>JAQQZT010000011.1:22844685-22866863 GCA_030068275.1 Clarias platycephalus | reverse complement strand
AGAGCCGTGATTAATGTGTGAGCACTAAGTACCTCTCATCCCTCCCCTCTGAGAGAGCTCGGCCAATCAGCTCTCTCCAGAGCTCCGGCTGTGAGAGGTTACAGCATCACCGGGGAACCGAACCAGCGATCTCCGGATGATAGGGCGAACACTTTCAAACCGAGCATCAGAACGAAGAAGGAGGATGGTTGTTGGTGCCAGATGGACTGGTCTGAATATTTCCGAAACTGTTGATCTACTGGCATTTTCAGTTACAACCATCTCTAGAATGACCTATAAAAGACGAAATATCCAGTGAATGGTGGTTATCTTTGTCTTGTTGATGCCAGAGGTCAGGGGAGAATGACCAGACTGGTTTGATCTGATAGAAAGGCAACCGTAAGTCAGCACAGATGGGCTTACAGCAGCTGAAGAGCACATCAGGTGCCACTCATGTCTGCCAAGAACAGGAAACTAGAACTCTGTTTCACATGGACTCACCAAAATTGGACAATAGAAGACTGGGAAAGCATTGCATGGTCTGATTAGTCTTGATTTCTGCTACAACTTTTAGATGGTCGGGTCAGAAACTGGACGTAAACAGCATGGATGAAAGCATGGATCCGTCCTCCATTGTATCAATGGTTCAGCCTGGTGGTGGTGTAATGGTGTGACGAGATTTCCTTGGCACGGGCATTTCCTTGATGTTCAATTAAATGCCCAGCCTACCTGAGTAGTGTTGCTGACCATATCCATCCCTAAATTCATCTCAAACTGGATTCTGGAGCATGATCGTGAGGTCACTGTACTCAAACAGCCTCCACTATCACCGGATCTCAATCCTAGAGAGCACCTTTGGGATGTGGTGGAACGGGAGCATCGCATCATGGATGTGCAGCCAATAAATCTGCAGCATCTGCGTGATGCTATCATGTCAACATGGATGAGAAATTCTAAGGAATGTTTCTATGTCTATAATGTTGGAATGCCATGAGGAATTCTGAATGCAAAAGTGGGTCCGACCCAGTACTACTGTAGCAAGGTGTATCTAATGAAGTGGCCCGTGAGTGTATAGTATGTAGTACAAGATGATAAGTCATCATGAAAAAAACATTATTTGATCGTGTTACACCACACAGAGCTGTTGTATGCTGGCATTTTCTCATAACAGCATGGCTAAGCATTCCATCTGCAAGTCAAAGCACGAGATTATATCACTGTATTCATTTCCTGTAGTAACAGCCAACATACTCATAAAATAAAATGAACCACTTTTTTCCTTTAACTTATGCTTTTTTTTTTTTCAAAGCAAAATAATTTTTATAGTTGTTTTAAGGTGACGTGCAGAAATGTTCCCTATCAATTTTTCTAAATAGAATAATTTCCTAATAATTTTTTTTTTTTTTTTTTTACACAATCAAATTTACTTCACTTACAAGGTTTTTTTTTTTTTTTTTTTTGGTCACACCCTTAAACTCAGTTCCTCTCATGGGACAGAAACTTTCCCCTCTCGCCTGACTTTCAAGTCTGGTTCTGCACGTGGCATAACAACTGTAATTATGGTGACACGGACCAGTTGCAAACTCCACATGACGATATTTAAATAAACAGCTTTTTTTTTTCCTTAAAAAATGTTAAATCTAAACGACTTTGTACTGGCGTCTAAATAGCTGACTTTGACTTTAGATTTGAGTTACAGAGATATTAAGAAATGCACTTTAAACCAGTCTGAGACTCGGCAGTGTTCGACAGAGGGTTGAGTTATATACTCTAGTTGGTGTTAAACGTCAACCGGCAACGTCGTGCCTTCCAGAATTCCAGTAGGGGGCACTGTTCTCAATCAGATACTCAAGGAGCTTAGTTTTCCTTAGTGCTTATCTCTGATGTGCATATTCGTCCCTGTGCAGCGGTAGACACATCATACAGGTGGTTTGTTATCACAGACAACTTTTCCTGGAAACATTCCTCCGTTTCTGACGTGCCTGCTAACTACGCTGATCCTACCGTTTACCAGCAGGCACGTATGGGCACGTCGCGTTAATTCCTGACGACGTGCTCAAGTTACTCAACAAATGAATGCAGGACTTAAAAGCAAGTATATTTCTGCCCTTAGGCTGCGTTTATGCTGATGTTCTGTGGGAAATGATCACGCAACAAGTTACTGGACTGGAAATAACCAAAAAGTGGCACTGCTCTTAATATTTCCTGCGCTTCCCCTCTCTCTCTCTCTCTCTCTCTCCCTCTCTCTCTTTCTCTCTCTGTGTCTCCCTTACACTCTCACACTGCCCCAGGGGGATCTTCTATCAGGGTTACTACTGTTCCCGCTGTGGCACCGGCGCCCATAAAGAGTGCCTGGAGGTTATCACCATCTGTAAAATCAGTGAGTTCTCCATGCGCATCTCAGCTCTAATGAGCGAAATATCAGCTGAAATGAAACCATTTAGCTAATGACCTTCTCTCTCTCTCTCTCTCTTTCTTCCTCTTATTGTTTTTACGCCTCTGTCTTTCTCTCTCCGTAGATCCCCATGATTCGGTGAGTGTAAGATCTTTATTCATTTATTTATTTATTATTATCATTATTCATATAAGAAACTTTTAACTGAGCGAAATAATAACCCACAGTATCACTTCTGTCTTCCAGGATGTCGAACTTCCACAGTCAGGTAGGCTCGTGTGTCGTCAGGCCTCCTCTCTGCTCAGAGACAAATTATTATTAAACATTTATTGACTCAGAGTTTAGGGCCGGGGGTTTTGCCGCAGCTCACTGCTGCCACCCAGTGGATTCGGCTTTAATTTCAGGCTAAACAGCAGGGGAGTGTAGAGAGTTTGGGAATAACTTGACAGGATATTGCTCAAGATCATAGCTATGTAGTCTGTTTGGGTTATATATTTTTTTCCAGTCTTTATTTGAGTTCTCATTTCCTGACCCATTTATTATTATTATTATTATTGTTATTATTTTATCAGTGTTTAATGAACAGAGTATCTTTCTCCGCGTGACTTCAGGTCCAAAGATGGTTGCAATCAGGAACTACCATGGCACTCCAGCTCCCCCAGGCAAGTGCCCCCTCTCCTTCCAGACAGGTGAGGTCATCGAGCTTCTGAAAGGAGATCCAGACACCTCGTGGTGGGAGGTGAGTTAATACTTTTTGTTCGTTTATGACCGCATCATGAGTCATGGCTGCTGAAAAGAAAAGCCACAAAAGGCCTTTTGATAACTTGTGCGATTTCTGCGTGTTTGTGTGTGTGTGACTCCCAGGGGAAGCTTATTCAGACCCTGAAGATCGGCTACTTCCCCAGCTCCAGTGTCAAGCCATGTCTAGACCCAAAGGTTTGTCTCTTAATGATTCGTTTTAGAGGACAAAAAAAAAATTCCAGAGTAAACTGGAATGCTGACTACGCGGCACGATATCATCACGATACCTCCACGTCAATTCGATTTACGTGGTGAATCTCTAAGTATCATGATTTTATAAATGTCCCGATTTAAAATATTACTTTTTTTCCGTATACATTTTTTTTTTATTGAATTGAAAGCTGAATTGAACACAAGTACTTAAACGTAGCCCATTTCTTATGCAGCAACATTAGTTTTCTTACTTAAAAACCAAATGCAGCATTTAAGCAATACAAAATAACTTAAAATACAAAACTTTAACATTTAACTTAAAATAAAATTTTTAATAAAGCTAAATTTTACTGAGCAGCACGCATCTCTGTCATCCGTCATAATTATTATTTCTTACCACACAGGATGCCAGTGTGTGAATAGTTTAGATTGCACCACCTGTAGGATTATAACAAAACGGCAACGTTTTATCGCCTCAAATTGTCTTGAAGCTGGACTCGACAATGAATCAATTAGTCAAGAAGTCAGTGTGGTGATTCATAACGGAACTGATTTTTCCAATCTCTACTCTGTATGTTAATAGCCATATTTTAACAATCAAATGATGGCGTGTAAATTGTTGAATACCTAATTCTGCTGAACCTGTCAATCAAATAACCGCCTGTCTGTAACATTTGCAACTTTTACCTTTTTTCGACCATCAGTCTTGTCGTAGTAGACGTGATAAGGAACAAGTCATGTAACCGTGTTTTATTTCTTTTGTACTGTAGCGATTTTATTAATTTAGTAACATCCTTCTGTATGCATTTCATAAAACTAACTTGTTTTATGAAATGCATACAGATGTTACTTCCTGTTGCTATTTATAGTACAGCAGCATTAATTTCACTTTTCATTAATAAGAGTCTTAGTTCCTGAGAAAGTACAAAAGAACACCTTTCTCAGAAATCAAGTCAGGGTGTGCCCTGTGCGAACGCCTCTTCTCCATGTGGATAGGAAAGCTTTAGCAGGAGAGGCGCACAAGTCATGAGGAGGAGACAGCAGAAGGGACTGGGTTTGTCTGAGCACCAGCCAAAGATGTTATACCTTAATGTTAAGTTTTAGATAAAGGTGTCTGAGACAGGCTACATAAGGTTTAAGTAAATATTCGAAGCCTCAATGAAAGAGTAGGACGATTTGTTTAGGGTTAATTCAGAACATAATTACATACAATTAATTTTCTCTTTACAAAATGGTTTATATACAGTAGACTGTACGTGTGTAACATTTGTATCTGTAAACAGTTGATCAATGTGTAATGTAATCTCTTCAGCTAAAAACATACACATCCTCAAAGTTCATCTAAACATTTACATGATGAAAATATCCAGCATTTTATTAGCGTTATGAATGTGATATTAAACTGACAAACTATTATGAAGAGAGTACGGGTTTTCTATTAACTTCTAGACGAGAGCAGAAAGTTTCACGCGTGTATCATGAACGAGAGCTGAATGAACACATTTTTGAGAAATTTCTGGATTTCGGATAAACTGCCATTACGAAGGGTGACGTTTTCATGTTATGGATGTGACGTGTCTGAATCAGTCCTCTACGAAGTAGTATTAAGTTATTATAAGTAATTAAGAAATTATTAAATCAGCAGTTATTACTGGGGCTTTTTCTGCTCCTTTTCTCTCTTTCTTTGTAGATTTTTTTTTGTTCACCTTGTTGTGGTTTTTAACGCTTAGCATTGGACCTCACTGTTTAATTTGCTAATAAAATTGTAGTCGGTATAAGCAGATGTAGTTGTTTAGTAGTTAGTGTGTGTCAGTCTGGTTTGGTTTTGGACTTCTTTTTCCCATGATAAAGTTGACCTTACGTGTCTACCGTAAACATTCTCTAGCGTCTCAATGAGTCTCTGCTTGAGAGAGTCCTCCAGGCTCGTACTGTAGGAAGACGGGGGATAAAGACCAGTCCTGTCACACAGCCTCATAGAAAATAATCACAAAATGTTAAGGCAGGTGAACGTCGTGGCCATTTTCAAATTCTAATTTCTAATTTCATACACGGTGCGATATGCAGTGGAATTCTTATACGTCCGCACCGTGACCTTAAAAAACAAAGATTATCAATAAGAAATAAATTATGGAAATAAATAAGAAATTATATATACTATAGAAAGGCTTTAGAAGATAAGAACAAAAGATAAAATATAGAAGAAGAAAATTTGAAAATTTGCACATTTCAACAGCACATCATTACCTCTGAAAGAAAAACTAAAAAAAAAAAAAAAAAAAAGGAATACATTAAACCTTTTACACATCTCGTTACAATTTGAGTGAGATGTTAGAGATGTTGAATTTTTTGGGACACACTGTATAAGGTTAAATATGTTGAACTGTCACGTTATAAATTGTCTATTAATGTCCTCTCTCACTCACTCTCGCTCCCTCTTTCTTTCTGCCTTCGACTCTACCACTTCTTCTTCTTCTCTCTCCCTCTCTCTCTCCCTCCAGCCATCTCAGTCGTACCCTAGTCGTCAGTCCTCAAGGGAGATGGATTACAACGTTTATCCTTGGTACGTCCCTTTTCTTCCTTTTTGTTTTCCAATTTCAACACTATTGATTTTCCTGTGTGCTGGTAAGTTTACTCACAGCCAAGCAAAACGTCTAATCAAACCACTCCTGGAACATTTGACCCAACTAAAATTCATCAAAAACGACCGCATTGCACTCACGGCTCGAGTCGATGCAGGTGATTGATTTCGTTGAGCCGTATGCAATGCACGTCATGGCATTTCCCAATGCGCCGACCCCTGCATAAGACCTGCGATGATGAATGATTGTATGTGTGTGTGTGTGATGCAGGTTTGCAGGGAACATGGAGAGGCAGAAGGCTGATAACCTCCTGAAGTCTCACAGCAGCGGCACCTACCTGATCAGAGAGCGGACCGCCGAGGCCGAGCGCTTCGCCATCAGCATAAAGTGAGTGACGGTCACGTGACTGCGGTTTAAACACGCCCACTTCCTGCGATGTAAGCGTGATACGAGTTAAACGGTATTAAACGGTGCTCCTGCTCTCTTGGCCAGGTTTAATGATGAAGTCAAACACATTAAAGTGGTCGAGAAAGACAACTGGATTCACATCACTGAAGCGAAGAAGTTCGAGAGTCTGCTGGTAAGGAGTTACACCGCTGATGTTAAACGCTGTCTCCAGACAGGAAGTGTAACAGGAAGTTCTGAACGCATGTGGACGGTGTGTGCAGGAGCTGGTGGAGTATTATCAGTGTCACTCCCTGAAGGAGAGCTTTAAGCTGCTGGACACGACGTTACGATACCCGTACAAGTCCAGAGAGCGCGCCAACTCCAGAGCCAGCACCCGCTCTCCAGGTACACGCCCGTCTCTCTCTCACTGTCTCACGTCTCTCATGTCTCTCTCTCTCTCTCTCACTGTCTCTCTCTCTCTCTGTCTCTCTCTCTCTCAGTCTCTCTCTCACTGTCTCACTCTCACTGTCTCATGTCTCTCTCTCTCACTGTCTCTCTCTCTCACTGTCTCTCTCTCTCACTGTCTCTCTCTCTCTCACTGTCTCTCTCTCTCTCTCAGTCTCTCTCTCTCTCACTGTCTCATGTCTCTCTCTCTCTCACTGTCTCACTGTCTCATGTCTCTCTCGCTCTCTCTCACTGTCTCTCTCTCTCTCACTGTCTCGCTCTCTCTCTCTCACTGTCTCTCTCTCTCACTGTCTCATGTCTCTCTCTCTCACTGTCTGTGTCTCTCACTGTCTCGCTCGCTCTCTCTCTGTCTCTGTCTCTCTCTGTCTCTCTCTCTCTCTCTCAGTCTGTCTCTCTCTCAGTCTCTCTCTCTCTCTCTCTCAGTCTGTCTCTCTCTCAGTCTCTCTCTCTATGTCGCTGTCTTTCTCTTTTATGTCTCTGTCTCCCTCTTTCTCTCTGTGTCTCTGTTTCTTTTTGTCTCTGTCTCAGTCGTTCTCTCTCTCTCTCTCTCTCTCTCTCTGTGTGCGTGTTTCTCCATCTTTCTCTCTCTTTTTCTTTCTCTCCATGTCTCAGTCTTTCTCTCTATGTGCCTGTCATTCTCTCTGTCCCTTTGTCTCAGTCTTTCTTTCCATGTCTCTGTCTTTCTCTCTATGTCTCTGTCTTTCTCTCTGTGTCTCTGTTTCTTTGTGTCTCTGTCTCAGTTTTTCTCTCTGTGTCTCTGTTTCTTTGTGTCTCTGTCTCAGTTTTTCTCTCTGTGTCTCTGTCTCTCTTTGCCTCAGTTTTTCAGTCTTTCTCTCTGTCTCACTCTTTCTCTCTTTCTGTTGCATGTCTTTTTCTCTGTTTCTCTCGTCCTTTCTCTCTCTACATCTCTTTGCCTGTATATCTGTGCCCTTTCTCTCTCTCTCTCTCTCTCTCTCTCTCTCTCTCTCTCTCTCTCTCTCTCCTCCTTGGCATCACCCGCTCTCCCTGTCTATCTTTCTCTCACCCTCACTGACTCTCCCTCTAAAGAAACAGCTGTTGGTCCCGCCCCCCACATGCTGCATGCCACGCCTCTTCCCATTGCCCCTGTCAATCACCCCCGTTGCTCGTGTGCCGGGGAGCCGCCCTGCTGCCCTAGCTTTCTGCTCCAGGAGGAGGTTTCGGTCCTGCAGCTTGAATAGGTCGTGTTGAGCGCATGCAGCAGGGTCTATTATAACCGCTATTCTCCACCCTCTGGCCAGACGCCCGCAGCCCTGCCTTTGTTCCTCGTCCAGCTGTGTCTAACAGGCCTCTGTGGAAACGCACGGCTGTGGAACGAGCGAGAGAGAACGGCTGTAAAGAAACGAGCCGCAGTCCCTCTCCAGGATTAACTCGGTTATTTCTTTACAGCCGTCTAACTGATGTGACTGTCGGTCCTCAGATACTCACACATGCACGGTGAAAGAAGTGTGCGAATGTGGTTTGATTCTCTGTCTGCTGCTGTTTATTTTTTTTCTCACTTTATTTCCTCTCCTATTTTCTCTCTTCTCACTCGTATCCCAGCAGCCTCCTGTGCTTCCTACAACTTCTCCTTCCTCAGTCCTCAAGGCCTCAACTTCTCTTCTCAGAGCTCTACTCCCTTCTGGTCAGGTACTCTCTCTCTCTCTCTCTCTCTCTCTCTTTGTCTCACGATCTCGGTAGAAACCATCAATTCATCCGTTCCCCTTTTCTTTTACATCCTCATTCCTTCTCCTCCGCCTGCTCCCTACTTATCCGATTTCCGGTGATGCATGACAACATTGCAGACGCCGCATGCGTCTCGGGTTTTTATCTCCACTCGTAATTCATCCACATCACACACCCGGGTCCTAAACCACTCCCACTCCCCTCCCACGCCGGCGGCGCTGTGTCGTTTGTTTCATCCATTTAATTAATCTGTTGTCTTATTTAGTTTTCACGCCGAAGGTGGTGAGCACGGCGGTGGCCAGGTATAACTTTGCAGCTCGGGACATGAGAGAGCTGTCTCTGAGAGAAGGCGACATCGTGAAAATCTACAGCAAGATCGGAGGAGACCAGGGTTGGTGGAAAGGAGAGGCTAATGGCCGGGTGAGACATGAGCTAGAAATACGCACTTATACAGAGGTGACATTGTTCCATGGAGAGATGCTTTCGTCCTTTAGTGTAATACACTGGAAATAATGTCAATGATAAATAATCCGGGTCTTAAGATGAAATTTCATATCGCGAAACGCATTTTCCCAGAGGAAATAATGTAAATGCAGACAATCCGTTCCAGCCACCCAAAAATATTACAATTATTATTAATTTCCAACACTATTATCATATTTTTGTATATAAAAACAATCAAAACTTTTAGAAAAGACATGTACAGTTGGGCAAAAAAGTATTTAGTTAGCCACCAATTGTGCGAGTTCTCCACTTAAAAAGATGAGAGAGGCCTGTAATTTTCATCATACTGTCGGTATACCTCAACTACGAGAGACACATTTTAAAATCCAGAAATTCACATTGTAGGATTTTTAAAGAATTCATTTGCAAATGATGGTGGACAAATGGACCAAAATACCAGCAACAGTGTGTGAAAACCTTGTGAAGACTTCCAGAAAACGTTTGATCTGTCAAACGTGTTATATACTGCCAACAAAGAGTATATAACAAAGTATTGAGATGCAATTTTGTTATCGACCAAATACTTATTGTCCACCATAATTTGCAAATAAATTCTTTAAAAATCCTACAATGTGATTTTCTGGATTTTTTTTTTTCTTATTATTTTGTCTCTCGTAGTTGAGGTATACCTACGATGAAAATTACAGGCCTCTCTCATCTTTTTAAGTGGAGAACTCGCACAATTGGTGGCTGACTAAATACTTTTTTGCCCCACTGTAAATGAAGAAAAATATGAAATAAATAGACATTAAACCTCATCTTAATGTATAATTCCCCTTGGCACCGGCTGCTTTAAAGATGAAACCGAAAGCGGCTCCGTTTTCTTCTTGCTACTGTCCTTGCTAACATTCTTGGGACTCGTGGTGCTGTGTCTTCACTCAATCTTGCACAAAATGCTAAAAAAAAAAACTCAACGAAAAAAAGAAAAAACTAACTTTGCTTGACTTTCCGCTGAATAAGTGGAAATAAGTTTTGAATGGCGCAGGTGCGACCAGATGTACACGCAATCTACCTAAGGATCCAGGCTTTTAGGTTTATAATAATGTAGAGTTGTTCGAATGTGTTTCCCAGAATTCCTAGATTACATGGACTTGTATGCTTTGACGCTTTAAGTGAACGACTGCTTATTTATTTTTGTTGCATGTTAAATATAATCTCGGATGGTTAAAAGTGTGAATAATTTCACAGCAATCTATAGCCATGAGCCGAGAGAGCAGATTGGCCGAGCTCTGTCTTGGGGAATCGTAGCGACTCTAGCCAATCGTGGTGTCTGTAAGCTCGTGCTAGTAGAAGTGGATGATGACGCCGAGTTTCCTCCGAGTGTGTTACGCTGCACTCCAACGCAGCTCTGAAATATGCAGTCGGTGACTTCACCTGCTTCAGAGGGAGCTTGTCAGTCTGCTGTCGCTGATGAGTTAATAAATTAGAGCCGAAATAGGAGACGATTGGAAACAATTAAATTAGGTTTAAAAAAAAGTGAGAATGAATTCTTTAAAGAGTTGCTGCTTTGCTGTGGTATAAGAGGAATAAAACACAACATTTAATCCAGTATAGAGTCTGTATAGAGTCATAACACATCTTATGATTTCTCCAAAACAACACACCCGTAAGTGTTTTTTTTTTCTTCCTGTTTTCTCGTTCCTGTCTGTAGATCGGCTGGTTCCCTTCAACATACGTCGATGAGGAAGGCGTGCAGTGAAGCTCTGACGTCATCTTCTCTCTCCACTCGGATCATCTCTCGTCCACTTCCCTCAGGGGGAGGATTTCTTCCGTTTCCTGCAGAAAAAAAAAACCCTTTGTGGATTTACATTCCTGTTTTCTTTTTTTGAAAAAAGAGTGAATATTTGTACTCCTGTTTTTTTTTTTTTCTTTTTCTCTTCTCCTCCTTCCTTCTTTCTTTCCCTCTGAGCAATCTGTGTGACGGAAACTGCAAACTGTTTCCGCTGGTCTGTTGGAGAAACAGAAAAGCAGAGCAGAACTCGGGCTTGGGCAGAGCAGAGCTTCTGCTGATCCTGAATTTGTGTAAAAACAAAAAGAAAAAATAGATCTATAAAGATTTCTATGGCCAAACAGCATGAGCTGCGCTGGTGTGTGTGTGTATGTATAGATAATTTATTCCAGAGAACTATCTATGATATATATAAAAACAAAAAAAAAAACAGAAAAAAAGAGCGGTATTGAAAGTTTATTATGAACCTGGAAAAGATGCACTTTGCATTTCTTTACAGAGAGAAAACCTGCCTTAGTCCTTCGACTGCGCTGGAAATGTGCTGAAACGTTCCAGAGATCCGCCAAACGAGAACACACCTCTGCCCTCTTTAGTCAAAACGGTGCCTTTAAACAAAGCGTGGTCTTAGACTACACGTACAGGTTCTCTTTTAGCCGTCACTGCTTTCTGGAAAGCCGTCCAGCCTGGGGAACGCTTTCTGCCGAGGGATCTGTAAGAGAACGGAGGGCACACTGGAAAAAAAAAAAAAACGTCCTCGTCTCGGTGGATGTGAGAGGAGACTCCTGCTATGCAGCTTGCTTTACAGATACGCTGATCTCAGAGACTCGGTGCATTGATGTGAGGGAAATACGGTGGTCTCTTCGAATCTGCAGCTTTTTATTATTTTTTTTCTTGGTCCGAATCCAGAACTAATCAGTAACATGTTTTGATTAAACGTTTCTAAAGAAATCCGTAATTAGTTTTTTCCCCTCCCAGATTTTCTGTTGCGTAATCGATTATCTTGCCTTACTGATTGGTTGACCAATGGTGCTGCAGTGGTGTGTTTTTAACCTGTGGGTTCGTGACAGGATTCTGTGGACTTAAGAGCCTGCTGCTTTACCTGAACCTCAGCCATCAAGTGCACTTTATCCATCAGAGACCATGAGTCAGGCTGCAAAAAGACAAAAAAAAACAAGACGAAAAGTTCTCATGTCACAAGATAAACGAAGGACGCTCACGCAAACGGACTGCCCTTTTCCGGAAAGAAAAAAATCATCACAGCGTCTCTTTTGGCCCCGATTTCGAGCGGTCCTCCGGTAGAGGGAAGAGTACTACGTGATTTTCCGACACGCTGACGATCGAGCCTTTATCTCTGTTCCGGACTCCTCGGGAGCTGCACTGATATCAGCCCGTCATGTAATCTACTGAAAAGCACCACGTCGCTGTGTTCCATCAACCAACACTGGCACTGTTTCACAAAACACTGATGGAAAAGATGGAGACGGTGAGAAACGTTCACTGGCCGGGGGTCTAACGCGAGACGTCTGTGCTGTTTAAAGCCGAGGAGCTTCATCGCTGTTTGTTTAGTGGACAGAAAGCCATTGCATGTGCTCATAGATATTACAACTCCTGTCAGTGATCATAAAGAAAAGAAAAAAACAAACAAAAAAAAAAACAAGATTAAATAAACTAATTGTGTACTTTTTTCGAATGGTTGGATATTTCCAAGCTGAAATCTATCACGAAATAAATATTTCTTCTTTTGTCTAAGTGGTCGAGTCTTTATTAAAGTCACGCTTGTTCCTTGTTTTATAGACGTACTGTACGAGTATATTTGTACGAGTATATATGTGTATGAGTGTCACATCAAATATCTTTTAATCATTTTCTCATACAGGAAAGACACCTGGTAGTCCAGTACAGTGAACACGTTTTGCTTTAACAATTTAGAAATGAAAATATTCCCTTAAGCGCAAGAGTGAAACTCTGTTACATATTAATGAATGATGATTTCTGCTTGGAATTTAATTAAATCGAAGGAACCGGGGCTCCTCTGTGCTTCCCACGCAGTCTAACCTCTGATTCCATGTACATATTTCATGCATACTTTAAAAGTCTAACATTTTTTATTTTTAAACACCGCACCTTCTGGAATTTTTTGTGCCTTATATTTGAATGAGGAAAGATGTAAAAAAAAAACAAGATGAACAAGTACAGAACATGATGTGATTCAGTTTAGATCTGCGGAGCCATTGTATTTTTTTATGTAGGATTTTTTTTCGACAAAACCTTGGTGTCAAAGTTACCAGCAGGTACATTTTTAATATCCTGTGATGTGTCCTGAGACACTGCCGCACTCCTCCATGAAGGACGGTTTATATTATGTGTCTTTCTATTCTTGTGTTTGTTTTGTCAGTCTGGACTTTGAACTTCAGTTCAGGATTGTAAATGTTTTTTTTTTTTTTTTTGCCCTTTTAAGTATAATTTTGTTGATTTGGATGTGCAGTACATGTACAGTCTATGCTAGAATTTAAACCTCCCTGCAGAGGCAACCAGTTTAAATCCGCATCCATGAAATAGTCTCAAAGTATCAATGAAACACCTCTGTAGTTAACAGTTTTTTAAACTATTCCAGTCTCGTTTATACACCGGTGCTCTGGGTCTCATTTGACCACAAAAAGTGAAGTCATTTGAATTTCCAATGATGCTTGGTAAAGTTCCTTGCAACAGTCTTGCAGAAAAGTCTTGTTTTTTATTTTTATAACATCTTCAAACATCCATTAAAAATAATAATAAAAGCGGGTGATGTTAATATTTGACGACCACAAGAATCTAATCGTCTGAAGCTGTGATCTTACTCTGTGAAATTTCCAAACATCAGATTTTCAGATGGTTCCTAAACCTTTCCTAAACCACGAATGGCGTTCAAGTCAAACCGGGACTTGTGATGAAATT
Source organism: Clarias platycephalus (assembly GCA_030068275.1). NCBI lineage: Eukaryota > Metazoa > Chordata > Actinopteri > Siluriformes > Clariidae > Clarias > Clarias platycephalus. The sequence goes on along the minus strand of JAQQZT010000011.1, from coordinate 22,853,254 downwards.
TCTGGTGAATGAAGGAGCGATTAACATTTACAGAAGACTTCAAGTGCAGTACCGCGATGAGACTCTTAGCTGCAGTAAAACTTGAATGATGCAAAAGTTTTAAAGAAGGCCGTTTGTCAATGAATGGATGTCCCGTGTTTCACAGGTGAACGACATAAAACTCAATTTGTGAAATCTGTCTGTGGGAACTGTACACACCATCGTTCACCAACACCACCTGCAAATAGCAGGGACTCAGCTGGGAGTTATTGCCACATACCCCATACAGTCCTGACTTCACTTCAGTTCATCTCCACATGTTTGGGCCATTAAAGGAGTCCCTGGGAGGCCAGCGATTCAGACATGAAGCAGGTAGTTCGATCATGGCCCGATGTACTGAGAAAACTTTAGTGTAGCAGTGGATTATATAGAGAAATAAAGGGAGTCCCAGTTTGATTTGAACGCTCCTCAGTATATAAATCCAGGATGAGACACTGATGATGGGGATTCTGTAAAGGATCTGATAAACTATATAGCAGAAGAGTGACTCGTCAGTAAATGCAAAGCCACAATGTGAGCTGTAAGTTAGATCTACCTGACAAAATGACCAGCGAGTCTTAGAAAAACTTAGTGCAGTCCAAAATCTGTGCATCAACTGGTCAACTTGGAAGTAATCTTTTATAGACTTTATTTAAGACTGTATGTAATTATTCAAATATCTTTACTATTCTTACAATTTGTAATAATTACAAAATATTTTTATCATGATGTATGAGCAATAATAATGCTGTAATTCTTTATTTTTGCCACTTGAGGGCAGCAAATCACTAAATATTCTCCATGAACTGGCTTTGTACATGAAGTTTTTTTTTAAGTTCAGCTGTCATGCAATTTACTGTATGTCTATCAGTTCAGAAAATAATGTGATTCTATAGGAAATTCCTACGTCTCTTCTTCCTGATCACTTTCTTGAACAGATCTTAAAAATTTAACCAACAAACCCTTTATTTCATGTTCGCTATCATGGACAGACAATCAGGTCATAGGGTGACGGAAGAATATCAAGCAATGTTGAAGAGTAACATGGTTCAGTGGACACGATTACAATGAACATTAATTTTCTTCATAGATGTTGCTCACATTCTTAAGTAACAAGCAGTTATATGAAGCATGTACGGTACATGTTTTCGATTCTCTGGGAAGCACGTGAGTCTCAGACAGATGACTGAAGCATCAGATTTGACAAATCTAATCTGATAAATCTAGTTTTCCATATATTGTTCACTGCCTAGGCAAAAAATAAATAAATAAAGTCACCATTTCAGAGGGCTTAAATTATTGGGCTGCATCAAGCAAAGAAAACCACTCAGGAGATTTGAAATTGGAACTGGGTTGAGACTCCTTTAACACATTATCAAAATCTGGAAGGATAGTGAAGGACTGTGAACTTTGTGGAAGAGAATGAATGAATCATGAATGGAGATCACTTAAACACTAGCTATGTTTGCTTGCAGGGTAAAAAAAATCATCAGTAAAACCCAGAGCTATGTTTAATAGTGAAAGTAAGAGCATTTTCATACATGCACAATGTGATGCAGGGTTGGGACTAAACAGCTGTGTAACCGCTTGTTAGTGAGACTTAAAAAACTGTGGACCTGAGGGTTTTTTTTTTTTTTTTTTTTTTCATTTCCAGTGTATAATGTAGTTATTAGTGTTTTAACCCAATAAGTCATTATTTACTGCATTACATATAATGCTTCTTATCTTATCTCGTGTTATTCTCGTTATAGAATGTAAGTATGGCCTGAGCGGTTGTAAAAACAAAGTGGTCCTTTTCACCGGAGCTGCTTTCATCAATTAACAAAGTGAAAGTGTCAGTGAGCTGAAACTCATTAGAAGGGAAAAAGAGCAGCATGTTTTTTTGGTCCCGATGACCCCTACCGTACAGTACGTGTGTATGTAGATTGGTCTATCCCGCTGTCTTCTGCCTTAGTACTGTAACTAGAAAAAAAAAATCATTTATAATTATTCAATTGGTCTTCAGGTCTCTTCATATTTTACACACAGTTCATTGGCTACTTTGTACATACGTGGTTATATACAGTAAATGCTGAAAAACATCTATATTGTCTTCACCATATACATGAAATTCTAATTCATGGACCATCACGTTCCCATGATCCATTTTTTCTCTTTTTTGGTCCATCACACAGTAGCTACATTTTCAATATCTACTTACAGTGGTTGTAATATATTAGAACCTTTTTTTTTTTTTTCCCCTGAAGTTGATGTGTTGGAAGCTGAAAGAATGGGCAAGCATAAGAATTTGTGATGGCTAGAGGACTGGGTCAGAGCAACTACAAAACTGCAGCTCTTGTGAGATGTTCCTGGTCTGCAGTAATCAAGACATACCAAAAGTGATCCAAGGAAGAAAAAAAAACGGTGACACATGGTGTGCACATGGGGAGTGAAGGCTGGCCTGTTGAGTCTGATCCCGTAGAATCGTCAGTGTAACTCAAACTGAGGAAAAGGTTAATGCTGGTTGTGATAGAAAGGTGTCAGAACCAGGGCCGTGCACAGACCTTTTGAGGGGCACCCCTCCATGAACCCCTCCACCACCACAAGAACACACAATAATATTCTTATATTATATTTAATTAGTATTAATAACTTTTATACAGATAATATATACATATAGAGGGTATCTTTAAAACTAATTACAACAACACTCTTCTGTGAGCCGTGTTATATTTTACGATAGCTTGGCATTATACAGTGCAAATACACCTGGCCTTCTAGTAAAGTTAGCTTTCCCAATTTGCCTCCTGGGTGGTTGTCTGTGTATTATTTGTCCTGTGTTTGTGGATTGGTTGTGCACTCTCTCTTATTTAGTTGTGTAAGATGTTCATTTTCTTTTTTTCTTTGCCTTGCATACATGGAGATTCTGCATGATAAAATATATAGAATGCACAGTGACCTGATGATTCTTATTCTCATTGTATAAAGTTTTTTTTATTTAATACAACATTATTACAGTAGTAAACCATGTTTTTCTGTTTATACATGTGAAGACGAGCGGGGAGTATACAATACTAGATGTTTTGGCCTAAAAGTTGATTCACAGTGTGAAAATGAAGAGTCAAGACTTCTTTTTGTTATTAACTCTCTTCATAAACTTAATGTTATTATCAATAAAAGCCTTCGACACTTACAGTATGAAATGCTTGTAATTATACTTCAGTACACCAGAGTAACATCTGGAAAGAAAGAACAAAAAAGATCTAAACACACAGAAGCAGCAGACTTTGTGAAAATTAATATTTGTCTCATTCTCAAAACTTTTGGCCCCCGGCTGTACAGAGTGTTAGTCAGGTGGTCATAATGTTATGGCTGATCAGTGTGTGTGTGTGTGTGTGTGTGTGTGTGTGTATTAATGTGCTCACATTGCAAGCCCAGCGGCATTTATGTCCATAATGTGTGTGTGTGTGTGTGTGTGTGGAAACTTTTGTCTAAAACGGTGTAAAACACGTTTTAAAACATAAACCAACACGAGTCAGTTCTTTCGTAGGAATCGATTCTTTTGAAGAGTCGTTCTGAAGCGAACCGATTCGTTACTCAGTGTGATTCTGACTCAGTGCTGAAGCCCAGTGTGTGTGTGTGTGTGTGTGTGTGTGTGTGTGTGTGTGTGTGTAATCGGATCCTCAGTGGTCTAGCATTGAGTGGTCTGGTGTGCAGACATGGTGTGTGTGTGTGTGTGTGTGTGTGTTTCCTTAGCGGGATGAGCCGACTCCGAGCGCAGACACTCCTCAGAGCCGCAGACAGGAGGAGGACCGGGGTGTGTGTGCGGGGTTAGAGAGAGACATCACGCTGTGTGTGTGTGTGTGTGTGTGTGTGTGTGTGTGTGTGTGTGTGTGTGTGTGTGTGTGAGAGAGAGAGAGAGAGAGAGAGAGGGTCAATGTGCATTTGTGTAAGCATCTGAAAGTGTTTATGGTGGACTTTTCTTGGCCAATGTGACCAAAGTTCTTCGAGGCTATTGCTTGTCTCCATGAGGGAAAAAAATATATTATTACTTAATCCATTAATTACATGTACAGTATATTGAATGAATAGAAAACAAATAATAGTGTGAGAGTATGTGAAAAGGAAAGCTTAAAAGTGATAAAGAAGGAAAGGAGAGAAGGGCAGGCACATGTTTCACAGACTCAAAGGCCTCTCTGTCTGGTGTGTGTGTGTGTGTGTGTGTGCGCGTGTGTGTGTGTGTGCGTGTGTGTGTGCACGTGTGAGTGCGCACTTGATGGGGGCTGCCTTAGAGAAACACCAAGGCATCTGGTCAATGGATGACAGGTGATCCCTCTGTGTGAGTTACAGAAGGGTCTGAGTCACCTACAACAACCATAAGGTGTGTCTAGGTCTGTCTAAATAATCTGCATGTTAACATGTATATTGCTAGATGAATCTAGAAAGCCAATTCTCTGTTATGAAAAACACCTTTCCCACTGTCAATCAGAAACCTTGACGCTATTTAAACAGTTTTATATATAATGTTAAAAATGAAAAGTCACAAACTTGGGTTTATATTTAAAAGTTACATTAAAGTCTTTTCAGACAGGCAACTAATGTGGCACCATGTCTAGAGCCGGTGTCTATGGACAAGTTCTAACTCTTAACATAGAAGATGTCCTCATCAGATATAAATACTACATACAATACACTCACTCTGACATCTTCATAACATATTATATTATTATACTACAGTATTTATTTCTAGGTGAAAACGACATAAAATACCAGCAACAAATCCATTTCAGAATTACGCTTCATGGAGAAAAGAACACAAAACACCAACAACACACGAGCACACTCTTACATACTGCTGATGGCGTTAAAATTAATTTTTAATGCCTGTATTGTCAAGCACATTCATTTTATTACCACGTCACTTTTGTCCATAATTGTCTGTCAGTCATGGTGTAGATCTGGATATGGACTGTACAGACGCATTAATACCAACCACAAGAATAATGAATTCCTACCCAAAAAACAATATCATATGATCAGTTTCACTAACCTATACTGATTACATCTCCTTTAGCGTAAGACACTGAACTAGAACTGGAATTTTATTCCTGTAACATAATAGACTGTGTTGGTACAGTCTACTGCAGCTCTTGTAACACTACAGTACTGTATGTAGTGTATACAATGTCTCCCTGCAGACTGTTGTGTCTGGTAGATCTGTGAGTCTGGAATGTTTTTTTATGTCTTTTTTTTTGTTTGAGGGATGTAGTTTGTTTGTTCGTTAGGATGTGTGGACTGACAAAGTGCTGAGCATGTTTCTGACTGATCACAGCTAGATCATATCAGAACAGTTAAATGACGTTCATGATGAATGAGTCAGACTGCATGTGTCCTACTCATCAGTTACTCAGCTGATGCACAAAACATCATGTTCGTACAGGACAATCATCAGCCTTTCTCCTTCACGTTTTTGGTTTGGTTTGGGTATGGAGAGCAGTGCAAGTTTAAACAAGGAGAAGTTATGTGAGAAGATCCACCTACACTGAGCAACAAGAGCCATCAAATACTGTAGGTTAGTTTGTTAGGGGAAAATTACAGACAGTAACTCAAACTCCCTAAATTTGCATGGGCAGATAATTCCTCATCATAATTATTTGACATTTTGGGTACTGAATAACTGTAGCACAATAGCTTAATTATAGTTTTACATATCAATAGAATACTTTGACTTCGTGCTACCCCTCATTTCTTCAAATTTTGCTTCCAAAGAGCCAGACTTATTTTCTTACTCTCATTCTCAGTCCAGTTTCAGAGGAATGTTTTTTTTTTGTTCGCTAAGCCATAAAGTGACCGTTTAATCATTCAAGAATAAAATAAATAAATAAAATAACATCTAACTCAATTCATGAACCAGTGAGAATCAGGTGCAAACGATGACAGATGATTAGCTCAGTGATTAGTATACTGGTGATGTTGAATGCTGAGTGGTTGAAACAGATCTTAAATTGCATCAACCGGCACTTTGCAGCCTGTCTGTCAAATACAGTCATGTTAAAAATTTAGTAATAATAATAATAATAATAAATTTTATTCGTAATGCACTTTTCATTTATTAAATCTCAAAGTGCTACCATTATACAAAAAAGAGAAAAAGAAAAAGAAAGAAATAAAAAAGTATAAAACAATAAAATAAAACCACATCAACAATTGTAAACTTTCTTGAATAAAAAAGTCTTCAAGTTAGCTTTAAAAGAGTCAAGGCTCTGTGTGGCTCTCAGATAGACAGGAAGGCGATTCCAGAGCTGTGGTGCAACCCCATGGTACGGAGTCTGGAAACTGGGACTTTGAGGAGCACACTTCCTCAAAGTCACACTACCCCCTCTTTTAATTCTACGTGTTTTTGTGTATAAACAAGCGAGTCTTAGTATTTGAAAAATACAACACAGCTACGCTCCAAAATCTAAAGTAAAGCCTTCCTTGAAGAGTGGAGGTTATTATAACAGCTAAAGGGGATTAAAGTTCAACATATATATATAGTAAATACATATGCTGAATATGTGTATAAACTATAAAGGGGTCTGCAGAATTGTGTATAGCGTATAGTATAGTGCATATATTTATATCTCTTATTATGAATTTTCATTGCAGAACAGAGAATCCTAGTTGTGAATTTAAAAGGCAAACAAACAAAACTGCAAGTCAACCATGATCATAACTAAAACAAAAGCCCAACACTGGGAGGCACGCCAGCTAAGCAGCTACTCCATAGATGACGATTTCATTTAAAGCCCATGTATTACTGTACATTGTACATGCGAAGCAAATTTGTAAATAATGCCTTGTTTATGCTCCGCTGGTCAGGAGGAGAGAGTGAAGGACACTGATGTCCTGGCACACAGCTACAGAGACCTTACAGAGAAAAGCGCTCAGCAGCATATGGTCCCACTGTGAGAAAGAGGTAGCTCACACACACATGGTGTCTGTGCATGTATGCGCTGTTTGAGCAAAAAGAATAATTAACACCTATATAAATAAATAAGTGCAAGAAACATTGCGTGAAGAGAGAAAACCAGATTAAATGTGGTTTGCAGTGAAGACATCAGGAGATCAGGAAGCATGCAGTTAATAAGAGCAATATGTAAAGAGAGATCAATGTGCAAATTAATACACAGAATGGTGTAGGATGTGCTGTAACATTTGATGGAGGGCATAATTATTCATCAGCAAATGACTGTAATTCTGTAATTCCCCAGAGTAAATCAGGTAGCAGGTACTGGAGGTAAGATCAAGCCCTGGAGTGGTGAGTGAAAACGAAGGAACTGGTGGCTCTTTGTAGGGCAGTGGTAGAACAGCAGATAAAGCACTGGACTACTGAGCAGAAGGCTTTAAGTTTAAATCCCAGTCCTGCCAAGCTGCCCCTGCTGGTAAAAGCCCTTAACCCTCTACTGATTTGTGTGTTCTGTAAGTCAAATAATGAATCTGTTTGTTTCTTGGCATTTGGCATCAGGGTGAAAGTGTAGAATGACAGACAGCTTTATAAACACAGGCTCTCTCCAGCAGTGTGTCTATTCTGAGAGTTATCTGTGTGCACACAAACAAGGACAAAGCCACAGCTGTGCCACACTGATGCCTCTGTCCCTTAGTATTGTGTGATGTAATATCACTGGGAGTACCCAGATAATATATGATTTGATATCGATCTAGAAATTATTTGATTTGTAAGGTTTCAAGGAATACCGTAACAATGGTTCAGAGGCATTGTAAATTTCACAAAATTCTTTAGATTTAAGAAATAACATAGGTCTACATCATATAGACTTTTTAAAGATTTGTAAACAAGCAAAAAAATAAACAAAACAAGCAAACACATAACATTATTAAACAATTATGATTAATTAATACATCCTGGTCCTTGTGCCAGGCTAGATAAGGATAATGCTGTCTAATATGTACGTTATGTAACAAATTGGCATAATATTGAAAAGAAATACAATAGATTTCCAGAAAATTAGAAACTGAGCAAAAAAAAAAAAAAACTAATTTGGCTAATTTTATTGCTTTGTAATGTAATGTAGTCATAAAATTCTCACGGCCTTCCTGATTTTAATTTAGTTTTAAGTTTCAAAAATAGAAACGACACCTCCCTTCCTTAGGGAGTTCTAGTTCTGCCTGTAACTTTTTTTGCTTAATTCATAAGTAATAACATCAACATCAGCTGCTTTCTGAGTAGTTAACGCTTGTGGTTCCTGATAACAGAGGGTTAAACATGCTGTGATTATTACTGTATTTACCTGTTTACCTTCATGGACATGAGCTGAATGTATTAAAGATTGATCATTCTTTAAAACTAGGCTATTCTTACTATTATCTTCCACATAAACAAATAGTGGGCGGCACGGTGGTGTAGTGGTTAGCACTGTCGCCTTGCACCTCCAGGGTCCGGGTTCGATTCCCGGCCAGGCTTGATTCCCGTCTCTGTGTGCATGGAGTTTGCACTCCCCGTGCTTGGTGGGTTTCCTCCGGGTACTCCGGTTTCCTCCCATAGACCAAAGACATGTAGGTTAGGTTAATT
>JAQQZT010000011.1:22819969-22832408 GCA_030068275.1 Clarias platycephalus | reverse complement strand
TGTGTGTGTGTGTGTGTGTGTGTGTGTGTGTGTGTGTGTGTGTGTGTGTGTGTTCTATGTAAAACTGTAATCCTGGACTGATGTGATGGTTCAGAGCACTTGAGGTGTTGGTACAGTACAGTAGGTTACTTCTGTTCAGGACTGTCAGTATCTCTCAGTAGACTCAACAGCTTCTCCAACTTTGCTATCTCCACTTCCGGTCCCTTGGGCACCTCCTGACTCTTCTTCTCCTACGAACAGAAAGAGAATGAGAGGGGGAAAAAAGAGTAAGCCTTTTGAAATGATTCACCTCATGTCATATTGTAACTACAGTATGACTAATTGAAGTGTTTATTCTCATCTCGAGGTGAGAACCCGGGAAAAAAAGCATTTCCTGTTGTTACCATAAGCCAGAGCCAGAGCGCGGACAGCACTGAGACAGACACGGGAGACAGGCAAGCACCTCTGCTTTGGGCTGACAATTATTTAGACACATTATTTCCTCAGGCGAGGAAAGGGCGCGGAATGGGCCGCGCTCCCCATCAAAGATCATCGCTATGGTTACTGACCTCGCAGACGCGCTAATGAACCTAACAAGACACCCCGAGGAGCGGTTCAGTCGAAAAACTGCAAATAAATCCGTTTTATTCTTGGAGTCATTAAACCCTGCGCTAAATCCCACTAACCGCTGACTGCAGAAGAAAACACGGTCCGTGTAAACTAAGCTGTTACATAACCTTCCTCTAGATAATTCATTCTCATTCATCATGTGGAAGATAATTTTTAATGAAGTAGCTTTGCCTCGCGCAGTCAATAACTACAGTACAAGAAAAGAGGCAGTCTATTAGGATGATATAAATAACTCTGAAAATATGCCAGCCTAAGTCCACTGAGGCTTCAAAACTGTAGAAACATCTCCTTAAAAAAAAGTAGCTCATAGTGATGGGTTTCCATAGAAAATAGTAATTTATAACTCCTGAGTATGATGATGGAAAATAATGGTAAAGAGAGACTGTTTCGTGACTTTAGTGTTGTATGATTCTGAAATTTCTTAACAAGTGCACATTTCTGTTGTGCGCTTGTTATCCCCTCCATAACCCTCATGTTTGTAAAACATTCTACAACAGAAACATGCAAGCCTGTCAATAACTGTAGTGTCCACTGCTCCTCTTTGATAGAGCATGGGGCACTGTGATTCCTGCCCCAGTCCCTATAAAATAGTGCTTGCTGCAGTTCCCATCTCTGACCACTAGGGGCAACCTATGGAGAACAACGGGACAGTCAGCACACTGCTCCATGGTAGCTTATCATCTAGAAGTGGGAAGTCACCTCGAAAGCATACATGACAAATAAACATTAGTAGTAATTACTGACATTGAAAGCTTTTTCTGAAATTTTAAGATATGTTACATTAACGTATAATTACAGCTGATGAAACTCTTAACAGGGCCTTAATTTTCTTGAAGATTCCTTCAAATTGACTGTATTCAAATTCTATGAGGATTAGGAAGGCCGGTTTTGTTCAGTCTGACTGATATCACCAACTGCTCCTGACTATATATTTTGATGTGGCAGGAAAACCTCAATAATGGCATCGCCTCAAACAAATTCAAGTTGAGAGGCTATAATTAAGGGAGTAATGCCGTAATAGGCGGTTTACAACATAAAGGCATCCAGCGAACAGCTCGTTTTGAGACACACATTTATTCATCTGTGCTCTACACAGCAGGTGTGTTTACGAAAGAGCTAAAATCATGAACCAGGTCAAAAACCACATAGAATACCTACTATGGTAAACTATAGTACATATCATAATATTTCATAGTATAACCATGGTACTTCAGACATGAAAATGGTAGGCACCAGCGGACTATATAGAGTACCAGGGTCGCTACTGTGGGAATTCAGTGGGTACCATAATACTTTGGGGAATACCAAGGCACTTATAGCAGGTATCTATTATGGTATGTTTGTACATATAGTGCCATATCAGACATGTTAGTACTGACAGTACTACTGCTATACCAAAGTTTAGCAGGTAACTATTATGGTATGTTTGTACAGGCAGTACTATATTCCATATTACCATTTAGGTCTGCAGTGAGTTGGGCAGCTGTGGTTTTACACTATGTTTTCTGGATACAATCCAGACATCCCTTTCACAGTTACTCCTGTCGAATGTGGTCCGTCCTTCTTGGTGGTACGCTGACATTACCCTGGAACCCGTTGCTCTTTGATGCATCACAAAGACTTGCTGTTTTGGTCACAGATGCGCCATTTGTCCTCTTTTGAACTCTGATATGTCACCTATAATGTTGTGTGCATTGCAATATATATAAGCAAAACTCTGCTAATTAAACCTTCACACTCTGTTCTTACTGGTGGAATTTACTGTATGTGCACTCAATGAAGATTAGCCACCAGGCTGGTCAAATGTAGCCATGAAACCTCCAACACTAAACTGGCCAGTGGTTCAAGGTTCATTGTCCAACTTCTATATAAGTACAAACTATATACTGTATAGTATAAACTACTGTATATATATATATATACTGTACAGTTTATCTTTTAACATTGCAATCTAACTAAAAATAACAGCATTTTTCCAGTCATGATTTAACGTCTGCCACACAATCAGAACATGTACAGTAAGCCGCTTGTCATTTATGTTCTGGCTCTAAAGCCACAGCAATGACAAAAGTTTCCTCTTTCACAAAATTACACGTAACTCTACTGTATTAACTCATTAGTTGGATGAATAAACACTTATTTTAATTATTATAGTAAAAGTAGCAGGAGCAAAATCAACAGGTTTCCTGCAGGACAGGCGTCCTTCAAATTCTTAAACCTTAAAAAGATTAATAGATTTGTCATATATGTTTTTTGTGTGTGTGTACGTCAGTGGAGATCAGAGTAAAATTACTAAATTAGGACTAAGGGCAGTCCAGCTGTGTTATTGATCGTATTGATCTTACGAACTTATCACTAGAGATTTATTGATAAGGATTCTCAGGCACTTCTGTAGAGTCGTCATTTTAAGAATGAAGGTTCAGGATGCGTTATCTAAATTTGAACAGGGAATAAAATCAATCATACTCATTGCGGAGAAACTGATAAATCTATAAATACATTCATGTCTAGACCATACCATACTCTAGGGTTAAAGTGTTCTAAATCCTTTCATCTATTTTCAGAAGTTTACTTTCTTCCTGTTATCAGATATTTAGAAATGTGCTAAAGTCTCAAGCCAGCCCTCATTTCTTTATACTTTCAATAAGACAGACTTTCTTGCATTTTTAATGTAGTCTTGAGGAATAGTACTCTAGGGTTCCTGAAGGACTTTTTTGTCTCACATTTTTGACAGGTTTTTGGATATAATGTTCAGTCCAGTCCCTGTACCTGAGCTGTTTCACAGTGAGCGTTACAATCATTCAATCCCCAAAAGCATCTAACTTAAGGCATGAAGCAGTGAGAAACAGGTGCAGATGATGACAGATGATCAGGCCGGTGATTAGTGTACTGCTGATGCTGAACACTGAGTGGTTGGAACAGACGAGAGGGGAAATGAGGTTGACGCTGAAAGTGGTATAAAAACAAGCAATTTTCCAAATTTTAAATGGTATCTTTAGGCACTTTGCAGCCTTTGTCGAAAAAAACATGTGTTTCCTCCACTGATTCATTGGGGAGAAACTGATAAATCTATAAATACATTCATGTCTAGAATTGTTATTTCTGTAAAGCTGCTTTGCAAGAACATCCATTGTTAAATGTGCAATACAAATAAATAAATAAATAAAAAGTTATTAAAAATCAAACTGAATTTACTCGCTCACTTACTCACACATCATCTATACCGCTTTATTCTGTGTACAGGGTCGTAAAGCCTATCCCAGGAGACTTAGGGCACAAGGTACACCCTTGGACAGGGTGCCAGTCCATCACAAGGCACACACACACACACACAATATTGCGCAATTTGTGAACACCAATTAACCTAATCTGCATGTCTTCGGACTGTAGAAGGAAACTGGAATATCCAGAAGAAACTCACCAAGCACAGGGAGAACATTCACACCCCATGCACACAGAACCAGACGGGAATCGAACCCGGACCCTGGAGGTGCGAGGCCTCCGTGCCGCCAAACGGAATTGTGTTAAATCTTATTTTCATATGGCTCCTAGTTATACCTGCCGTTGATCATTCAAGCACCGGATGTCAACAGTTCTTTTAGATCAGCAGCATTTTGGTGCTCTACAGTCTACACTCTGACAGTCTGACATTCGCAATTATAGGCCTCCTAGGCTTATTCTGCTCCTGCCGGAAAGCACATCAGCCATATAGTCATCGTTCTACAAATTATAGACGTCGGTCCCTTTGTCGCCCCTTGCATCATTTTTCTGGACAAGATACAAAAAGGTAATAATCTGCCTGATGAAGCTGCCAAATGAACTGTTAGCATTTCCACTTCTGCTGATGAAGCTCCCCCGTTGTTCAAGGACAATCTCCTTCCGTTGATTAAATCCTTTATTATTATTCTGCACAAACTCTTAGCTCTGTAAAAAAAAAAAAATCTAAATACTTAGGAGCAATTCAGAATGCTGATGGGAATTGTCTGCCAGCACCTGCTGAACTGAATTAAATCGATTTTTACATCAGACTTGTCATCTGGGAGCGTTCAGTTCCAGTCATCTGATTTCTCATTTTATGCCGATGGCTCACCAAAGAGCTGCCTTATAACAAGTCCAACCTACTTCATTTCAAACACAAGTTGGCCTTAGGATCATATACACATATTCAGGTTGGTTCCATTTATAGAACCGTCGCGTGGTTGCCACGGTTGTGGTTTTGGAAGAAGGTTGTGGGTGAAAGTCTATAAGAGTATTTATTTTTTAAAGCCTTAAAAACAGTCTGGAGCTTCCAAGCAAAAGAAGTAAAGTTTAAGTGCAGACAGTGTATCTATAATCCACAGAACCATGTCTGGTGGGAATTATAAAGATATTCTGGTGCTTTTTGCATTGATAGGCTCGCTGTGTTTCACATCATAAGAGCATGTTCAAACAGAGCTCGGAGACTAGTGATGGAAAAGGGGGTTAGGGAGTGGATCATGGCTGAACAAGGTGAGGACACTGGCTTTCCATGCCAAGATTAAAGCACCCAGGTGGGCAAGGTGGTGTAATGGTTGGCACCATGTCCTCGCACATCCAGGGTTCGGGGTTTAATTCCTGAACCCTGGATTCCTGTTGTTTCCGCCAACAATTCAAAGACGTTCACCGTAGGCTAACTGTCGTTCTAAAATCGCCCGTAGTGTGCGTGTATGCTTGTGTAGATTACTAAGTAATCGAACTGTTTGTCTTTGTCCTTCCTCCCCTTGTTGTTACGCATGATCTCTCTGTGATTCCCTTCTATAAAGGAATAACATGCTCAGACTTACAGTGCATTCTACAGTATATACGGTATACAGTACAGGCGGCTTGGCGGTTAGCACCTTCGCCTTGTATCTCCGGGGTGCGGGTTCGATTCCCACCTCTGTGTGTGTGGAGTTTGCATGTTTACCTCGTGCTTGGAGGGTTTCCTCCGGGTACTCCGGTTTCCTCCCACAGTCCAAAGACATGCAGATTAGGCTAAGTGGCATCCCCAAATTGCCCTTGAGCATGAATGAGTGTGTAAGTGTGTGTGTGTGCCCTGCAATGGTTTGGCACCCCATCCAGGGTGTACCCCGACTCGTGCCCTAAGTCTCCAGGCCCCCCGCGACCCTGTACACAGGATAAAGCGGTATAGATGAAGAGATGAGGTATAGACTGTAGCTGTATAGTCATCAGTCATTTTCTTTGACCAAAAAGTATTGCAGCACTTAGATTTAATGCCTGCTGAGTAATTCAGAGACTATAAATCAGAAAGAAGTACCAAAGTTTCTAGAAGAACTTTTGCGAAATGCCTAGTCTGCATCTTTTGTTAAGAAAGCAGTGAAAGTTCCAAACAGTTCTTAATTGCCGTCATGTTCAGCAAGCAGTTAAAAAGTACTTAACTGCTTTTAAAGACGAGGTTCCAGGCAGAAGATGAGGAGATAACGGTCCTGGCAAATATCGCATTTCAGTAGATGATGTAAATCAATATTTTTTGCAACAAGATAGCCGGCTGCAGCATTGTGTGGTCACTTGACCAGAGAAAGGCCATTCCACAGATAATAGCATGCTGCCAAGTAATACACTAAAGTGAGAGCATGGCAACTTGCAATTTATCCAATGCCTGACACTTTATTTACCGTCCGGTGATGATAGGGCAGAAAAGTGTTGATTAATTGCCTATAACAGCAGCTCTGACAGGAATGCTGGCTACTCAGAGGTTTATATACAATGATCAGCCATAACGTTACGACCACTGAAAGGTGGAAGGAATAGAATTGATTATCTCATTACAAAGACAGATGGAAGTGGGTGGGATATATTAGGTAACAAGTGAACATTTTGTCCCTGAAGTTGAGTTGTTGGAAGCTGGGCATGTTTAGGGATTTGAGCAACTTTGACAAGGGACAAATTGTGATGCCTAGACGACTAGGTCAGAGCTACTCCAAAACGGCAGCTCTTGTGGGAAATTCTTGGTCTGCACTGGTCAGGACATACAGTACCAAACATAGTTCAAGGAAAGAAAACCAGAGACATGGGCGGCCAAGACACATTGGTGCATGTGGGGAGCAAAGGCTGGCCCCTGTAGTCCGATCAAACAGAAGACAAACTGCTGAAAATGTTAATGGAGCTATATAGGTGCAGATTTCCCATGTTGACCTATACCCGCTGCCAAAAGTGGCTACAATGTACAAGTGGGCATCGGAACTGGCCCAGGGAGGAATGGAACAATGTGGATGGATGGGTGGGTGCATGTGTGCAAAGCACCAGGATGACGGCAAAAGAAGGAGTAAGCGGGCATTGGGTGGGTTGAGACAGTGTGATGCTCTGGGCAATGTTCTGCTGGGAAACCTTGGGTCTTGCCATTCATGTACAGTAAAAAACATTGTTGCTGACCAAGTACCCCTTGATGGAAACTGAATTCCCTGATGGCAGTGGCCTCTTTCAGCAGGATTATGCACTCCTGCAAAAATGGTTCAAGAATGCTTTGAGCAACACAACAATGAGTCTGAGGTCTTGACCTGGCTTCCAAATTTTCCAGATCTCAATCAAATCGAGCATCTGTTGGATGTTCTGGAAAACAAGTTCAATCCACCTCGCAACTTAGAGGACTTGAAGGATTTGATCCTGACAACTTGGTGCCAGTTACTGTACCACAGCACACATTCAGAGGTCTAGTGGAGTCCATGGAGTATTGGAGGGAAAAGGTGGATATATTTAATATTAGGCGGGTGGCCGTAATGGCTGATCATTATGGCCGATACACAAGGATTTACATGATGGACGCTCCACGTAAACACATTTGGGAAAGTGTTTAATTGTTGATGAGACACAAAATCTTTGAAGGTATCTTGAGTGTCAGAGCTGAAGCTGTTTCCTGATATGAGAAGGTATTTAGGATGAAGGGTAAGAGGATATTTTGTTTATAGCTGCTATAATGGAAATGATATCTAACTTGATTTTTATTCTGCATGATGTTCTTTAATCAGTAACAGTAAATTGTGATTGTTGGCAAATTGCTCTGGTACAAAAAGAAATGTAAACTGATTTCCCGACACCATCACACCCAGTTTAGTCTTGGTTCTGTACAAGCTACAATCTTGCTCTTTTAGGGATTCTACATATTGTTCATCGAGTGTCTTGAGGACTTACAGTATATACAAAGATGCATGTAGAATGGTTATAAAGGTGGACATAAGGACTATGATAACAGAATGACTTACCAGCGCTGTTCACATCGTCTTTTGTATTCATTTGTTTATGAAGTCGAAATTTCCATGGTATTTGCTCCCTATCTTTCATGGTATGAAGCCTTGCAGGCATGTTAGGTGCTTTTGTTTAGCTGCACCTTCGACTCTGCCTTCTGCGTTTGTAACTCATCTGTTCTGTGTAAATGTAAACAGCACAAGTCACCCTGTAGACTTGTGTGTGTGTGTGTGTGTCCGCAGGGAACGTCAGGCAAGAAGAAATACAGACTAAACAACGAATAATTAAACAGCCAGACACACAACGATTAAAGTCAGACTTGTAGGGGCAGGGGGAGCTCAGTGGTTAAGGCAATGGTGTACGGTCCCACCACTAAGTTGGCCCTGTTGGGCCCTTGAGCGAGGCCCTTAACCCTCAACTGCTCAGATGTATAATGAGATAAAAAGGTAATTCGCTCTGGATGAGTGTCGGCCAAATAGCCTAAGTGTACATGTATTAACTATTAGGATAAAATAAAGAACGAGCAAGGACTGAGAATGTGTAACAGAAAGAAAAGTGGAGGCACATCCATACTTTAAAAATGCTTTGGTCTAAAATAAAATGAGACTGAAATGACTCACAAAAACATCTAATCATAAAGGCACAGTCTGCATAACGATGAGGTCTGCATGACTCTTATTAAACTGCTGTTATACCAATGAGTAATTCATTATATTATAAAGTATTGTTTTACTTACTGACATCATTTAGACGAAAAAAAAGTTATGAAATTAAACTTTTTTTTAATTTTCCAAATAAAATAGGGGGGGGCTAAGACTTCTGCACAGTAGTGTATGTGACTGTTATTGTCGGATTCTTTGCTTTTCCCTGACATTTCATTTTTAAATTTAGATATTTTATACTAAGATCCTTATCATTAAGGTTTAAATAGGATAAAATTCTTATATGGGCTATGGTTGTTTGTTTGTTTGTTTGTTTTTTATTAAACCCCGTGAGCCGGAATGATAGGATTACTGGAGGCCTGGTGGGATGGCTGGAGGACGTTCCCTCACGGCTCAGTGTCGAGTCTGCTCCTTCCTGTCACAGTCATATTCTCTGTACTACCCTGTGGGCCAGACTGGGACTGCATCGATCTAAAGTGCACAATCACACACACACACACACACACACACAAATCCCAAGCGGGGTAATACGACAACTCGGGAAACATAAAGGTCAGACTTGATCGACTTTGTAAAAGACTACAAGATGTAGACTGTTTTTTTTTAGCAGTTAAAAGAGCAGCGTATCGATTCTTATAGAAGTCGACCTTTTCTGAAAAGAAAGCAAAATGCGTAGAATAAAGAAATGAAATGATAGAACGGGACTGATTCTGCCGTGACGCGTCAGCGCTAATAAGAGCTTATATCAAAGCGCTGCTGAATTTTCCTATCTGATTAAAACCCTTAGGCACCGCCGATGATGCCAATCACTTTTTATCTTTTAATAAGTTTTTTTTTGTAAATTAAACTATATTGTAGCAACTCAAAAAAACGGTAGATGGTTTACTTTCCAAAAAGTTAATTGGCAAGTAAATGTTTATTACTAAATAAATATTCAAAACAAAAAAACTGATGTATGTCAGATTCTCGTCTCCACACTCCATGGAGACCCGCCCGCGCGCTTAGCGCCCCATTCACATGCGGTATTTATGTAAACGACTCTATTCAGATGAATGCTAATTATTGTGTGGTTTGGGGGAGTGATGTGCTGATGCAGGTCTTCAATGGAAAAAAAATGTCAATATTTTAATGTAAATATTCTTATATTAACGTAACAATCTTTCTCAGAGAAAATGACTGGTCGCATGAATCGTCCACATTAGGCGCTTCAGGTTTTTAAATAATAGTAATCATCATGCTTTTTTTGCTCTGTGTCCAGCGTTGAATTATTATTTGACCACGAATGGCTGGAATAAAGCTGCGCACAATTGGCGCACGCTTTTACTTCATAAAAGGCAGCATTTATTAAGAGAATCTATATTCGTGCTATGTAGTTTTTCCGCGTTACTGATTTTACATTTTGTCTGCTTTGCAAAATTTGCCCCTCTTTGTATCTGACTATATTATGACTGTAATAAAGCTGCTCATATCAGCGGCGTTTGGATCAAAGGGGAGATGAAGTCGCACGTTGATATGAACAGATTTATTTCAGTCATAAAGAGGGGCGACTTTTGCAAAGCAGACGAAATGTAATACAAATAATATAACAAAACAAAGCACAAATATATACTCGCTAAATAAACACTGACTTTGCAATGCTGTGTTGTGACCTCATAAGATACTTTAACATATTCTTGCTGTTGTTTTTATTGTTTTTTGTGCATAAGAATTGCATTTCAATGAAACCATACTTTATTTTTTTCTTTCTCTCCCTGATTCCCGGAGAGGAATCTGCATGTATAGATGTGAACAGCTGAGACATCAAGACGTTGGAGTCCTGGTGTCACCTGGGTCGATAGGTCTTACATCTTCATGAAAACTCCTGGATTATTCATTGAAACAGAGGATCTGCTGAAAAAAAGTCATCAGTCACTTTACCCCAAATAAAAGGTCTTTCCGAGTGTTTCATTCTGAGAGGTTATGATACTTTATCGTTTCTACTGGAAGAGCTAATTCGCAGGTTCTTTACTGGCACAAAACAAAGAACCTAAAAAAAAAAAAAGAAGAAGAAGAAAAGCACGGTTTATGTATCTTCGAGTCGTCTCGAACCCTTCAGCCAATCGTGACCTGCCTGAGTCATACTGGTGCTCTACGTCTGGTTCGGGTTCTCATCGCATGAAAACCACTCGCCGCTCCTGAACATGTCCACATGTCCACATGTCCCCTGCTTATAGAAACATGTGACTGATGAGGACAGTTCCACTTAGAAACCAAGGAGATGGTTTTGGACTACATTTGATCCAAACTCTTTTGCTGTGATGGCTCGTGAACGCAATTCATTTCAGTTCTTAAAGCTTTAGAACCCAAGTCTCCATGAGACCAACGTCTCGGTGAAAACTTGCTTTGTCTCAAAGAAAAGGTTGGACTTCATGTTAACTAAAACATGTTACCTGTCAAGCAATTTGCGCACTGACCATATAGCACATTAGTTTACTGTTTATTTATGGTCATGCTATCCGAATTCACCCAAATGAGTCTGGTTTCTCTCAACGCTCTTGCAGGATTAAGGAGCTTTTCCTCAACACCGCCACCTCCGGCTTGCTCATTAGAGAACAAATCGATAAAAATGGACTGTAGATACTTCATTTCTTAATTCTCCACTATAGCATTAACACCACATAGCATTAGCATTGATTCTCAATTATATACTAGTAAACTGGTAACAGGATCATGGGCTCATTCATACTGTACCTGTGGGGGGGCAAATATACTGTAAGCCAATATGTCACAAACTGCTAAAAATGAGCTGTGTTATTGCTGGCTGTGATAGAAAGGTATCAGAACACTCAGTGCATCATAGCCTGCCGTCTTGTCCCAGCTTTCAAATTCCCCAGATCCCAACCCGCACAATTCTGATCCATGAAATGTCCTGGTGCCGGAAACCACAGCACACCTTCAGAGGCATTGTGGAGTCACGTCTCAAGGGGTCAGAGTTGTTGAGCCTACACTATTTTGGTCTCAATGCACAGGTTTCAATATTATGGACGATTATTACATCCATAACAATATTAACAATATCCATTATTAAAAGTGCTAAATAAAAATAAAATTGAAGTGACCTGAATTTATGTAAAGAATCCTGAATGCTTTGCAACAATTAGGGATAAAGCTGTAACTTTAAGTTTTGCAGGGATGTCTTTAAGGCAGTGGGCTGTACGGTTGCTTGGTAACATTACAAGCTGTGTTTCTTGTCTTATTCCACTTCAAGAGAGACGAAAAAAAAAAAAAAAAACTACAGGAAGGGAAAGAGTATTCACAGTCCTTATAGCTAGAATTATGTGGATTGCAGACGTTGTACAATATGAACTGTGACTATACTGTATATGGATTAACTGTATGTGGCATGCTTTATTTTATTTATTTACCCTGATTTACATGACGACTACCAACCAGACTTCAATGAGTGGCTTGATAGTGTCACTGTGATTGGTAGGGGAGAGAAACAATGTTGCCCCATTCTCCCGGAGAGTAAGGCCACGTTTGTTGTCCTGGACTCCTGGCATTGGATGTCTGTGGCATCACTTGGATTCAAACTTGCACAACAACTCCCATTTTATCCAGGCTTGGGACTGGCATTGCATGGTTTGATAATTGGCTGGGAATGGAACCCGGGCCTTCCGCATGGTAGGCGAGAAACCTACTACTGGGTCACCAATGCCCCCTCGTCATGACACCACCATGTTATTGGGTATTTTCCTATTTTCATTTACTGATAGTAATGCAGCACTAGTGACCACACAAACTCGTGTTTTTGCAATAACAGAAGAGTACGCTGAGTACGCTGATGCAGTTTGGCAAACACCCAGATGGCAGCTTATCTCTAACGCATATTGAGTGTGATGGGGAATGTGTGTGTGTGTGTGTGTGTGTGTGTGTGTGTGTGTGTGTGTGTGTGTGTGTGTGTGTGTGTGTGTGAGGTAGCTGGGATA
>JAQQZT010000011.1:22784840-22807586 GCA_030068275.1 Clarias platycephalus | reverse complement strand
GTTACAGCATCACCCGGGAATCGAACCAGCGATCTCCGGATGATAGGGCGAGCGCTTTACCACTGCGCCACTCGAAGGCCAGAATTTTTTAATATAAATGGAGTGCGGATCATTTTTTACCGCTCTCGTATAAATATGGCACTAGTCGAACCATTGAGGCAGCAGAACACTGTACTGTTTAATTAAATCGTAAATCATCATATTAGCCTTTTTTATTGTTTTTAAATTGTATTACATTTATGAGCAAGAAAGTGTTCGTTTGTAAGCGTGGTTGTCTAGACAAGGTTACCATGCTGAAAGTTCTTTAGTACTGATCTATACCTGTATATTTTATGAATATATAATCCCACTGCCCCATGAGGATGTGGTTCCTTCTTTGCATCTGAGTACACTTCAGGATTCTTCCTGGTGTTTTCCCAAGGGAGATCTCCAGATTTCTCTAAAACCATAATGTGACAATGTCTACTATTCAAATCTAACACGACACCAAATAAAATCCTAAAAAACTTGCACTGCATTACACCTCTAACAAAGACTAGGTGACTGTATTGCACTTAATGCAGCGCTCCACATTGCACCGAACGACACTTCCGCATTCTCACTTCAATCAATACAGCTTACTTTCATTCTATAACGCATGCCTACAAAATACTTTGAATTATTTAGGATTGTTGATGTAGGGGTGAGACGGCGGACAGACGACCTCGGTCTACTCCCGTCTTCACTACACTAGGGCCCTCTGCTGGTGAACGCAGGTCGTCTGAGGAGCTACACGGCCCAGAATAATGAGACGCCGGCGTGCATACTGAGCTTTGTCATAATGACATCGTAATTATAATCATTACTCACCCAGGGGTCTCTCTTTGCCAGACTGGGAATGGCTAACTGATTTGTCAAATCATTGTCTTGACAAGCTAATTATGTTTATTTTAATAACAACTGTAGGAGTTAAACGCGTTTAATTTCACGCTTGCTGTTTCTGAGGTAGAGATAACAGAGCTTGGAAAGGCTATGGAATGGTTCTTGCAGTTTATATCCGTGACCCCGACTCGGACGGATTTCGAACTGTATTTTACTGTATACCACTTTCCAGATGGCTGGAAGATAATCGTTACTATCCTACATGAGCAATCGTTTTGAGAATGACACGAATATTGATTATGAAGATGAGATGAATTGCGATTCATTGTAAAGTCCCTCTTTGCCATGAAAATGAACTTAATCCTCCCAAAAAAGTCGTGCCACAAAAGGATGAGCTCATGGCATCATGTCAGTGTTTTTCTCGTTAACACTAGGACAAGGCTGGAGACATCACTCGGTCATGCTGATTGAGTTAGAATAACAGACTGGAAGCTTTAAAAAGAGGGTGATGCTTGAAATCATAGTTTTTCCTCGGTTAATCATGGTTATCTGCAAGGAAACACGTCATTATTGCTTTACATGAAAATGGATTCTCAGGCAGGGATATTCCTGCTAGAAAGATCCGATCATCAAGAACTTCAAGGAGAGATTTTCTTCAAGGAGAGAAAGTCCAGGAAGCACCAGGACCGCCTCCTAAAGTTGATTCAGCTGCGGGATTGGGGCAGTCCCGGTGCAGAGCTTGCTCAGGAATAGCAGCAGGCATACAGTATGTGAGTGGGTGTGCATGCACAGTGAGGCGAAGACTTTTGGAGGATGGCCTGGTGTCAAGAAGGGCAGCAAACTTCTCTCCAGGAATAACTTCATGACCAGACTGATATTATGTAAAAGGTACAAGGATTGGACTGAGGAGCGGAGAAAAGTGAATTTCTCTGATGAATCCCGGTTCCGATTGTTTGGGGCATCTGGTAAAAAGGTTGTCCGGAGAAGGAAAGGTGAGCGCTGCCATCAGTCCTGTGTCATGGCATCAGTAAAGCATCCTTAGACCATTCATAAATGAGGTTACTTCTCAGCCAAGGGAGTGAGCTCACTCACAATTTTTCCTAAGAACACAGCCATGAATAAGGAATGGTACAAAAACACCCTTCAATCACGGACAACGCCTTTTCCAGCCTGATGGAGCATCTTGTCATAGGGCAAAATAAACATCTGACCAAAAGACCTAAAACACTGAAGCAGCAGACTTCGTAAAAATGATTATTTGTGTCATTCTCAAAACTTTAGTTTTTTATGTTAATGTGCTTATTCTAAACCACTGAAACTTTGTTTAAGAATATGTAACATATTTATAGATTTATGTGAGAAGTCTCCAGTATCAGCCCTTTGTAACACCTTATATTTAGAACTAGAACAAATAAATAAATTAAGTATTCTGAAATGAAGTATTTTGAGGGAGAATTCAAAGCGGGTATAACGTATAAGTGAAAACGTGTCTCAGTGATGTTCTACAATATTAAACTTTTATCATATATTGTTAAAATACTTGAACGCAAGTGCATTATTTACTGTATAGAATATGGAAAGATAATAGCTGAGAAATCTTATACTGAGAAATAAAAAACTATGGAGCGTTTAAAAAACAATCAACCCCGGCGTCACAATTGAAACTCTGCTTCACATCAGACCACATTAACAAAACCACATGTTTATTACAGCGCTGTGAAAATGTATTTGCCCCTTCTTGGCTTTATTTATTCTTTTCCTGCATATTTGTCACACTTAAATGATTAAGACATTCAAACTAATTTTTATATTACACAAAGCTAGTCTGAGTAAATACAGAATGTCTTTTGTAAATGACGATTTCATTTATTAAAGCAAAAAGCAAGCCTGATTACTGCCAGATCCGTTGAATCAAGAAATCATTTAAATAGAAGCTGCGTGCCAAAGTGAAGCAGATCTAAAAAAGCAACACATCATGACGTGATCGAAAGAAATTCAAGAATAGGAGAGAAACAAAGTAATTGACATTTATCAGACTGGAAATGGTTACCAGGTCATTTCTTAGGCTCATATAAGGTCAGTGTTGATGATTAAGCAATACGAAAGAGACTGGGCAAAAATGGTATCCAGGGTAGACGTCCAAGGAGAAAGCTAAAGCTGATATTTAGACATTTGCCAAAAACTATCTTGATTATCCTCAGGACGTTTTGGGCAAATATTCCGTTGACTAAGACAAAAGTTGAACTTTTTGGAAATTGCGCGTCTTGTTATACATCATACCAACAATCAAACAGTCGTTGCCACCAAGGGTGCCACAACCACTTCTTCACATAAGGACAGGCAGGTAAATCTTTTTTTTTTTTGTATTTAATCGGGTTATCTTTGTGTAATATTCAAATTTGTTTGATGATCACAATCATTAAAGTGTGACAAATATAAAAAAAAAATTTAATTCTTTTTCACAGCACTGTATTTGTCCATAACAGCGCCCACACATTTATGTTTTATTCTTTACATTACTTTGGTTTACATTTCTTGTGAAGTTGCCGTGATGCTCTGCAGTGTAAAGGCGTACAGTACGTACGTGATAGTGTGATCCCATATCTTCACCGTCCAATCCGAGCTACAAGAGATGAAGACCTTCGGATGGAAGTGGTTCCACTTCACGGCGTCGACGGACAGGCTGTGTGCGGTGTAAGTCTCCAGGAACTGGCTCGAGTAGGATTTGGAGCACTGCAATTGAACACATGGAACCAGGCTTAGATATCAACCATTCATACCACACACACACACTTGAACAGTAAGTCTCACTGGGAGAGATTCACATTTTGGATGAAGACAAAGCGGCACTACGAGAGTAAATGCTGCTGTAATGCTTAAGTCTGTAATTTTGCTGCTACAAACTCAAAACAATAACATGATTTGCAAGGAAGGGTTAGAAGAACAATAAATCCAGGAAGGTAGCAAGATTGCCTCGCATTTTTCCAAAAAGAGAGAGAGAGATGGACACTAAACCTCATGGTGCGTCTCTGCGATGAGCGGATTAGGCTGTTCCCAGAATCCCTGCTCCACAATATCCTCACCAAACAAATGCGTCTCAGCTTGCTTTTTCAAATGTCACGGATTTATCACTTCAATCCGAGGTGCGACCCTAGAGCTTCTTAAGGCTTCGTGCCAAAAAATAAAACGTGAAAATACTGCATAACACAGGCTTTAATTTTTGTGGGGGTGTAAACTTAGCAGTCGGAAACACTCCGCCATCATATCACGAATAATATTATCAACCTGGGCCTACGTAATAGGTAATGATGGTTCCCCAGACCTCTTATCATCAATAAAGTGAGACGAGTGTAGGAGTTTTTACAATTATGTGGCATTTTTGCCCTGCACTTGGGACTCGAGTGTGTCCCTAAAGCACAACAAGCTGCGCACATCTGCAGTAACGTGGGCAAATCTATGCAGCATTTATCTCATTGCAGTTTGACTCACATGTACAGTATATAGCGGTGGGCAAAAGTTTTGGGACGAAATTAGAATTCAATGTTCTAGATAGATAGATACTTTATTGATGCTGAAGGAAATTCCAGATGTTTAATGATGTTCTCAAATTTTTACAACAACCTAATAAATATCTGTTATTTGACCCCATGAAATTGCTAATAAAACAATTAGTATTTAGTACGAAGTCCTTTATTCTTCAAAACCGTCTGGATCCGGCTGGGCTTAGAGTCAAAACGTCTGCAGTACCCTGGTGTCACTCGCTCAATCTATGCCACTTTAAATGGCTTCCTGAAGAACACGGTTTCTTGACCACTACTGCCTTCTTAACAATTGTCCAACGGCTTGCTCTCGGGTTTAGGTCTGGAGATGATTTTCACTAGGTTTTCAGTTAATTGGCACAACTCCTCCGCCAGATAGGCTCAAACTAATTAGTGGATTCATCTGTTTTCTGCACAGGAAGAACCAATACATTGGCATAACGTCGTTTTAATACTTTTGGCCACCACTGTACTGTAAACCGCTCGGCCAAAAACAAGTCGCAAACATTCATATTTCATTTAATCTCCTTTAGCTTTGATTATGTACAATTCAAGTGTGAAAATGATTTGGTCATGCTCCCACAACCACTCTCACAATCCGACTCCCAAAATCAAATCAAATCAAATTCCAATTTTATTTGTCATACACAGTCATACACAGTACGATATGCAGTGAAATGCAAAGGTTTTAGACGAGTGGTCAAATTGTTATGTTTAAAAATGAAATGAAGGAAAAAGTATTGCTCGATATATCCGCCACACCTCGATCCGCTTACCAGCTCGTGTTCTGAACCAGAAGAGGAACGAACACACGCACTCATGATGTGTCTGAAGCATTTTCTGGTTAGGAAAAAAATTGTTCCAGAGGATACAAGCTATTGTATACAGTGCATGTATACAGTGCCATAAAAAAGTATTTGCCCCCTTCCTGAATTTTTTTTGTTTGTAGATTTGTCACACTTGAATGACAGCAAAGTTAACCTACAGTAAGTAAATATAAAATGCAGTTTTTAAATTATAATTTCATTTATTAAGGGACAAAAACCTGCCTTTCCGAACCTGCCTGGCCCTATGTGAAAAAGTAATTGCCCCCTTGCTAAATGAGTATGAATAAACTGTGAATAAACTGTGATAATTCTTTTGTCTGAGTTAAATTTAACGTGCCACATCCACTGCCACATACTGTCGAATCAAGAAATCACATAAATATAACCTCTCTGACAAATGATTTACTTGGGTTATCTTTGTGCAATCATAACATGGTTTTAATCATTTAAATGTGACAAATAAGCAAACAAAAATCTGAAAAAGGCGGGGTTTTTGACGGGGTTGTTTATGGGCATAGCGGCATGGAAACGTTCACATCATATAAACCTTACAATAAGTTAAAACTGATGAGTTAAATCTCCCATAATGATAAACTAGAGAGACAGTTGTTACTGACCTTGTGGATTTTGCCCTCTTCAGTCCCAACGAGGAAAAGGTAGTCGATCTGTTTATGGAAATCAAAAGATGTTCCACAGGCTGGAACAGACAAAAATAGAGCATTGAGGAGTTTCAGGATGTTGCGCAAGAACAATAGATCTGGTCAAAACAACAATAACCAAGGACCATGCAGGAGTTTAAAGGAAGAACGCTAATGGCGGTTCATTCCAATTAAACTGATCACCCAATTATAAATGCTGTAAGAAGTTATGGATGGCTGATGATCACCTATGTCAGCAATCGTCATGTCCTCTTGTCCTTCAGAAACAGCTCCTTCTACAGAGAGTTTAATGATATCTGTGAACAGCAGCTCGTTCTGAAAGGAACAAAACATTAACCTTGTTATTAAACCGCATACAGTAGAACCTTGGATATTAAACAAAGTAGGTTGTATTAAACTTGCCTTCACAAGAGTCCACGATACCACACGTCCATCAGAGGAGACCGAGAAGAAATTATGATTCTTGTCTATGTCGTCGTTCTGCCACTTTATCTAGGAGGATATCGCAGGACAAAATGTGACGTGGCAGAATAAAATGTCCATTTAGTTTTCTTAATATGGAATTTTTCTGTCATGTAGTTTGTGTCATTTCTGCTAATATGAAAGGCGTTCAAATCAAACTGGGACCTTATTAAATGAGAAATTACTCATGATTAAAAGACCTGGTATTCGAGCACTAATGAAACACGCTGTTCTGTTGCGCAATCAAAAATCCCATTTTGACCTGAACGCCCGACATACTGTAGTTATGGTTCTTGCAATTGGTTCTCAAACACTAATGTAGCGCCCCCTACCTGCCACACCGGGTCGGTGTGCTTTCCCGTCTTGGCGTTGCTCTTATAAACAGGCTGGGGTTTGTCTTCTTTCAGGTTATACACGGCAACGTTACCGTCGTAGAAACCCACCGCCACCAGGTACGTCAGCTCTTTGTGGATGTCCAGACACATGACCCCAGACTGTGTGTGGAAAATGTACTCTGGGTAGGTGGAGTTCTTCAGGGAGTAGAAGAGCAGCATGCCTCGACCCTGCTTCGTGAACTCATCTTGAAAGAAACGGATAAAAGGACAATTAAAAACTGCATTTGGAAGGAATATTTACGTCTGCTTAAAACTCTGAAGGTGAACTCACATGAACCGAGTGCAACAGCAAACAGGTCTTGGTATTTCTGATTCCTGGATGAAAAGACAAAATAGCGCCTAAGAGTTCTTTTAGGTTAATAATGAAATGGATGGAGATGGGTGGTATGCTGCATACAGACCAGCAGAGAGCGGTTACGGAGAGATGCTTGGCTTTGTCATACTGGAACTTCCACAGTGGCAGAAGCGTGCCCTCTTGTTCTCGGAACTCGTCTGACGCATCCTCAAAGTACCTAAAATCTAAAATAGAAGAAAAGCAAAGTTGGGGTTTCATGAACGCTTAAAATTTCCTGGAAAGTTCCTTATTCAGTCTGGGTTCGGTCCCTGCGTCTGGTCTGTGTGCACGGAGTTCGCATGTTCTCGCCGCCCACAGTCCAAAGACATGGAGATTCGATTAATTGGCGTCCCCAAATCGCCCTGTAGTATGTGCGTGTGTGCGTGTGTGTGCCCTGTGATAGATTGGCAACCTGCCTTGTCCCCTTAGTCTCCTGAGACACGGGATAAAGCGGTATAGACGATAAGTGAGTAAGTGATGGAGTGAGAATTCTGTAAGTGACATCTAATGAACATCCTGGTGCAGTCATGCGACCGTAACCCTAAAATTATCCGGGAAGATGTCACGTGACGTCTTTCGAAACGTGTTCCATGTGCTCCGTTTGGTCTGTGTTATAGCACATCCCTTGTAACGTCCCTTAAAGGGGAAAGGGGTCTGGGCTCTTACAGGTTATGGGTTGTGGACTCTTACCCTTAAGTAAATTTCAATGAGGAGCAATTACCCTGAGCGATGTCATCGAAGGTGTTCTGAGTCACCATGCGCTCGATAATCTTGGCCACCTTCGCCACTTTGGTGATGTCGTCACTCTGATTGATAAAGGAGATCGGTGTTACGCTCAGCCTCTTATTAATGTCTATTTACACAGCAGACAATAAACTCGTGCTTTATGACGTTAATGCCTGAAAGAATGCCTTTGTTGACCACAAATGACTCAAAGCTTCCTACCTGATTCTCCACCAACACTGTCTTCTTCTTCCCTTTGTCTTCCTCCTTCTTGGACGAAAGGGTCTTCTGTTTCTCTTTGTTCTTCTCCTGCTTCTGGAGCTCCTCCACGTAGGCATCGTAGATCTCCCACTGCAAACGCACACACGAAGCACGTGTACGTGTATAAGGTTAATCTATTCATATGCTGTACAGTATATGAACAAAGACGCCAGATAAAAGACGCATCGTGTTGGAACTTGAAACAATTAAATATTTTTCCCTGAGTGATGTTCTTGATGTCCACGATCACAACTCTTGGTAATGCACAACTTTTTTATTTCTTGTTTCATTTTCATGCCAAGACATTTCATTTTAGCCCATCCTTTAGTCACATCTACACCACCTTGTGTACGGCAGACCTGAGTAAAAATAACTTCCACTTGAGTACGAAAGTCACATTTGCTCTTACCTGATTAACTGCAGCGGAGAAGGTGGCACGAGGAGGAGGTTCGGTTTGGCAGGATCTTTCCTGCAGAAATAGAAATCAGTTGGTACCCAAAGAAATGCAAAGAGGAGATTTATGGACGCAGTGAGAGAGGACGTGAAGTTAGTTAGTGTAAGAGAAGAGGATGCAGAGGGTAGGGTTAGATTGAGGCAGATGATTCGATGTGGCGAGATCTGAAAGGGAACAGCCGAAAGACAAAGAAGATATATTTTACGAAACGGCAGCTGTGGAAGAAAGTGACCCAAGCTTCATGCATTGTCATGTGAAGAGTTCCTCCCACAGTCCTAAGACATGGAGATTAGGCTGACTGGTGTTCCCAAATTGCCCATAGTGTGTGAATGAGCGTGTGTGTGTGTGTGTGTGTGTGTGTGTGTGTGTGTACGCCCTGCGATGGATTGGCACCCCGCCCAGGGTGTACCCCGCCTCGTGCCCTAAGTCTCCTGGGAAAGGCTTTACAGATGTGGCCATTAAGAATGTGTGTTTCTTCCCGCGGAAGTCCGCAATTTGTCTCGCGGAGTGCCGCTGAATCCTGCAAGCACCATTTTAGAATTTAAAAGATTGTGTTGTGCTTCACAGAATATCCACCAGATGGCGAATAGAAGAACTTTATTTAAAAGCCAGACCACATTGCTCCTGCTTTCAATTCGGGTTGTTAAATATGCGTATAGATAAGTAGGTTACACTGTAAGTTTTGACAGCATGCATCAAACTGGGCACGTCTTAAACTGGCTACTGGACAGAATTTATTGACTTTTTTGCAGTAATTACATTTCTGCCTGATGTTTAACCTGCACCATAAGGAAAATCTAAATGTTGAAGACAAGCAATGATATAAATAGTTATGTGGCGGATTTAATAATGCACTTTGAAATAAGATACAGTACTAATAACTAATAAGCTACTTGCTCAAACACCTGCACCAACTGATGAATGATAAGGTATTGCAGTATCACAGGTTTAACGTTATCACAGGTCAAATACCCACAGTACGTGCTTCAAAAGTGTCATTAAATTCTGTCCAGCCACTTTTGTGTGATGCTGTAAGAAATCCGTCTGGAGAAACTAGTTCAGCTCTATCCTGGATTGCCTCTTGAAGCTGAATCTTACTCTCTGAGGGTTGTTGAGCGTTTGTGATGCTCTTTCGCTGAAGTTGAACTGGTTGGTGATTTTGCGCTCTTTCTTGTCTGCTTGGATGTCCACGCTGTCCGGTCTCTCCTCTCCGTTGCCATCTTCTGCATCACCTGCGTCCTCGGCCCCATCGGCCTGCTTAACAACACAACTATTTAACACTCTATCAAAACAGTCCATTTAACTTCACTTCTTCTTCCTGTTTTTGCCTTTACTTACCGGAGTCTCTGGCGTGTCCTCGTTTTCTACTACGTTTTCTGTCTCCGTAGTTGTCTGCTCTGAAACTATAAGCAATACCATCACTATTAATACAACATCATGGTGTGTTTTTTTCTTTTTTTTTGGACAGATGGTAACCATCCTACCTTCTGCAAAGCCTTGCCTGGCTCTTTGCCTTCGAGCCTCATCAGAATCCTTATGCAGAAGGTTTCCCTCCAGCACGAAGTGAACAGCCAACTGATCCACGCTGCTGATCGGCTTATACGAGTGCTCCTGAGGAAGGCGTAGCGTGTTTAGTGTCATGACATGTTTTATGTTGTATGTATGTATACAGGAAACGGAGAGAGTAAAAGTGAGACGAATGTGCAATACTTTGAAGCTGTATCTGACTATATTCTGCGGAGCGTGCGGATTGTTTGCTGTCAGTATTCTTGTGAACTCCTCTTTCAGCTCCTAAGAGACCAAAAGGGGAAAAAATTAAATAGTTAATTGGCATGAATACTGAAGGAAACGTTCGTTTGATCTTAGCAGACCTCAGCTTCAATCGCCAGGCAACGAAAACACAGTATTGTCTTGGCCAAGAGTGTGTTTTTTTCTAGTCAATCAAATACCAATAGACATGCTTCCACATATTTGTAATAATTATACCACAGTGCTGCCAAAAATTATACCTCCAAAAGGCCCCAGATTCTGGGAAAAAAACTATGATGTCACTCAATGTGATGTCACTCAATGTGATGTCACTCAATACAATGTGACACAGAAGGTTATTAACCACTTTTCAGTATAAGTTGAAGGCGTCGTCGCGGCTGACCCATTTGAAATATCAAAAATCTCTCCGCAATCTATCTTCAATGTATTGAGATCACATAGGCCCGGTTTGTTGGCGACCGTATAAATCCTCTAGAAGGAGTATGACCCACAATAAATGACTTCCTGTTGAGTAATGCAATGCAATGTGAAAGTTGTTCAGCTCAATGAGTTTTTAATGTGTACGTGCAAGTTTGTAGGTGCATGCAGCAAAAGCTCATGTGAGGACCCCAAGCCACACCCATCATCCTTCTGATGTCGTAGTGCTCGGGCCCTAAAAATTAAAGTACAGACTGTTTTCTGTGCCAAGACGTTTATTTGGTATCTTTTCCTATCCAATTACTTTTTGCTAATTAAAAAATTAAAGTGGTTAAAGGGATGGTGATCTACAGTATAGCTGCAATAATGTAAGTGCTAAAAGAAGCTACAGTATCATTCTTTAATATAAAAAATGGTTAGCGTTGGCAGATTACTGTAGTATAAGAAAAACAAACTTCAGGACATGCTGTTTTTGGAAAACAATCTGAGGGTACACCCTGGTGCAGAAACAACGCAAGAGTATAAACCGAAGCGTTTGGACGTCTGCAAACTAAATATGAAGCGATACTCTAAGGTATCTTTAAAGTTTCTTAACGAGAATCATTACTGGAGATGAGGCGTGGATTCGTTACTAGGAGTCTGAGAGTCAATTCTTTTGACCCAACGATGTAATCCAGCTCCTAGCTCTAGATAGAGACTGTAGAGATTTTAATGACGTGTATACAATACTGTGAAAGATCACACAGTCTCATTGTCTACATCTTGTATACAGGCAGAAGCTGACAGGGAGGCTACAGTAACTCAAAAGCATCATATAATACTAATAATAATAATAATAATAATAATAAAAATTAACCTTCATGTTGTATTGCTAAATCAGTTCATGGTTCTTTACTTCTCAGAAGGAAATAATTTCTGAGACATGAAATGCACATTGCTGTACAAAGTTTAAAGGTTCAACACAGTGTTTCCTGTCAATCAATCAATCAATCAATTACAATTTAAATCCTTTAGGATGCTCATTAAATCTCAGAAACCTTCAAGGAACCCAGTTGTTCTCACCGCCTCACTCAGGTCCAGCTGGTCTGGAGGTTTAACCAAAGTCTTTCCCTGCGTCCACTCGTCTCCGTCTCCGGTGTCTGTTCCGTCCTCATCATCCTGCGTGGTGAAAAAGACCTCAGTGTGTTTTACTTGACACAGATTACATGTATGAAATATGATGTGATGTGAGATTTGGTACTAACCCTCTTTTTGCTGGTGATTTTGCCTCCCTTTACAGACGGGGCTTTTAACAGGGACTGAGTGATGGATCCCTGCGTGAGACATTAAAGACATGAAGACATTGTTAAATCCATTGTGGGGAAGAAATTACTGTTGTGTGTGTGTGAGTGAGTGAGTGAGAGAGAGAGAGAGAGACCAACACACTTCTCAGCTAGCTACATAAATGGCAAAAGTTTTACAAAACTGCACATTAATGTAGATTGTTTACCCGCACGGACCGAACAGTCACAGGTTTCTGGGGCATCTTGGTTTTCAGCTCCTTATATTTTAAAATAAAGTAAGCTATAACTCCTTAGCTGATATTTGTAAACGCATAGGCTACACACCCCTGCGACTTGTTGCTAAGCGTTTGTGCTGTCCGGGTTTCCATAGAAACGAGGAACTGAGTAACACGCATGCGCATTCTATTATGTTGCCACAAGATGGCACTTAAGAGTGATATTTTCCTTTAAACACTGGAAGAAGTAAAATACACACACTTTACATTTATGTTTAATATATATAAAAATTATAAATAAATAAATAAATAAATAATAATAAAAAGAAATTCATCAGAGTACAAATTTGAGTTCCAGAAATTTCCAGAATCATCATTTTATTCTCTAGATATATCCTGTTATATTTATTATGCGACTTAAAAGTTGAAAAGATCTCTTACAGCTAAAATATATAACCAAAGTATATATAACTAAAAAAAAAAAAAAAGTGTATATATAAATATAAAAAATAAAATAAAGGGTAAATTTAACTAGGATAGAATAAAATACAATTTAAAAATTAAAGTTAAAATAAAATAACTGTACAACAAAAATACACAATATAGAAAGTATATGAAGAATATATGAAGAAGTATAGAACAATAAGAGCAGCTGTACAAGTAGGTATATATTTATGTAATTTTTGTGTGGAATGGAGTTAAGAATAAATGGTAATAAAAGAGTGGTAATGTCCATGGTTGTGCAATCCACATATTTAAAGTGTCTTGTGCAGTGCAAATATGCTTAAAAGTGATTTATGTAAAGTGACTTGTGATAGTGATTTGATGACCACGAAGTGTAGTTGTGCAGTGGCCACTATATATATATAGGCTGTAAGAGATCTTTTCAACTTTTAAGTCGCATAATAAATATAACAGGATATATCTAGAGAATAAAATGATGATTCTGGAAATTTCTGGAACCCAAATTTGTACTCTGATGAATTTCTTTTTTTTATTATTATTATTATTATTATTTATTTTTTTCTTTTATTAGTTTTGATCCTGAATTTTGTTCATTCTTTGACACTGAGTTTTCTTTATTTTGTAAGAAAGAGTGGTTTAGGCTATTTGGAAATGTAAAACTTTTTTGCATTATTAGTACATGTGATTTTTATTGCTTTTTTTTATGCGTTTGGCTGTATAATATGGAGACACGCCTACTGTGGGTATACTAGATCCCGGGCAGCAATGGTTAGCAAAGTGAGGGTTCGATTCCCGCCTCAGAACTGTGTGCATGGTCTGAGTTTGCATGTTCTCCACGTGCTCAGTGGGCTTCTTCCGGGTACTCCGGGTTCCTTCCACACTAATTGGCATTCCCAAATTGCCTGTAGTGTGTGAATAAGTGTGTATGTCCCTGCGATGTACTGGCACCCTATCCAGGGTCAGGATGTACCCTGCATCGTTCCCTGAGTCTCCTTGGATAGGCTCCAGCTAAACCCTCCCTCCCAATAACTCTTTAAACATGATAAAGTGGTATAGACGGTGAGTGAGTATGTTTGAAATATTGAATAATGATATTGATAAATCAATAATATATGAGATTTATTTTAAAAATAAATTACAAAAGAAAATTTACTTTATTATGATATTGCAATTTTTCAAAATGCGTTGTATTTCAATTTCATAATTTGACCACAGTTGGCACGGTGGCATAGGGGTTAGCACTGTCGCCTCGCACCTCCATGGTTGGGTTCGATGCCCACCTCAGGTCTGAGTTTCATGTTCTCACTGTGCTTGATGAGTTTCCTCTATGTGATCTGGTCTCCTTCCACAGTCGAAAGACATGCAGATTAGGCTTTATTGTCGATGGTGGTCTTTCCGATTATCCCATCCACACACAACGTAACCCTTCCATTTTAACCCGGCTTCTGTCCAGACCCAATGGCTTGGTGTGGGCATTGAGTTGGAATTGAAACTGGGATAATTGGTGTTCCCAAATTGCTCATAGTGTGTTCCCTGTGGTGGATTGGCACCCCATCTTGTGTACCAAGTACTGGATAAAGCAGTATAGATTATGAACATAATGAATTTGTGCACAAGTTCTCTCACACAAATCAATGTAAAGCCATTTTCCCTTTATTTAAATGCTGCTTAATTTGCTATCTTACTTTTATACCTTACTTTATGTACTGTTTGGTGGTACAGTCGAGTAGGAGAGTGCGAGTTCGGCGCATGCGCAGTCCTGCGTTATATTCGCTTAGCCAGGACTGTGTAGTCATGTCGGATTAGGTGGCTTTACCTTTTCCGTTTATGAGATTAAAAACATGTCTGTGTCTGAGGACAGCGTATCGTGTCCGATTGAAAAAAGTGTCACTGTGCATTTAGAAACAGTGCAAAACAGTACTAATGTCCATAGTTGTGATGTTGAAGAAGGTGAGTGCGGCACAGTAATTAGCCAAACATCTGTGTGCTAGCTGTGTTCAGTCTGTTACATCCCTGTTTAATATATTAAAAAAGCACATTGACGAGTATTTCACCAGATTCAGGATTCATATATACTACACTGCTAACCAATTGTTCGAGATGGAGAGGTTTTAGCAGTTGTACTGTATTAGCTAACGCTAATGAGACTAGCATGCTGCTAATTCATGCTAGCTTAGCTTAGCGTTAGCTGGTTCACGGCTGCCTTCCATATCAAACAATAACACGCTCAGGGCTGCTTCACTCCGTGTTTAACTTCAGGTTTTAGAGTTAATAAACTCAAAAGGTTTAAGAAATAGGACAACCTGACATAAAAACAGGCATTTATTTCTGATATTAGATTATTATTATTATATATGAGATTATTTATATTAGCTGGATGAGTTTAGATTGTCATAGTTACGTAAGATGACGTAATAGAGCTATTTTTATTATGACGTTGTTACTGTTTTACTGTTTTAAAAGATTATTAGACCCCTTTGCCACCTGAACAAGAAGGCACGTAACCACATAACACCTCAAGGTTTATCCGGTTTATGTCTCTGGTAAATGGATACTTTTAAAATAATGAATGTAAAAAAATCTGTTCTATTAATCTACCTTTTTGTTCCTGATCCTATCTGTCTGTCTGTATATCTATCTTTTAGTATAGTGATAGACTAGCGTAAATACCCGTCGTTGGGTAAGTAAGTAAATAAGATGTACCCATCAAGTTGTTTCGGTGCCAGGTGCATCCTCAGACCACAAAAAGAAAATTATCAGAATCTCTTCTTTCATGCAAATTGCAAGGGGGCATTTATTTTTGATCGCACTGCAGTTACACATGAACTGAAGTAAAACATTCATGGAAAGTGCTGATGAGACCAACAGAAGTTTTGATATAACTGGAGTGCATATAATTTCTGACTCACCTTCGTATAAATAAGGCACTACCAATGGCCTAATACTGTATGAGGGGAATGCTGTATTATTTAATATTATATATTAAAGTATACATCTATAGTGTGCTGAAAGGATTTTCAGTATGATTACCTTGTCAAGATCAAGACGTTTAAAATTAAACATCTTTTTGTTCCCTGTTACATGTAATTCAATAAAAAAAAAAAAGACAAATAAAAAGGCTAATATGATGAATTAGGAATGAAAAAATACCAAGGAGCTAACTAAACAGTACAGCATATTCAACATTATATTGCTGCCTTAATAGTCCTAGTTGTAATCACTGAAAATTTGTTATGAGTATGACATTCCCCACATACAGTACTAGGTACTTCATTGCCATCTCAGCAGTCAGCTGTACATGCTAAGATTTCTGGGCTGATGATATTGTCAGGTTTAAAAAAAAAGGCATTTTCATTAGCATCAACTTCTAACAATGTCTGAAGCCTCTAAAATCTTATATAATAGGGTATAAAAATTTATTCAGTGTTGCATCGTGATTTTGTTCCGTGGCAATTCATGTAGCGCCACACCGAATCAAAAATTTTAAATGCAAACATTTATCAATTTTAAAATTATGGATGTTTGCATTTGAGGTTGTAAAATTTTGCTGTTCCTGTGTAAACCTGCAGGTGGCACACTCTAAACTATTCACACAGAACAGCGTTACATGCGGTAGAAGCAAATTGTAACAAAGTATAAAAAATAATAATTTAATCAGAATGTTTTATAAAATTGTGATGCTTACAAAATCGCAATACAAATTGCTTCCTAGATATCATGATAATATTATATTGGGGGGCCCCCTGTGATTCCTGTCCCTGTTAGGCAGAGATTTCTGCTGTTGACCCCGTCTAAAATCCACTAATAAGAAGGACGGTATAGCTACAGACAACTTCAGATACACACGGCAATAGCAAAATGCAAATAAAGCACACAAATTTATGGGAAAAAATCCGTATTACTCCTGGCTCACTTTTAAGATCACAAGAAAGATGGGTCTGTCATTAGCGGATTTTTATTGTATAGTCTTTAGGGAGAATATAGAATGTAGTCAACATGTGCAGTAATCATTAGTATTTTAAATAATAAAGGTAACTTGATTATATACTGCATGCTCATCATGTATACAAAAAGCTTATTTATTTACAGTATTGTGCAAAAATCATTTTAATACAAAATTTTCTGTGGATTTAAATTTTTATTAAAATAAATAAAATTTAATAAAATTTATTGTTGAGTCAGGTCAAAAGCATTTCTAATTTGATTTTCAAACATCAGTATTTCACCTTATAATTAAAAGTTAAAGAAAAATATTTGTATCCCAGGAAAAAAAAAAGCAGTATAATATATACGCACCCACTTTTCAGACAAAAACAATATGGAAACTGACGGGTTTTGCACATAAATAAGAAGCGGGTGTAACAATCAGAAGAAAAACTCTGGTTCTGCAGGATGCTGAGTAAAACTTATTTCTTAAGGTAATTTCCTTGTAAAACTACAGAGATTATACATGAGACTAGAGGGTCCTCAAAGCATCGTAACACCAAATACTGACTTTGTTTCATTAATTACTGAGCTGTTTGGTGAGCTTTACAGTTTTTTTGTCTAAAGTGCCTAAGACTTTTCCACAGTACTGTATATATTTTTATGTCATTTGTAAAGTAAGTAATTGCTAAGGAACAATAACACATCTTTTTTCTTTCCCCTTAAAACATTAGCTCTTTATACGGTCTCCCCAGCACCCACCTCGGGACTCCTTTAACATAAATCTTTGTATTATTTTCCATGATTTTCTGTGCTTCACCAGGCTAAAGTTAAGCTACAGATTATGTGTGCGTATCATGGATTTTTAAAAATAATTACATGATGAATATACATTGAGGAGTTTGAATAGCTTGAACGATTTAATCAGGTTTTTAGCTGATTATTATTAGCTACATTTTGTGAAAAGGAACGATGTGTTTATCTCTAATAAATTAATATTGAATCATATAATAAAGATAAGCAATTGGTATAATTTATTGTGCTACTCTGAATGCTGACAAATTAACAAATGTTTATCAGCTTATGTAATACTCAAGCATGAATAAACAGCAGTGATTTATTGCCATGTAATCCAGCATACACTAGGTTACAATGCTCAGGTCTGATCGTAATAGTATCGGTTTCTGAGTGTAGTTCAACATAGTTCTTGTCTACTTTTAGCATAATGTTAACTGTTGTTGCATAACTGGATATCTGATATTTTTATCTTTGGCAGAAACCCAGACAGACACAGAGCTCCTTAAAGGCATGCTTACTGACACTTTCTGTCAGGTGTGTGAGGCGGTGTTGATGTTTGAGTCTCAGAGAGTCTCTCACTATGAGGTTGGTATGAGCTTTTAAATATGTGTATTATATAGTGTTTTTGAGTTATAGAGTTTGTGTTTTTAAACCTTTTTTTGCTCATCAGGGTAAAAAGCACGCTCAGCGGGTTCGAATCTACCTGCAGACCAAAAAAGCTGAAAGAAACAAGCAGAGCCATGAGAGTGACGGCTCGCAGGTAAATTACAATGAGTGCAGGTTTAGCGTGATGGCTCATTTGGGTCATTGCATCTACGGTATGATCATTATGATCTGTGATCTTTTTATTTATTTATTTATTTTTTTAAGTAAACCTCATATTTGCATATTTGTCACACTTTTAATTTAGAATTTTAATATTACACAAAGATAACACGATATTACACACAGTAAATACAAAATGCTATTTTTAAATTATGATTTTGTTTATTAAGGGAAAAAGGCTGTCCAAACTGAAAAACTGTCCCAGTATGAAAAAACACAAAAGCTTGTCTCACATTTGCCAAATAAACATCCTGATTCTCCACCAAGACTTTTGGATAAATAATCTGTGGACTGATGAGACAAAAGTTCAATATTTTTTTAACCAAGTTTAAGCGCTCTTGGGTTATGCAGCAGGACAATGCTGTGAAGAGTGGGCCAAAATTCCTCCACTGCGATGTGAAGCAATCCTTGCCAAATGCTTGATTGCAGTTGTTGTTGCCAAGGGTGTCCAACTAGTTATTAGGTTTTGGGAGCAATTACTTTTTCACATAGGGCCAGGCAGGTTTGGACATTTTGTTTTTCATTTAATTAATTAATTCATTATTTAAAAACTGTATTATTGTATACTGTATCATTAAAGTGTGACAAATATGCAAAAAAAATCAAGAAGAGGGCAAATACTTTTTCACAGCACTGTATGTTCATTAATATGTGATTAGTGATTAGAGTTTAGTGGTAGTTAGGAAGCAAGAGCTAAATCCCACTTTCCCCACTTTCAGCACATAGTCAGATGGCATTCTGGGTAATACAGAATCAACATTATTGACTTATTCATTTATTTATAGACTCACTGGTTGGTTGGTTGATTGATTGATTGCTGTCCTGCCTTTTTCTATAAGTGGACACAGGTCACAGAGCACTACCAAAGCGTGTGTGTGTGTTAATGCTTCAGCTAAAATACACCTTACACAAAGCATTTTTAATACTTTAAACTCCCTCTATTTCACTCCTCCTCCAAACATGTCATTTCAGTGTCTATGTGGATGAGGTCTCGCTGGGCCACGCCCCTCCAGAAAACAGCATAGCCAAGCATTAAACCAGGGACCTCTTATATGAGGTCATATTAGGGGAGAAATTCAATTATATAAAAGTGTTTTGTTTGTACGAGTAGACGCACCTGAACGTCTAACCATGACTAAAAAATGTGAATTCTGCATTATACTGTAGGTCGCCTTTAACAGTGTTGGTGCCGATCCTGAGAGGTTCTGCCATCTGTGCAACATGGTGTTTAGCTCTCCTGTGGTCGCCAAATCTCACTACAAGGGAAAAATCCATGCCA
The DNA here is from genome assembly GCA_030068275.1 of Clarias platycephalus. Lineage (NCBI taxonomy): Eukaryota > Metazoa > Chordata > Actinopteri > Siluriformes > Clariidae > Clarias > Clarias platycephalus. The sequence goes on along the minus strand of JAQQZT010000011.1, from coordinate 22,788,095 downwards.
AAAACACGAGGAAGTCTAGCGCCACATCTTCAGTAGGTGAGGGATGGCAATCATTTTGAACAACAGTTTGCTTGATTTGTATACATTTCACAGTTTAGTAGCATGTTTAATAATTAATCATTGTTGTTGGCAGACACCAGGGCCACAGTGAGTCCTTCTGTGACAGCCATAGAGGACACAGCGGAGACGAGCACGCAGGGTGATGTTGTTCAGGACAGGAAGGAAAGCACCGCTTCTGCTGCCCAGGGGGTCGACCTGAGTGACCCAGACAAGTACTGCAAGTTGTGCACGGCTTCGTTTAACAACCCGACGATGGCCGCCGAACACTACAGTGGTCGCAAGCACCAGCGCAACCTGGGCCGACAGGCGCCGCAGAGTCAGCTGGAGGAGAAGAATGATCATGGTACTGTCATTACTGTTCTGTCACCTACACCTCATGTACACCTTGAAGTAGATTTCATGAGTAATCGGTGTAATCAGGTTTTAAAATTCAGCTCGGCTGAAACGGGGCGTTTGTAGCATGAAAACTTGTCTCCTTGTAGTCCAATGAATGGTCTCCCTTGGACAGTGAATGCAGATGTCTGGGCTTTCCGGACTGGAAAAGGGAGGAGATGAACTGAACTGCTACTCCAGTGTCAGTAGCGTCTCAAAATACAGGTAGTCCCCAATATACGAACGAGTTCCGTTCCGGAAGCACGTTCGTAAGTCCAATTTGTTCTTAAGTCCGACAAAGTAAGTCTTATATGCCTTAGAATATCAATATAAAGTTTACCAATCCACTTGACTAAATTTGTCTCCTTTCCACACACTGCCATCATGTGGCCAAAATCTATAATCGCATCTAAGGAAATGAATCTCGCGCAAATGTAACAGTGTTGTCTTTGCGCCTTTAAATCGCACGGGGAATCTCGGATACCATTGTGTCTCAGAGCTGTTTTTCCACTGTATTGGACCGTGAACGCTGTTTTGTTTAGGATTTTTTCCAAAATTGCGATCCTTCACCATCAGGACAGCTTTACAGGACAGACATTTTCTATCATCGTGCTCCTGGACTGATTCATTGTATCCGATGAGACCGACTCATTTTGCCCGCAGACACATTTTATACATTCACTTACATACTGAAAATATTGTATATAATTGTAAACATTGGTATCTGGTGCACTGCAGTGTCTATTTTTTGTACAATACACATGAACTACTTCCATGATTGAACCACGGTCCAATCATATCTGCAGAAAATCGTAACTTGAATGTTCATAAGTCGGGGACTACCTGCAAACCTGCATCTTCCTGTGAGCTAACCTGCGGTGATCTACACTAGCGGATGGGATTAGATTTTAACGTAGAGGAATGGTTTAAGCACATTATTTCACTACTTATTGATGAAATTTCTGTTTATTTGGATTTACTTCTGGTACAGTTAATCAACACTTTAATACTGTTTTCATTCCTATCGTTCTCTTGTTTTATTTCTGTAGTAAACTCCCTCACGTGTCCACTCTGCCATGTGACGCTCAGCTCCATAGACGCATATCAGGCTCACATGAAAGGCAATAAACACCAAATAAAGTAAGCACTTCTTTTTTTTTTTTCTCCCTTGTATACACATAATGTCTATCCAAACGTTCACACTCTCTTCCATTTCAGAGAAAAGACGACGCAAGAAGATGCAAGCAAGAAGAAAATGTACGACTCGTTCCAGGACGAACTGGCCGACTACATCCAGGCGCAGAGGGCTCGGGGACTGGAGCCCAAAACGGGCCAGGGATCTGAGACGCGGGGACAGAGGAAAGCAGAGCATGAAGTAGACGAGATCACAGAGCGTTGTGACCAACCTCAGATTCTCTCCCTCCAACCCCGTCTTCCCGCTCCTGCATTCCGCCCGCCGTTTTGGCGCCCGCCGTTTCATCCTCACCCCAATCCCGCCCCTTTCAGAGGGAGATTCCCGGCGCCAAACCAGTGGGATCAGGGTTACTCCCCCTACCCCCCTCCACTCATCCCTGGGCTAACAGGAAGAGCTTTACGTAGAGGGAGGAGCCCGGAATCTTTTAGCTCCTCGTCCTCGTTCTCCGACTCGTCGTCTTCGTATAGCAGCAGCAGCAGCAAAGACAGGAGGAAACGGAGGAAAAGGAGACGAGTAGGAATAAAAAGAAGAGGAGAAGAAAGCGACGATTCAGAAGAGGATGCACAGAAAAAGAGGAAAGAGAGGAGAAGGAGAGACGATGGCAGCATGAAGAAACCAAAAAGACAGAGAGAAAGCTCCGATGAAGAGCATGGAAAGAGACGGAAGGAGAAGAAGCACAAAGGAAGAGATGGCAAGAAGAGACGGAAAGAGGACGATGGAGAGTGGAACAGAGTGCCTCAGGTAGCGATGACGAAAGGTGAAGGAGAAGTACAAAGCGAAGGAATTAAAGAGGAGAAGTCGAAGCACAAGAAAGAGAAGAAGGTGAAGGGCAGAGAGGACAACAGGACAGAGGAGGAAAAGCTCTGGGATGAAACTATCCTGGGGGTATTCTGAGAGACAGTCATTATGACATTAAAGTGACATATTTATCCTCATTCACTTTTTCTACACCACAGACTTCTACAGTACCTACCACGCCGGACAGCTTCCTGTCTTTTTCAGGCTTTTAATAGTGCACTGGATCAGGGCTATGCGATGGAGCTCCATTAATCTGCTGCTAATTTATTTTTTTTGCACAACAGGGTTAATCCAGGCATGATGAAATTTTAGACCGTGCAATGTGTCTCATCAAAACACTAGGATGAAATAAATATCATGTACTCTTCATTATGGTTTGAATTTTTTTTTCTCTTTATGTGAATGCTCTAAGCGAAGGGCTTACTCAGCTCAAGGTTTGTGTACAGTGAGGTGTAGCGAGTATTCAGAATTTTCTGGTTTTGCATCTTCCTTAATCGTCTGCAGTGTGTGGTGTGTGCATATGTGCACCCTGTCCAGGGAAGTTTCCGAAGTTTCCTGGGATAGACTCCAGGCTTCCTGCGACCAGGAAAAGGGTATACGTTCATTTTCTTGGAGTAAGCGGTATAGAAGATAAATAAGTATTTAAATATACTGTATGGCCATTTCATGAAGGGTAAAATTATCAGCCTGCACTCATCAGCTAGAAATATTACAGTTACCTGAATGGGGTTAAAAACTGTCAGGAGGCCTCCAAGTGGCGCAGTGGTAAAGCGCTCGCCCTATCATCCGGAGATCGCTGGTTCGAACCCCGGGTGATGCTGTTTTCCTCT
>JAQQZT010000011.1:22742520-22756061 GCA_030068275.1 Clarias platycephalus | reverse complement strand
CAATACAATATGTTACATTACATTACATTACAATACAATACAATACAATACAATACATTACATTACATTACAATACAATACAATACAATACTGTACATTACATTACATTACAATACAATATGTTACATTACATTACATTACAATACAATACAATACAATACAATACATTACATTACATTACATTACATTACAATACAATACAATACAATACAATACAATACGTTACATTACATTACAATACAATACAATACAATTCAAGTCTAGTCCATACATTCATGGACATTGTACATTTGCACATTCATGCACATATGCACTAACCCTTAACTTTCCTTCCCACTTTTTCACATTGCAGATTATGGACATTTATGGACCATCTACACACACATGCACATTTACACACTTCCTGGACATTTCCATTTATTTCCATTCAAATTCATCTTTATATTTCTTTTCTTTAAGTTTTTTTTTATATATATATATTTCTTATATATTTTTTGAAATATTTGAAATATTTTGTTCTATTTTCTACAGCTTCTATAGTTAACCTCATTCTTATTTTATTCCACTATTTATTTCTTGTTAATTGTTCTCACATTTCTAAGGTCACGGGTGGTCATTTAAGCGTTTCACTGCATATCGTACTGTGTATGACTGTGTATGTGACAAATAAAATTTGAATTTGAACAAACCCTTGGCATTTTAAAAGAAGCCTATGGTATCCTGGAAACCCGCAGACCTTGACACATGTCCAGTTTTTTAAGTGTTGAGTCAGATGAAGTCTTAAATAATAAATGAAATGAAACATGTAAGACGGTGTGAAAATTTTTTTTCCATGGGCTGTTGAGTAACTGCAATTTTTTATTTGATTATGGGGAAATGAAACTTGATTACATCTTTAAAACGCACATTATACTAAGAGTTTGTTTTTTTGTACAGAATAATCCCAGAAAACAATTGGAATCTTTGGTTGTACCATAAAGCAACAAGTAACATCTGATGCTTCTGTGCACACGAAATGAGGCACTATAAGAATAATAATTTTCCTTTCCTCTTCTCCTGTAGCACTTTTAACAAGAGTCATTGTTGCAAACAGCTTTACGGAATCTAAATAAAAATTAGGGAAATGGGTCTAAAAGTGGTGTGCCTACACAGTACATAGGAATGTTGTTTAGTTTGCCTTCTCTACAATCATGTGAATTCTGCTCTTTCACTATCTTAGACGTGGCAGTTGACTGAACAACAAGCAATTGATTCTTAATACCTGAATCAATTTGTTTTGAGCAGATCATTTCTGAACACATTTCACAAATTCTGTTCACATGTCCATTTGGATTTATGGAAAAAAAGAAGAAAAAAATAAATGTCTTGTTTGCTCTGTTAAATCTAACACAGATGTGTCCAGGTGATTTTATAGCAGTAAAAAAATTGAACAATGAACAACAAACTTGGCTGAAGTATAGATGGGTGATGTTTAGTATCTGGTGTGTATAAAACTCTGTGGTTTTAGAAAGGGGTCTCAGCTCGGCTTCTGATTGGTGGGCCTGGGTGCGATGCGTGCTCTGCAAGACCCTCAGACTGGTGCATGGTTCTGCAACCCTGCTGCAAAGTGCATGATAACTGAAAGATTACAAGCAACATTTATCCAATTTCCTTTTTATGTGATCCAGTTCTATATATACACACATACTGTATACACACATACTGTACATGCATACATACATAATTCTAATAAGACTTGAGGTTGTAGGCAATTGAAACTGGAGATGATTACATTTGTTTTCCATGTGACATCGCCATGCTCAAAGCTCATTAAAGAAAGATATACTGTACCTTCAGCATATATTCACTAAAGCTTTTTATTATTTTTTTTTCAGTGATCTCCTTGTAATCATTGTGATGGGGAATAAAAAATTTAATTGTAAGACAAAATGATCAAAAATGACATCTGAAAATAAATTAACGTGCTTACAAAAGAAACAGATGCTTGTAAAAAATTATGTGCCAGAAAATAAATTAAAAAAAACAATAATACTAAAAACAAATTTTATTATATGATTGTGTGAGACAAACTGAGACAAAAAAAATGGTTATTAGCTAATATATATAACATATAAATAACTTATATTGTAGATTTGGATGTGCACAAAGTTTAATTCTTTTGTTAGTTAATTAATGTTCCCATTGTTTTTTCAAATATTGAACTTATCCTGAGTAATACTGGTTAAAATCTACATACAATTCCTTTTGTTTTAGTTCATGTCAGACTTTTTTTGACATATTGTTTTTGTTTTAGTCTATGTGTAAAAAAAGTCCAACAAAGCCAGATCAGTAAGTAAAAGAGAAATGAGAAGCGAATGAGAAACGGGGAGGAGAGAAGTTCAGGGTCACTTCTTCTTCTTCTTCTTCTTCTTCCTCTTCTTCTTCTTCTTCTTCTTCTTCTTCTTCACAGTCTTCATGATCTACTGTTCTGCTGGGATTAACTGAAAAACAAAAACTGAGTGCAAAACAAGAAAAACAAGAAAATATGATTCTGAAAATGATCCAGAGTGTTCTTTGTGTCTTTTTATTTGTATCGCATGGTAAGAAACGTGTTTTCTTTTTTTAGCCGGTGTATTGGAGGTATAAGAGGTTAGAAGATGTTATTAATGTTGTAAAAATAAAATAAAACATTAATGTAAACATTATATTTCAGATAAAGTACTAGGGTTAATTTTACGATTTGCACCAAAAATGTTTAGTTTAAAATGTTCTACACATTTTTTTAATCCGAAGAATTAAAGCATTTTCAAAAATACATCTAAATTATAGTTTTTTATTATTATTATTATTATTATTATTATTATTATTATTATTTATAAACTGATTGGATTAATAGTATATATCCTAGGTTATACTTACTGTACAGTATATACAGTATCTGTACATTATCTGTGTTCATCATTGACTATCTAAATTTATAAATCTATAATATATGCTGTATTCAATTCCTACTTGCTAAACTTCTTAAAAGTATAAAAATGTTACTTTTTTTGACGGCTCTTTATTTTTTATAAACATCCTGCATCTTAAGACACATTTTCCATTTTTAAAACAAATATTTTAGTTTTTTTCAAATTATTATTATTATAATCATTTTTAACAACAATTTTTGAAAAGTATCTTTCTAACTCTTTGTATGTTTATATTCACATATGTAAATTTGTACATATTTGTAAATATTTAATTATGTAAACTTGCTCATGGACTCAGTGACTAATAGATTTCTTTGCACATGTTTAGGTGTTGAAGGTAACGTAGAAGAAAAGGTGATTAAAGAAAGCGAGCCTGTGAGCATCGTATGTGAAAAGGATTATCCAGGGACACTCTTTTGGCTTCGGCAGAAAGGAAACGGAGGGGGGTTTGAGTACATTGGAACATACAGCAGGAGTAAAAGCTCAGGCAAAGCAGTTGATGCAAATAAATTCGAAGTGACTGTAAAATCTTTGGAAGTAAAAAAATTTGAGCGGCAGAAAGACAGCGGCATTTACAGCTGCGTTTCCATCAACAACAATGTTTTGCAATTCAGCGGCGTCACCAAACTGCGTGGAGAGCCAGGTGGGTTACTGAACATCTGCACAGCTAATAACACCATCACCGTTCATTCACACTGATCCAGATGTGTCAGCCTGATCTGGACAAGTTATAAAGCTGATCAAACTGGTAGATCATCGTAGCCAGGTGTTGTTCAATTCTGACTTTCTACTGTAAATAATTACTTGGCCTATGAGTTTTAAATGTTTTCTACTGTTGTGTTCTGTGATCTCACATTATTAGTAGTAATTTACTGTAGGATCCGTTTCCATCTTCCAGTTTGTCCAGCTGTTCAAAGCAATTTCCAGATGTTTGGACATTAATATGTTATACTGTAATGTTACTGTATTACATTAACAATAAGCTGTTAATGTAACACAGTGACTTTTTTTTTTTTTTTTTTTTTTGGCATTGACCCTATACCAATCCCTATAGTTGACCCTATAGTCCTATCATAACTGTATAATCTCAAAAAGAAGAAGGAGGGCCTGTTCAACCTGAAATATGCATTATGAACCTTAAAAACATTTCTCAATGTCCAAGTCTTTCTTGGTAGTATATAAAAATCCAGGAAGTAGCTTCAGTGGCTTTAATAATTCTAACACACATGCAGTGTAAATAAACAGAATAGAACTTTACATTGTTAAATATAAATGATTATTTTTTATGGGTTTTCTTCTACATAGAGAAAAGACTCTGCTAACACAGCTAATAATGCTAATATACTGTATATAATAATGCTAATATAATGCTAATAAATAAAAACATTTAATATGGGACATTTTGTGTTCTAAAGTTAATAATATATTGATTGATTGCACATATTGATCATAGAGGTACATATCTTTTTTTTTCCAGTCCCAACAACAGTCAAACCAAAGGTACAAACTGTCCCTGTCCAGACAGTGGCTGTCACAACCAGTCCTGGGTCGACATGTGGACAAAATGGCAAAGGTATTATTATTATTATTATTATTATTATTATTATTATTAACAATTTTCAAATGAAGATCTTAAAAATGTTTGATTTTTGACGTTCTATCACTAACATTACGTGTGTTCTGGTGCGCCAGCAGGGAATAAGTCTGGAAACCTAGATGTGCTTTTGGGTTGTGAGCTGCGCATCTTTATTTCTTTGGTTGCTGGATGTGGAATTCTACTCCTGCTCCTTCTCCTCACTATTCTTTACTGTAATCGTAAGTCTCTCCACCATCACCATCATCATCATCTTCATTAGCATCATCACCATTAACCCTCTACAGACCACTTTATAGTCACTGTGAGTGACAACATGAGAAATAAATAATTAAGCCACAATATCAAAAACAGGCTGCATTTCCCAGATGCTATTAAATTTATATTTCATTTTAGTGTTTTTTGATTTATTTACATAGTGCACACACTTCACAAGTTTGTGCAAAACCTGGATGATCCAACATAGTGTAGTATGTGCTTCAATAGAAAAGATAAGACTTTGTCACAATATTGCATGCTTTCTTACATTTAAACAGGGACGGAGACATTATGCAACAATTTGAATACTGAATAGTCAAGACGTGGCACATTTCATTTGTTTCTTATTTCTTGGAATTCTACTGTTTAAGTAAAGAAACATGCCTAATTTAGATTTTTAGACTCCCATCCATTCAGCCATCCATCTCTCTGTCAGTCCATCCCTCCATCTATCTTTCTAAAATAATGATGTATTTGTACATTTCAATAAGTGTTTAGTTTAACCTGTGTTAAAAATATTTGACCATTCACTAATAACATTTCCTCTCACTTCCTCAAGATATAAGAACACGACGATGCCCTCACCATTACAAAAAACAGTAAGCTCTTTTAAAATACATTTTCTACTGAATGCTGTACATTTATGATGAATTTATGAATCTCTCCCATTTATATTTGCAGACCCCGGAGCAGAGCAGCGGGACACAAAACTCTACCCAATCCTCCAGACTATTAGACACAGTGACCAAGAAAAATAATGTTAAACTAATTCATCAAATACTCATCAAGAAGTCTGACATTTAAAATTCTATTCTGACATTTAAAATGATTTATGCAAGTAGTGTCCCTTACAATGCTTAACGCAGAGACTAATGTAGATACTTTTAATAGACTTTTCTTTTTCTTTGTAGTTGTAAAGATAGTTGATTAGGTTTCTTTTTTTGTTGTTGTTGAGATTATCTTGATGATAATAATAATAATAATAATAATAATAATAATAATAATAATAATAATCTATGTCTTAATTTTTAATATTCCTATTCCTGTTGTTCTTGCACAAAAGTTCTAAATGTGATTGATTCCCTAAAAATATAGATGTATATAGATTATATTGAATATTATCTGTAGAAATGTGCATTCAGACAAATACACAATGATTTAGATAAACAGTTTAGATTTAGTTTAGTTTTTAAAATTTTTTTATTGAGACGATGATTAGGTTTATGTTTTAGGTTTGTTACACCAGTACAAACTAAAGAAGCAAATTTTAGACAAAATATATGTATATATTTTTTGCCACAGCTGAGCTTAATGGCAGATATTCTGTAGTAATCTTATGCATGTGTGATCCTTTTGCACCAACATATCGCTTTAAACCTTAAACTTAAACTTCACACCCATCAGCAAAGGTTTTGTTTATTTTTTTATTTTATTTTTTTATTTACATTATTGTTTTCCCTTTTCTTGTTTTCTTTCCTTCGTGACTCTATCACACGCAAATGTTTATTCTTGTCACTAAAGCACTGTATAACCTTCTTTTCAATAATTGTAATAAATACAGTCCCTTTTAATGTATACATTTTATTTAATTCCAAATGATCTCCTATAACTATATATTTAAAAAAAAAAGTTTAATCAGATTAGAATACATTTGTAAAGGCATTTCCTTTGTTTTTGCTTTATATGATTACTTCTGGTGCCATCTGCTGGCGAAACAAGGTATTACACACCTATAACAACACCTGTTACTGAGATGTGTGTGTGTGTACTGTAGTGGGTTATGTGGAGTTAGTTATTGTACAGTGTAAGATTTCCTCTGCTGTAAGAAATAAATATTTCAAAAAAATCTAAATAATCAACCTTGTTGCCTACAAGTCTCCTTTTACACCTCAGATACACAAGGTATTGTGTTTTTTTGTCTTGCAAAAGTATTCATCCCCTTCATCAACTTTTCCACATATACAACCACACACACGTTAATGTATTTTATTGGGATAGACCAACACAAAGTGGCACATCATTGTGAAGTGGAAGGAAAATGATAAATAAATTTATCAAATAGATTTTTTACAAATAAATATCTGAAAAGTGTGCTGTGCATTTGTATTTGCCCCCCGTGAGTCAGTACTTTGTAGATCCACCTTTCCCTGCAATTACTGTACAGCTGCAAGGTTTTTGGTGAATGCCCCTCCAGCACTGCAGATCTAGAGAGTGAAATTTTTTCCCTTTCTTCTTTGCAAAATATCTCGAGCTCAGTCAGATCGGATGTAGAGCGTCTGTGAACAACAATTTTCACAGATTCTCAATTAGATTTCAGTCTGGACGTTTACTAGTCCAAACACATGGATACGCTTTGATCTAAACCATTCCATCGTAGATCTGGCTGTATGTTTAGTGCTGTTGTCCTGCTGGAAGGTGAACCACTGCCACAGGTTTTCTTCTAAAGTTTCTAAGTTTCTTCTTAAACCATCTTCCCATCAACTCTGACCAGCTTTTCTGTTCCTGCTGAAGGCATCCTGAAAAGCATCCCCACAACATGATGCTGCCACCACCATGCACAGTGTTAGTTCTCCACAACACCGCCCCTTCTTCCACATGTTTGCTGCCGCCCTTCTTGTGGCTTTCTTTTTGCCACTTCTCTATAAAGGCCAGATTTGTGTAGTATACGACTAATACTGTAATTGTCCAGATTTTCCCACTTGAGCTGTGGATCTCTGCATCTCCTCCAGAATTACCATGTGCCTCATGGCTGCTTCTCTGATTAATGCTCTCCTCTCCCGGCCCGATAGTTTAGGTGGACGGCCGTGTCTTGGTAGGTTTGCAGTTGTGCCATAACAGTTTCCATTTTCGGATGATGGATTGAACAGCGCTCCGTGATATGAGGGATATTTTTTATAACCTACAGTAACCCTGCTTTGAACCTCTCCACAGCTTTATCCCTGACCTGTCCGCTGTGTTCCTTGGGCTTCATGATGCTGTTTGTTCACTAATGTTCTCTTCCCACAACAGCTGTATTTATACTGAGATTAAATGACCTCATCACCAGAGTATTGCATCGTGTAATGTTGTTTGTCCTGTTGTCGCTATTGTTTGCACATTTGCACATGCATTTTATATTGTATAATACTGTACTTCGTTTTTTTTTTAATAGTTATATAATGTTGATCTGTTTTGTCTCTGCCAGTCAGCTAATTACTGTAAGTGTCTTAGTTAGTTAGTTTTGTTAATTTATGCAGCAGTATGTAGCACCTCGGTCCAGGAGGAACATTGTATATGAACTGTACAGTATAGGATAAAAATGACAATAAAAGCCTACTTGACTTGATTTTAAATTACACACAGGTGGCCTCTTTTAATTATTTAGGCGACTTCTGAAGGTAATTGGTTCCACTGGATAAAAAGAAAAAAATTATACATTTTTTTGAAAACCATTTATAATTTTCCTTCCACTTTTATTTAATTTATATTTTACTTTTATGTAAAATCCCAAATAAAAAAAAAAACATGCAAACTCTCTGAGGCGGGAATCGAACCCGGACCCTGAAGGTGCAAAGTTAGTGACAGTGCAAGGACAGTGCTAACCACTAAAGCCAGGATATTAAAAATATTAAAATGAAAGAAAGATGCACAAACCATATTGAAAGTTTTAAATCTTTTTTTTATTTATTATTTATTTAACCACAAAAAAAACAAAACAAAAATAATAAATCCCTCCTCCATATCTCTGTCCCTGGGTTAACATAAGATTGCACGTCAGCAGAAAGGCACAGTATTTTAAGTGATATCACCACGACAGGAAGAAAACTAAAAGGACTAAAACAACATCGTATGACTATGGAAGACTTTATCCCGACTAAATGACTGAAAGTCAGGTTCGCAAAATAAGGTGCCTTAATGGACAAGTGAAAAAAAAACAAAAAAAAAAACGAAAAAACCAAAAGCACATGCTAGTGCAGCTGTCTAACCAAGCGGTGTTAAGATGAAAACGAAACAAAGATTCATACTTGGTCTGCCACATCCTACTCAAGCTGTGATCAACATGACAACAGTGCGTGTACAGGACGAGTTCAGGTGGTGTTACATATGAATCATGCGCTCTAACCACATAACAGCTTCCTCGGTGCGTAGTTAAAGGATGTTCATTTGGCTTGTAAGCCTTGCCAGTAAGTTCTTTCAGATCTCCTGCTTTTAAAAGGCCAGTTTTTTTTTTTTTCTCGCAAGGGAAAAAAAAAGAAATTAAAACAAAACCAAAAAAAAAAAAAAAGACACAACCCTGCTAAAGACTTACGTACAAAAGCCCTTTTTACACAAATATTATCCGAAATAATATACTCATACAACAAGCATCATCCGTTATCTGTTATCCTTTATCCATACTCTAGACTCTATACTGTAAACTAGATGTAAAAGTAAACCGAAGTGGAAGTGCTGTACACTAGTGTCTGTAGTGGCAATATAATGCTTATTACTATAAAGACAATTCCCCCAATAATAATAAAAAAAAATTTAATCATGCATTACACCATTCCTAATCCATTTCTTGAAGAGATGTTGAACTATAGCAGAACATCATGTACTGTATATAAGGCACATCAGACTCCTTCTATCATGAGAAAGTAATTGTTATTGTTATTGTTATTTATGCCTTAAATGGAAATCAGTCCTGCGCCGGGTATTTATACTGATCTGAGGAGTAGTTTAACGCATGCACTGATCCCAGATCAGCGCTCTGATTTTTGCACACGAAACAATTTGTGAGGGTGTTTTTGAAAGCTGAATGTGTTTTGTTTTGTTTTTTTGCTGTAAAAACTTCTGTACACCTTTCTACCATTACAACATATAATACGTTCGAGCAGCTTCTTGGATTGGCGTCTGTTTATCGCTTCATGTTGGCAGCAACCTGAAAGACAGGACAGAATCAATGCATTACTGTTAAGCAGATTGCTTTTAATACAGAGCTCTCCAGAAAAGCATGTAACTCCTTGTCGTAAATGGTTAAACATTTTAAAAACATTTTTACACAAATAAATTTTAATTCCGTAAATTTCCTCTACGTATCTGATTTGACAAATTCTAAAAGCAAACAAAAACTGTTCTGAGATCAGTTCTAGATTTAGGGCCTATTAGACTGAACCAGGTTCATGCTTCTAAAACTGTTCTCAGAACTGTCTCTGATGTCCAGTCATGGTGTTTAGCAAATGACCTCAGAAATCAAACGTTGAAACAGTGGTTCTGAAAGCGTATTAAAAACATATTCGATTACTTAACACTTACTAGTGTGCGAGATCTAGCTCTTCCCGCCTTTCTTTACAGAAGTTGAGGACACTACGTCTTTGCTCGGCTTGGCAGGGAGGGTTTCCGCGGCTGGAGCGTCAGCTACTGCGTGTTTCTGCGAAAGATGAAAAATGTAACAGATACGCATCTATTGATGCTTTGATAGGAACACCTGTGTAGCTTCTCATTCATGCAATTATTCATGGAACAGCCACAATCGTATCAAGTGGCAGCAGAGCAACATAAAGAATAGTGCAAAAAGTCTATAAAATTTAAATATGGCTGTATAAAGGGTAGCACATCCCTTTAAGGATGTTAAAGAAAAGGAAAAAAAAGCACATGCCTATACTTGAAACTGTGCTAGTGCAAGATACAGAGCTCTCGGAAAGTCATGTTCCTCCTTATCATAAATATTTGAACGTTTAAATTTTTTTTTACACAAACACATTTTAATTCCTTAAATTTCCTTAAAACCTGTCTGATTGGATAAATTCTAGAAGCAGAAGTCATATATGAGCAAACAAAACTGTTCTGAGAACAGTCCTAGATTTAGGGCCTATTAGATTGATCCAGGTTCATGCTTCCAAAACTGTTCTCAGAACTGTCTCTGTTCGCACGTCTCCGACTTCCAGTTATGGAATTTATCAAATAATTTTCATTCGTGAAAATGATTCCTCATGATCTCAGAATTCAAACTGTGAAAGAGTGGTTCTGGAAGCAAGAGGAATCACACACACACACACACACACACACACACAATATATATATAAACAACAGATCCAACCTTTAAATATACTGCAAATATTTGATTATACTTTAAATATACCACTTTAAGTCCAAACTACACCTTTAACTGATCCTTTAGAAGGACTCTACTGCTAAGGCAGATCAGTAATATTAATCTCAAATTTAATAAAACTTTAACATTTTATTTAACAAATCAAATCATTTATTTATCCATTAAATAATAATGTGCTCTTAACAAATCAATAGCATCATGTATCAGCAGAAATTCAGCAAGAAGTGTTTAAATGTAGTGCAGAGGTGTTTAAAATGATATTAAAATGATAAAGTGAATGTGGTATGAAAAAAGTGCAGCCGATGTGCAGAACTGCCAAAGCATGAAGTTCATGCGGAATATTACATGCAATTATTTCGGATGAAATTAAAATGGAAATCCAGCGCATGATATTAGGGCCTGCGTTTCGACGTGTGCTCGGATGCAGGGATACTGTAACCTACCTTCGATGCAGATTTAGATTTTCTACCTTTACCCTGAAACCAGACAGAGTCCCCTAAATGAACTAATCAGAACTAAAATAGTCTGTGTGGAAAAGAAGAGTGCATTTACTTATGATTTATGACTACAAGTACTAAAAACAGTCCCCTGACCGCTCCAGACTTGTGATTTATAAAGGCTATAAGTGTGATCATGAAGGTGCACATAGTATCTAGTAAACAGAAAATCACCTTTGGTTTGCTGTCACTTTGTTTCGTGACCGGGAAATTTTCTGGTAGCAGGCTGTCCGCCAGTTTGTCCAGTACTGGACCGGAGTCCTTAAAGTCAAAGGTAAATGGGACAGATATTAGATGCCTTTTTAAATTTATTTATTTATTATTATTATTTTTTAAAAATCATTGATTAATCATTGAGGATGTGCAGATGGATGTTAAGGCTGAGTACCTTCTGGCTGGAGGATGTCTTAACAGAGGCAGCAGCAGAAGCCTGACACTGAGCCGCAGGTTGAGTCACGGGCACTTTAGAGTCAAAGTCACCGGACAGAATGTCAAGGGCTTGGGAATCATCGATTGACGGCTGCAAGTGAGTGCGAAAGAGGTTTTAAAAAAGTTAGAAGAGCTCTACATTTAAAAGTGTACTACTGTACATTCGAATTGCACTACATTTCTATACACATTCGGGAATATCATAGCTAGGAATTTATGTGGACTCAGTCATTTAAGCATTTGTTTATTTTTAAAATACTTTCGAAGAGACAAGTAAATATTGATAAACATCATCTTATTGAGATCATTAGTCCAATTATTTGCTGTCAGCCTAGATGAACACAACATGTTGCATTTAATAGTTAAATATTGCACTTTTAAACACAATACAAGGTGGTATCAAAAAGTTTCGAGACTAGTCACACCATGTCACACCACATTACACTATGTCACACTATGTCACACTATGTCACACTATGTCAAAACCATTCGGCAACTTGTTCATGATGATCATTGGAGAACAATTCACATCGCTGCCGTTGTCGGTACGGAACAGTCCAGGTAATCCTTGTGCCATGTTGCTGCTGAGGTCGCCTCCAGGCTGCTGACCCAGGAGCAGAAGGAACGCCGCGTCGAAGTCTGACAAGAACTCACCACGGATGAGCCGTGCTTCATGTCGAGGGCAAAAACCTTCACAGTAATTGGGCCCATCATCGCCGTGACAGAAAAAGGCAAGGCAGATCCGCAACTCGACCAAGTGCATGCTCATTATGTTTTCCTGACATTTGCGGCATTGCTCATCGAGACTTGTCCCCAGGGGCCAGAGCGCCAATAGTGAATTCTACTGGAAGGTCTTAAGGTGTCTGAGGGAGGATGTACACGTACAGCGAAAGCGACCAGATCTGTGACGTGTGAATGTCAAAACATCTTGCTACCCCCTCGTACTGTATGTGTCAAAATAATCGCAATGTGATTTAAAAAAGAAACCATGCTATTTTTTTATTATTATTATTATTTTTTTTTTTTGTCAGTTTCTGTCTTTTATTTCTCAAAAACAAACTTATAAGCTATAAATGCAACTTGATAGGACAAGAACATTTCATTCTCATTAACAGTATCACAGTGAAAAAAAGAGAATAAATTACCTTCTTAACTGCAGCCGCTGCTTTGGCTTTGTCTTTTGCTGCAGCCTTTATTTAAAATCATAATAGTTATTATTATTATTAAGATGAATGAATGATAAGCACACAGCATTTTCTGATAAGTGAGAGTGCTGAAAGTCTCAGTACCTTGATATCTGCCTCAGTGGGCCGATACTCAGGAGGAAGAGAGTCGTCTCTTTCACCAGCCTTATGCACCCGCTCCTCCACCACCTGTTTCTCCTGAGCAGATCACACGGAGACAACGTGCAACCGATCAAGCTCCAAATATCTACAAACATCTACACGTGGAGTACAAAATTACTATTACTATGTTTTTTTTTTCTTACCTTAACGATATTTTTCGGAAGAACCGGTGCCGGCGCAGGTGCTGGACGGATGTCGTCGAGAGTCTCTGAGAGCGCGTCCATGGCTGATGTGGCACCGTCTGACATCTTCAAACAGAATAAAGATGCTCGAGTCAGTCAGTGGATGTCTCTATATGAACAGTGTGTGTGTATTGTGTGTATTGTGTGTGTGTGTGTGTGTGTGTGTGTGTGTGTGTGTGTGTGTGTGTGTGTGTGTGTGTGTGTGTGTGTG
>JAQQZT010000011.1:22711535-22721674 GCA_030068275.1 Clarias platycephalus | reverse complement strand
TGCCACATGTTTGCCCCATATTTGCCCCTCCCTGCCACATGTTTGCCCCATATTTGCCCCTCCATGCCACATGTTTGCCCCATATTTGCCCCTCCATGCCACATGTTTGCCCCACATTCAGCTAGACTGTCACATTTTCTTCCTGTTTATGAGCTATTAAAAAATATGACACACCTAGTATCATAACAGATTCTTTGGATGTCCCCATAGAAAACAAAGTCCTACATGGTAGAAACCTTTAGAAAGCTGTACTGTAAGTCACACTGCGCTCTAAACCACATCTGCATGTCTGTGAATAATTACTGAAGGACAAGGAAGGCTTGAGTCTGATATGTTCGGAAAATATTCTGGGTGTATACCGTACTAGTCTAGTAGTTCCTTTATTGTAACACTGAACTGCAAAAGACTGTTACAGAAGCTAAGTACTGTATATACTCAAGCTGGTTTCAGTTCGTACAGGAAAATTGTGAACCTGGACACTTTTTTTGTTATGATAAAGACTCTTTGTTGCTCAGCCAAGAGATTTCAGGGCATCAAATAAGCATCCGGTTGCCTAGACGTAGAGCAATAAATACATCCTTTATAAACCCTTCGTTAACAAGGATGACACCGGACTGTTGTGGATCACCATGGGAAACTAAAGGACAGTTAAAAGGACTGGCGAATGATCTGGAAGGCAGGGTCATTTCCAAAGACGCAACCATTTGTCCTAGCTACAGTACAATAGACCTACCATGAAGCATTGCCACAAAAGCAAACAAGACATGGGGAAAAGTCAGCTTTGATGAATGTACCTAATTAGAGGAAGCATTTGCTTTTCTTTTAAGTAGTTACAGCACATTCAACCACTACGCTGCTGAATTTGTATTCTCAAATCTGATTGGTTGGTTAATGTTGCTATTGTACAGTAAGGAAATAACTGTGGTAGCATTACTGTATAACTCCACATCATGTCCAGATATGACACCTCACCCTGTTGTTGATTATTTTTCTGCAACAGTAAACCCTTAATCTAGCGTTCAATAATCAGTGACAATAATCAAATCATCAAAATTTAAATGGGCTATAGGATGCAAAGTTCACTTTTTGTCATTTTTAGATATACAGATGTGTGCAAACATTCCCTGCTTTTTGCCTTTTTTTTCCTATTCTTTTGCATCTGCCAGGGTAGATTTTCCCTCTATATCTGTGTGACCTCATATACAGTAAGAAGATACCCCTCCTCGGCTGGTTCCTCATCTCTGCTGTTCTTCAGAAGAACCTGAATCAGCAGTACAGTAAGTCATTACTGTTAAATGAGTGTGTTTGAAGGAGGAACGAACCAGAGAGAGGCCAATGCATTACCCAAGCAATATTTCAGCTGGAGCATTAACACACACTTAAAGGGACCTCTATGTTAACTGTTATCTGTATGTTAACTTGTTACAGAAATAGTGAAATATGGGACCTTTAAAGCAAAAGGATGTTGAAACTTTGTACCGTGTTCTCGATTCAGGCTCACAGTTCTGCACTGTAATAAACCCAGACTCAAATACACAGAACAACTTTAGAGCAACCGGACAAAGAACAATGCATGCTCTCTTTTTTTTTTTTTCCTGTTCCTGTAATATACATTGCCGGTCAAAAGTTTGGACACGCCTTCTAGTTCAATGTTGTTGTTGTTGTTTTGGTGATATATCTCTACAGTGTAGAACAATACTGGAGATTTCAAAACAAAATTATGAATAAACACAGAGAAAATGTGAAAATTAGGAACTTAGGTAACACCATCACCAACACCACCACAACCACCAACAACCAACAAACAGTCAGCTGTTATTGTAAGAGCTGTACAGCTGTTCTGGAAACGTTCTTCCAAAAACAGTATTTGTCACATGCATTTGTAAAAAAAAACCATCAAGCACCATGACAAAACTGGCTCATGAAGACCTTCCCAGAAAAGCAGGACCAGAACTTACCACTCCTTTATTATTTGAGTTACCAGCCTCAGAAATCACCAATTAACAAACAGAACCGCAGATTCGAGCCATTATGAAGACTACAGATCATAAGTAGCAGACTAATCTCAGTTGTAAGTGTTCAAAGGAGATTATGGCATGTTTTAGACACCTTCAGCATTGTTTTATAGTGTAGAAAGAAATAAAAATCAGGAAAGACCATGGAGCTATAAGGTGTGTCCACACTTTTGACCGGTAGTGTACTGTACATCAAGCGAAGGTGACCAAATACTGTAACTTGTACCTCATGTTGTGCGGGTTTCACGGTGGAGGCCGACACCGATGGGGTGGAAGCGGAAGATTTCGGTTGAGACTGTGGAGAGAGAGAGAGAGAGAGAGAGAGAGAGAGAATAATGAATGAACATACAGTACATGTTTAACTTGAATGGTACTGAATGGCTACAGGGCAAAGGCACACTGGTAATGATATCCCAGTCATGCAAAGCTGCTTCATCACTACTGTATAAACAGCACAAACAAACCTCCACACAGTATCTCAGCAACTAAACAGTGAAACCCATAGAGCATCCAAACATCGCTATTCTAGAGATCATACATCAAACTGTCTTTGTTTGGCAGAGCTTTAGAGAACAAATGCTACGTAGCGCAGGGCAAGCATGCCAGATCAGTGCCAGGCTGGGCATTGTGCTTTATCTGGGTTAATTTTAGCCATTACTGAATACACTGCTTTAGCCGAGCTGAACATTTTAGCGGAAACTTCTCAAACCTGTTTCTCACTTCCTGTTAAATCACTCTAACTCATCATCTATACAACTTTATCCTGTATAGAGGGTCACGGGGGGCCTGGAGCCTAGCCCAGGAGATTTAGGGTACGACCCTGGACGACGTGCCAAGAAAGTTTTAAAAATTCCAATAAGCAGTTTTTTAAATACTTAAACCAGCCAGTCTGGAACCAAATACTAGGTCATGGTCATAACTTCTCCAAAGTTTATTTACAACTTGTACTTCAAGCATATCATCATACTGGACTCATACTGTAAGACAGATATCCTACGTAAAAGACTTGGTTATATGACACTATCAAATCAGGAACTAAAAGCCATGACTTATGTATGATGATCTCACAAGACGTTGTTGGAACTCACACGAGGCACAGCTTGTGCGTCTGAAAGATTATCTCAGGACCTCCACATGTCACTTCAAGGCCACGCCTTATTAAAACTAACCAGGCGCTGTGTGTATTTAAAATGAGATAAAATTGGCTGGTCCGTGGTTCTACCTCTAGAAGGAAAAACTGCAATTAAAGGACCGATGTTGTTTATATAAATGTTCTATTGTAAAAAAAAAATAAACAAACAAACAAACAACACATGCTGTAAGGGCTTAACGTCCATATTCCTGTATTTTATGTGTGAGAAAGAGTGTGTATACAGTATAACCCTTAAGATGTGATCTAAAATGATTTATGGCCTGCTATACAGTAACTAAGCAACATAAGCATCATGAAAGTAAGAGTGACATTTCTGACATTCATGTTGATCAACCTGCAGAGTCAGAAGAACTAATAATCTACTGACAAACAGGCTCAGTGAGAACGCTTCAAACTAAAGCAAGACCTCAGGCATGGCAGAGATTAATAAAAAAAAATAATAATGCACATACAGTAGAATGACATTATTGATAATGGCTGCCTTACAAAAAGATTTACCTTCTACACAGGAGATGTGCAGTAATGGATAGCTTTTAACCATGTATGAACTGTACTCTAATACACCATAAACACCTCATTATCACTTATTATTGACCGGCACCAAGTCATCATTAGTATGGTACATACTGTACTGTAAATAGCCTATCTACAGTACTATTGGGTTTGGACGAGTCTTATTTGTAATGGTACCACTGGAGAATGAACATGTATCTATGAAAAAATGAAGAGGTAGAGGTTAGATCTTTGATCCTAGGTCAGTTTTTGCAGTTTTTATATTTTTTTTTCTTCATAGGAAAGCATTAATAAAAGGTCATGTGTATGAGGGGAAAAAAGAGAAAGCAAAAGTGGTGACCTGACCTCTTTTAAGCAAAACGGTCCAATTGATAGAGTGGAACCTCAGCACACAAACACCTGCCTCATGAATGCTAGGTGTACATCCGAGAGCCGTTCAAAACTTGTTTACCAAGTGAAGTTTAATTTATTTTTTTGTGCGTGTGGTTTTTTTTTGGAATTTTGTGCAAGATTTGGTGAAGACATAGCACCAAGAATGTTAGCGAGGACGGTAGCAAGAAGAAAAGGAAGCCGCTTTCAATTTGTTTTTAAAAGCAGCCGGTGTCAAGAGGAATCATAAAGTAAGTTTAAGTGAAGTTTAATGTCTATTTATTTCATATTTTACTTCATTTACATATCTGTTCTAAATCTTTTGATTGCTTTTAAATACAAAAATATGATAATAGTGTTGGAAATTTATAATAATGGTAATATTTTTGGGCGGCTGGAACGGATTATCTGCGTTCACATTATATCCTATGGGGAAATGCGTTTCGCAATACAAACTCGTATAAATTCGTATACCTGTACTGGTTTTCAAACCATAAATACAGAACTCATGCATGACTACAATATAAAAAAAAGCTTTCAGTATTAATTATCCACGATTAATTTGTGCTTTCATATGTTTAATAATCAAACTAATTCTAAGTAATATGTCTCTGTGATACAAAGAGCTAACATTCTTCATTAAAACAGATTACAAATTAAATTCAGGGGGGGAAAAATAGCTTATCTTTGAGTCTATGTAAATCTGTAAACCAAAATAACTTGAATTGAATTTCACACCGTGTTTTGTATTGCTTCATTCATCCACGTGCAAATTCATGACCACAGATAAAAATAGGAACAGCGTGTGCTTGTTTCCAGCTGGGATAGCAATAATGTGTGGCAATATATTATACATATCCAGATATGAAGAAAAATTAATAAATCTAGCAAGCAGGCAGCACTGTGGTTTTACACCAGCATGGTCTGGGGTCGATTCCCACCTCAGGTCTGTGAGAAATACATACTGTTTCTTATACAAACAAAACTTGTATGCTTTTTTTTTTTCTTCTTCTTTCTTAGAAACTCTTATGGAGTGGAACTGGATCAATCCAACCAAAACCCGTTGAAAACCCTTTTCCTTCCTGGCTGTTTATGTGTTCAAAGCACGGTTGCTTCATTTCACAAATTTATAAATAGAGCTCAATAAAAAAACAATTAGACACGCTCAAATAACAGCGAGAGAGGAAACTCTGATGAGCAAACACGTCTTACCCTGGCTTTCTTTTTATGTCACTGCACACTTCACGTGGCTCTACCTATTGCAGTGGTGTGTAGGGTAAGATATACGTATGCACATGTAATACAATGTAAGTTAAAGTCAAGTCATGAGCCTTTAAGTCAATAGACACTACATGAGGAAATACTGTATAGCAATGAAAGTGGACAGAATAGACAATATTAAAGGAAAAAACTATACTTTATATATGCAACTATATATTTAAAGAATTTGCTATCAGGCTTAAAAATAATTCATAAAAAAAAAAATAATCACTTAAAAAAAAAAATACAATATACATGTCAAAATGAATAAATGCAAAAAATATTAAAGAAAGCATTTTTAATACTTCATTCAATCCCCTTTAACTTTGGGGGCCAATTCAGGTGTGAAAATGATTCCTCATGCTCCTGGAACCACCTTTTCACAATTTGCATCCTGGAATTTCCCCGCGCCGTCAGAGTAGAGAAACCCTGTAGATGTGATGATCTGAATGTACAGACTGACCAGGTCATTTTATTTTTTATTGCCACATTATAACATTGCTGAACCTTTGGACGTTAGAAAGTCCTTCGGTATCATACAATGCATTTTTACACACATACTGTAACAATCTTCGTGGTTGTTAGTCTTTCGAGGGCTCCTATATTATATTAAAGAGAAATTCTGTTTGGCATTTGGCTGGTGTTTGCGCGTTTAATTCCGTCACAGGCGTTCCTCTAGAATGCATTGGTAGGAAGCGTCGTCATCAACTTTTATGTCATACCATGAGTGTGTCACAGGTGTTCCTCACCGAGCGGCAGTGAGTTGACCGCGCACTCCTAATGGTAATGGGAATGGAAATGGTGGCACCCGGGCGGAGCCGCAGGTAAACATCTACTGTAGCTAACAATAAAACACTGAAGAAGACCACGTCGGGTTCCACTCCAGGTTTCGTTGGCTGCAAGATCTCCCAAACAAGACAGATGAAGATTGGAAAAGGAGAAATCTTTTAGAAATCTTTAACTGCCCGGTCTATCCACCACCTTTTTTGCTGACTGCAGTTTTAAAGGGTGATTATTTGAAGTACTGTTTCCTTCCTGTTGGCTTGACCTTTTTCATCATAAAGGCATTTCCACCTGCTAAACGGTTGTTTACTTAATGTTTTTTGTTCTTCATACCATTCTGAGAAACATTCCAGAGACTACTGTGTATGAAAAATCCAAGAAAATCAACGGTTACAGAAATATTCAAAGCAGTCCACCCGGTCTCTACAACTATGACATGGTCCAAGTCATATTTTTCCCCCCACTCTGATGGTGAATATTTCCTGCAGCCTCAGCCTTGTATCTGTATGATCTTGATGCCAGACGGTTGTCTGAATTGCATTAATGTATAGCTGAATACACTACTAAAAAAAATACTAAAAACTAAAGATACACATATATTTCTTAAAGAGCAACACGTAACACTAAACTAAAATGTTGACCGGGGTGCTCAAACTTTTGCATGCCACTCTATGTTTCAGAAGAATTTGTTCCCCAGATGTCTGCTAATACCAGCATAATAAATTGTTAAATGGATTCTAAGCGCCCAGCAGTTAGCCTTATTAAAATCAGCGGAAATCAACATCCAGGAAAAGAAATTATTAGCCACTTTTCATCCTAATGGCACCAGAGAGTCCAACCCTTGTGCTTTTTGAGCATGTTAAAAAGCATCACACTATGATGTCGCTCAATGTGATGTCACTCAATGTGATGTGACTTAGGAAGTTATTAGCCAATTATTTGTCACAAGTTTAAGACATCGTCATGGCTGAACCATTCGAGACATTGAGATTTGAGATCTTAATGTTTTGAGATCACATTGGCCCAATTTTGCAAACAAAATTACCCAAAATAACTGACTTCCTGTTGAGTAGAGCCTATGATATGCACAGTGAATGTTGTTCGGCTCAATGAGATTTAAATGTGTACCAGGCTTCGTACAGTATGTATACATGCAATGTATAATGTGTATGCAGTTACTGTATGAAGCAAATTCTCGTATGACGGCCCCATCCCATGCCCGGGGCATCCTAATGACGGCAGATTCCAACCTGTGTGCTGATTTTCATGACTTTTTGAGCATGTTAAGACCTCCAAAAAGCCTTGGGTGCTTGAAAACTTGAAAAACAAAAAGGCCCTTCACACACTATAGCGCCGATGTCATAGTGCTTGGGCCATAATAATAGTAATGATAATAATTAATTGCATCATTTCATCATACTGTGTACATTACTGTTAACGAGTCCGTTAGTCAGGAGCCATAAAGCACGACTCGCTAGTGTCTGAAACACATTTTATGAGACTTACATGTGACTCGGACTCGAGTCGCACACCAGACTGTCCATCTCTGCATTGGACTCGGTTATTCCAGATGAGCCGCATTCTTTACATACTCCGCATACCTTATGTTCATCTGGAATTCTTTTTGAGGATCGTTCGGAGAAAGCACAAAAAGCACCATTTACTAAACAGAGAGATAAAAACACCCCTCTTCATCAGGTTTCCATACTGGCCAATAAAATATTTAGCGATGTCATGCCATTAAAGTCTCAGCGCATGGAAAACAGAGCTCTGTTAAATTCTCTTTCCATGTGATAGTTCGCCACTGCAATTTTCAATTCGATTATATTGGTTTCTGTAGCACAATTGCTTCTTGTCTGATTTGCAGCTACTATATTTTCTACAGGTTTTGAAAACTACAGTGCTAATAAACACTAAATTGCTGCGTAACATGATTGTTCGAATGTCACCTCTCATACACAGCGATAATCTTTTTCTTGCCTCTAGAGCGTCTTTTCCTCGACATGCCAGTCCAGTAGGTGGCGGTATTGCATTAATCGCTCATAAATTAAAGAAGAAGAAGAAAAACAACACAAAACAGCAGAAGATGGAAGCGGTTGGTTTTGGGGATTTTTCTTCCTGGTTGTGGTAGATTTTAAGCAATTTGTCCAATTTTCTTTTAAACATTTTCACATCAAAATCAAAAACTGACATTGATATAATTAATGAACCTATAAAAGATCAATTAAATTGTATAACCAATCAATCGCACAGCTCAATTGTTAACAATTGACTAACAATTAATAATAATTAACTAGTTAACAGTTGGCCTCTGCTTAATAAAATATTTAATGCGAAATAAGTTAATGGTTTGTTGAACTTTTGTTATGACTGTAAAAATGGAACTTGCGACTTTAAAACCGCAACCATGTTCATTAATGTGTTTTTCCATATCTGTCAAAGAGGGCTTCTCGTTAATGTTATTTTTTTCATTTAACAATTTTATTATTGTTACTTATGGTCTATTAATTCAAATAAAATTTTTGGTATATTTTAGTTATATAAATTGCAGTATTAACTCAAGAGAGGAAGCTGCCATCCCAGCCCCCCCCCCCCCCCCACCACCACACAATCACCAAAAAAAGGAGAAAAAATTTGGTTTTTAGGTCAACCTGTTGTTTACTTCCACAAACAAAACTTGGCCACTGTATGGAGAACTCACTTATGGAAATGTATATACCTAACAAAAATTTAGGAACTAACATGTTTAGTGGCTTTTGACCCTTTTTGTCTACCAGAAGGAACCTCTCTGTAATGGTCGCTATGTACCTGCGTCTGTCCTTCATACGAAAAGACAACATTACAGCAACATTTAGGCTGCACACATCAGGATCATCCTACTGGGACTCGGACTTGCAACAACATGACTATGCAAATAAAGATAGACTCTAACAGGATAGCTCTGCGACACTGCGCTTCATTTCAGTGCCAATACAAACTGAAGACAGGTTTTGCGGGGCATATTAGAGAGAGCCACCCATGTATCTCCAATAGAAGCAGATAGACACTGGAACGACTGCGCTACAACTTCTTTTATTAAAAACAATGTGAGATTAATGCAGGGCAGGGAAAAGATGACGTTATACTAATATATATATAAACTTGAATAGAAATTGTAAGAAGAATTAATAAGCAAAATTGTTCCTTAATCCGGGAAGTGGTGGCTCAAACGGTTCAGGCTGTGGGTTACTGGGTTACTGATTGGAAGGTTGGGGGTTCGAACCCCAGCACTGCCACTTGTTGAGCTCTTGAGCAGCAAGGCCCTTAACCCCATCTGCTCCAGGGTGTTGTGTACTGGCTGACCCTGCACGCTTAACCCATCCCCCGAACTGGGATAAGCGGTAAGGTACTGTACATGTGACAACTAATTGAATCTTAATAAATGAATCAAACAAATCATCAAGATGAATCAGAATTTCAAAAAATAAATCTAGATAAAAACTAATAATAAAAAATGGAATAAAATAATATAAAGTAATGTGTCTGGAGATGAGATCCCACTTCAGACAATAGCTACAATTAGGGGAGCTCAGGGGGTTAAGGTTACTGAGTTACTGATCGGAAGGTGAGTGGTTCGAGCCCCAGCTCCACCAGGTCGCCATAGTTGGTCCCTCAACCCAAATCTGCTTAACTTAAAATTAATAATCTAAAATGTTTAAAAGATTAAATTCATAAGAATCAATTGGGGTAATAAACCCGGAGAATAAGTGTTAAAAGAATTAATTTTAAAAAATTGAACCGTATAACTAAAAGAACTAGAAGAATAAACCAGGAATCTACATTATCTAAAGTGTGTGCACGTCCTGATCCTCCACTGCTCCCTGTCCTGCAGCCTGAACCCAACCCACATCCCCCCCTAAGCACAGTCTTATGACTCAGCCAGCCGAATCTGTGCTCACACACTGGCCACAAATGTCTCAGGATCACTGTAAACACCACACACACACACACACACACACACACACACACACACACACACACACACACACACACACACACACACACAC
>JAQQZT010000011.1:22674782-22690334 GCA_030068275.1 Clarias platycephalus | reverse complement strand
AGATAGATAGATAGATAGATAGATAGATAGATAGATAGATAGATAGATAGATAGATAGATAGATAGATAGATAATCAGGACATATCACATTATCACGTTAATTTCCTCTCAGTCTTGTGTGGTTGGAATGAGTGAGAGAAAGTGAGAAGGAGAAAGAGGTTTCCATGACGACCACACAACCTTGACAAATGACACTCTTTGAGACAGCTAAAAAAAAATAAGTTTTTCTTTTCCTAAAGTGTGTATACGTTTTTTTTTTTTGCCTGACTCTGTATATATAATCAATTATATAATTTGCCCTGATGTTGGCTGAAATATCAAACTCTCAATCAATCACTGCTCTATTAGATCATGTACACTAGATGGAGACAAAATTCTAAGAAATAATGTTATTATTATTGGATCTTTAAAAAAAAGTCTGATTTGATTATTATTCTAACTGAACTTATTAAACTAAATTCAAATCTCATGGACTGCATGTGTATTATTTGTTTCTCTAAAACTCACATTGCTGAACATGATCAGAGATTAGAGCAGATGGAGCTGAAGCTGAAACTTGCAATGTTTGCTAGCGAGAGGTGATGATGATGAAATGATGAACAAAAGAATGTAAGAAAGAGAGGAGCAGGGAGAGCAAGCAACAGATAAGAAACCAGTTTTTCTTGAAAAATCTACATACATTACATTTAAATGACTTGAGTTCCCAAATATGAAAATATATTCTCCTTAAGGGGGAAAAAAGTTTTCTAATCCACTGTAATGTGCAGTAGGCCGGTGCTCAGGTTTAACACTAATAATGTAAGAAAGAGATTTCATTTCACTGAAATTTAGAAGCAACTAAATGTCCTAGCATTAAATTTAGTTAGATATAATGGCTAAAAAATGTGAAAGATCACCTAAAGGCGGATTTTTTTTTTAATAGAGCTAATATTAAAGCCAACTTATTTCAACAGAAAGAAATAATCCTAAAGTAAGCAGCGTGTCTGCTACACTAAGCTTTAACATGGCAATTTAATTGTCCTTAAACAATGTTTGTAGAAGTCCATTCACTAACCACTTCCTTATCATAAATTCTCCCCTGCTATCTCGTGATCTGTAGATATGTTACATCATTTGATTTATTATAGGCCTATAAAATAGACTGCAGCATAAAACCCAAACTTAGATAGCTTATGACAAACTAAAATGTTTTCATAATCCTACAAGTAATTGTTACTTCTAGGTGCAATGTCCAGATTTTTAATTATTTCATCTGCAAATGTTATTGTTTTGTACTGCGAAGTAATTGTTCAAATAAAGCAATGCAGACCTTTATGTTTCAAATATACTATGAAAATCAACAGCGAATGTAAACGCAACTTACATGCAAAAGCCTAGCACGCCTTTAAATTTATACAAACAATAACGTGCACATAAAAGTGACAACAAATATATAAAATTACACTATTTAGTATCAATTTGCCTTTGAGTGAAAAGATTTAATTTTAAATTAACCTCAAATAATCTGTTCACGAATATACAGTACCAGTTAAAAGTTTGGACGCACCTTCTCATTCCATGGTCTTCCCTGATTTTTATTTCTTTTTACACTGTAAAACAATACTGAAGGCATCCAAAACATGCAATAATCTCTTGAACAGTTGAGATGTGTCTCCTACTTATGCTCTAAGCCTTCATAACTGCCTTAATCTGAGGTGTGGTTTGTTAATTGGTGATTTCTGAGACTGGTGTCTGGGCCAAGTGTTCTCGGAAACGGTTCCCGGACCCCAGTGTAAAAGCACCGTAAAACGAACTTCTCCTCTGCAGCAGAGGTACGTTTTGGTCTTGCGTTCCTGGGGATGATGGTCATGGGAGCCAGTTTCATCATGGTGCTTCATGGGTCTTGCAAATGGACTTGACTGGACTGTTCTTGCAAGAACTATTCCTGAACAACTGACTTGCATGTTTTAAAATAACACCTGACTGTGGTTGTTGTTGTTGTTGTTGTTTATTTTATTGTTATTACAAAAACATTGAATTAGAAGGCGTGTCCGAATTGTTGACTGGTACTGTATAAATGCATACAGTATAACAAATGCATCAGAAAGAAATTTTTTGTCCATTTTGATTTATTTTGTTTTATTTCAGGATTCTTAATGTGCAATGTTTCTGTTTGTACATTAAGAATCCTGAAATATAATCCCAGGTCACAGTTGCAAGGGTTAAACATCTGGAGTCCATGTGGGTTGCCAGATTGTAAATAATACTGTAAATAATACATTTAAACTCTACTCTCCTAGTATGCAGGACGCACAAAAAACTTATTACATTACGTATTATAAACATATTATACTCACAGTAATGAACGATATATTAAATATCGTGTCATATATAAAGTCCATCCTATAAACTGCACGGAAATAAAGTTGAACTATGAATACATGAATACGAGATAAAAACACATCAGCTAGCCCAGGAAGCTAACCTCTGAAAGGTTCCAATGAAGACATGCAATGCGAAGTGTTCATGTTTTCCCGAATAAATAGTTTGTTTGATCCGTCTCGACTGCTGCCTGCCAAGAAGCTACATGACCCGTTTAACAAGACGTGCTTCCTTCAAGGCTTTTCTCAGAGTTTAAAACTCTAAATAAACAAGTGTCAACTTGAAGATTACTTACAATGAAAATCCAGTAAGCAGCGTATGCCATGAAGTCGACCGACACCACAGACGGAGATGGAGAAGGAGAAGGAGGTGTGCTTTTAATCTCCCGGACTAGAGCTAAAGTAGACTTTTGTTCAGCAGTCACATTCCACTCGCGCCACTCCCGTCGCTGTGCACTTAATTATTCAGAGTACCTTTTTGTTTTAAAGTAATGCTCCTTTTTAACTCTGCCTTTTCTCCTACAGTCTCCCTCCAGTCCAACTGGCACCGTCGACTGGTTTTGCCCCGTAGTTATGTTCTACTTATCCTCACTACTTTCTGTCCTGTGGGTTGCGCAAGACTCTCGCTGCTCTGTGGGAGTGTGAGCTCGCAGTCATAACCCACCTTCCTGAGGAACTTGGACAGCTCGCCACACCTCACTAGACCTCACCCTTCCATATATATATATATATATATATATATATATATATATACACAATAGAATACCTGCATGCACGGCTTTTACTCTCCTGCAGACCAAAAAGCATGCAAAAGCTATGCACGTGATAAGAAAGACTCAAATCTTAGACCAAATCTCATATCTGATCTGTATGATAAAACACACTGTAGGGGCTGGATCAAGGATAAGACATTACTCTGTTTCAGAAGGGTCAAATTGTTGCCCTGCGTCAAGCAGAGGAAACAACTAAGTAGATCCAACTAAGGAAATCAGCAGAAGAAATTACAGCTAGATTAAATAGTGAAAGTAAAAGCATTTCCACATTCGTATTCCCACACTCACAGGAATGAGACTAAATGTGGTCGTAAAAAAAAAAAAAAAATCCACTTGTTAGTGAGACTGATCAGAAAAAAAGAGCATAAAGATTGAACTTGGGACCAATAGGAAAAGGTCATGTGGTTTTATGTGTCCATCCATCTAGGAACCTCTGCAGTACAAATAGGGACCGTGGAGGCCAGTAGTGATTTATTTATTTGTATTTATTCCCAATTCACAACCGTGGCTACATTCACACACGCATACGCACACTACGGTCAAATTGGGAACGCTAATTAGCCTAATCTGTACATCTTTGGATTGTGGGAGGAAACCGGAGTACCCGGAGGAAACCCACCAAGCATGGTGATAACAAGCAAACTACATGCACAAGGACCCAAGGCAGGAATTGAACCCAGGACCTGACGGTGCAAAGCGAACCACTAGCAACGTTATGTGGCAATAAAATGAAGTCAAGTGACGACCTGAATGTACCTGATGACCATCTATGATGACCAAATCAATGGATTTTTTTTCCCCTGATGGCCCGGCATATTCCAGGATTTTTAAAAAAAATATATTTTCACTATTTTGAATGAGTGGTTCTGGGGCATGTGGAATCATTTTCATATACAAATTGGAGCTCTAATCTTAACCCTAATAAAAGTTTTTTTTTTTTTTTTTGGATTTGCTAGAGAAAACTCTACATAGTAGTTCAGCTCTCCCATCACCAATACAAGATCTCGGCCAAGAATAAATAGTACGGAGAATGCATGCTGTAATCAAAGCTAAAGACAGTCGAACAAATGATAGAGTTATTAATCACAATATTGATACAGTATGATACTGTCATATTGCCCAGTCCTACAGTATGTAATATATGCAGAGCAAATTTCCTGCTGTACTCATACATTATTCCTGCTGTAATGAAGTGATTCATTCTAATTGAGTGTTTGACTTGTACAGTGTTGATGAGTGACTCATTACTCTTGAAGTAAACCCTTATTGTTAATTTACAGTAGCTGTTGTGCAGTTTGGTAAGAAAACACATCACAATACTTAAATACTTCAAAGACTACAAAGACATCAGAGCAAGCGCTTTAATCCAGGACCGTTCCCTCTTCAAGGAACCCTTAAGGCATAAGCTCCTTATACAGTATACTGCAAGTATATATCCACAAGTATGAGTCGTTGACACGTAAAGAGTTTTTAGAAAAAAGTTTTAAAAAATTAAAGCTAAAAGTGAGATGATCAGCTTTTTATGCAATCAGTGATATTTCTATTTCAGGTTGACAACCACATACATGTCGGCCTGACTTTCTGTACGGCCGAACTCTCTGTCTAACTTACAAGGAAATTAAGCCAAATACACTCCCTGTTCGGTAATCGGAGAGTGAATCACAAAAATAAAAGTAGATTGGATAAAGATTTTAAAGTTAGGAAAAAGTTTTGTCCTAAAACGACTTTAGAGCTGTTATTTCAGCAGGGAAAATATGAACTAATCCCAACAACCCGCGTTTTATCTCATAGCGGCGTTTCACATTACTGCTTGTTGTCAGCCCCACGGTTTCGGAACATATCAAACAAACTGGTTTTAAACTCCCTGCAGGAAAATTAAACATACAATGATCTGTCAATACATCATAGAAGGTTCAGTTTTCATAGTCTACTTTCTTTTTTTTCTGGAGTAAGCCATGCTTGTAGATGATTACCGTCTTCCTCTTACTCTGTGTGTTTACGGTAAACTATCGCATCAATTTTCTCTGTTGAGTGACACGTATAGCCCCGCCCACTTCGACAGAAAAAGTGCTATGTTAAAAAAATGTAAAAACCTAGATACTGTTACATAATCTGGCACAAAACTATTCATAACTTCATTTCTACTCCACATTTTGATTTGATTTATCGTACAGGCACAAAAAAAATGCGTGACAAAATTTGACTGGACTGTCAGACAGAGACATTTTTCTGGGACTGGTTTCAGCTCCGCCAATATATGAAACATAAAGATACCATTGAAAGAATGAGTTCTGACCAATGTACAGAGAAACCCTTTATTTTATTTATATATATAGATAAAACCCAATAAGTGAGTTCTTGCCTGTCTGAAAAGGTAATATACTGTATAGCACAATTTTATGTCATGTTTGTAGATGATTAATAAAATAAAAAAATGAAGGAAAGGAAATAACATAAAATGAAAGAGAAGTAAATGAAACATTTTCTGGTACAGAAAAATGTGTAAGGACTAAAACACTAAAACGCTGGGGTGGTGTGATGCGGCCAAACATGAATCAAAGTAACTCTTACCAGATATAAGATATTTTCAAGTTTCATCAAATAACAAAGTTCCATTTAAACATGCAAAAGCATGTAATTCTTTTTCAATCAGTTTAGCATTGTTATATGGTTCCATTGTTCCTTTAGCGATGTTGAATGTGGAACAAGTTATTTTCTGTTCTCTCATAGCTTTGAGAACATAAGCTTCCATTATTATTATTATTATTATTATTATTATTATTATTCTCACGTTTAAAAGTAATCTGACAAAAACATATGATAACTTACGATTGCCATAAAACACAGCAAACCAAACTGTAATATCTTATATCCTTTCCTAAGATTAAAAAATAAAATAAAAAACAGCTTTATTTCGGACTATTACGAAGCACTGACACTGGAGACTCCTTCCATAAGCATTAAACAAAAATCTCTGATATTTTTCTAATCTATGATTAGGCTAGAAATGATATCATATGAGCGTATTGATATACTGTACACCTGATCTGCAGTGCTGGCTGAATGAACCGACACCTTCTGAACAATCAGATTTGATTCGATAATTGTTATAACAAGAGCAATAATACGTACAAATAAAACTGAATTGAATAATGAATGTGACTCAATTATGTGCGGTCCAATACTCTTAATATACAATGTTCACCCAATCCTGATACTGAATGCACAGAATGGACTCATGCCTCTTGACTTGACACCAGCAAACACCTACTGTACAGTGTTGAATAAGCCCTACCTATATTGATTCTCGCAAGTATAGTAAGTAATAAAATAACTCTAATTACACTCAATTAACAGCTATACACAGTGTCAGAATGACCAAGATTTTATTCGAATCCCAAGACATGTTCCTTCAGCTATGTGGATGTTCCTGCGTGTCCCGACTGCTGTGATTAGTCACTGGGAAAGCTAAAATGCAGAGAGTTAAAAACAATCTACTGAACATGCCTGGAGATCCTGAGCGCTTGCGCAATTCGATCACATACCTCGCCGGACTTTTTCCTCTGTCCTTGAGACCTCTTTCGTGGCATTTCTGCGTCGTAGTCTTTCAAAGCTCCGTTGCTCGAATCTGCGCTTTCTCTAGGGAAATTTGTGGCATGCTCGATCGCTCCTCCTGCTTAAAGTATGCGTCTTACTGAACCGACGCAGTGCCAGAGGCAAACAGGACAGGGGGAAAAAAAGTCAGTGAAGGAATGAGTAAACAGTGCCAACACTTTGTGCATGTCCTTTTTACTTCCTTCTGCAAATGCATTCGCGTGTGGTGGATTGTTCATGTCCTATGTGTTTTATACTATATATAATAAATGCATTTAGTGATTTGCTACAGATGGTCATGGGGCATTTTTCACCCCAAGAAAAAAAAAAAGAAGTTAGAACAATGAGGTGGGTATGTTTCATAAAAACAAAGCCATTCCTCATGTCCCCTTAGTTTCTAATCATCAAAGCAGACCCTTAATGCTGCAGTTAAACAACTGTTAAACCATATGGTCCTTCTGCTGATTTCTTATCTACAGTATGTGGCTCACATTCTAACGAAAAGCTGGTAATGACTCAGTAGGTGTGTCACACAAACTCATGTCTGTTTTTCCTCACTACAAAGCCCAACATTCATTTAATCTGACTGCAGAATGTTTGATGTTTCTGTTCATGCTCAATAATGATGCACGGATGGGAAGATTGCTATCTATCAGCATGACATGATCAGTATGAGACTTAAACAAAGGGTGTGAACAAATATTCCTAGGAGCTGTTGCGCAGGTTTACAATAAATGCATTCGCAACATGAACACGTCATTACTAAACTAAATCACGCAATCCTGTCTTTCACCCAGAAACACAGGAAGTAAGCCCGAATGAATGTGATTTTAGCGATTTAAACATCCTGTGATCTTTTTTTTTTTTAGCTTCCTTTGGCACCAGGTTTCCTGTTACTTTTTTTGTTTGTTTTTAGGCTTTTCAGGAAAAGTTTGTGTGCACAATTGTGCGAAATAAAAAATGTAAGAATGTAGCAAAAAAATAAATTTAATCATCTTGAGATGATTCCGCTCGATTAACTACTTCTCTAAACAATCAGCGATAAGGAAAATATTCTGCTTACTCAGAAAAAAAGTGTGATTTGTTTTGCTGGTTAGTTCACATTTATTATACAGCAGTTAGCCTTGACCGTGCAATCTGATTGAATTTAAGGCGTTCCGCAAGTGCTGATGATGGACGGTAACATCACTGGGACGTTTAACTCATACCCGTTAATTACACAAACTGATTAAGAAAACCCCTCTGATAACCATATGAGACCTTAGATTTATTCTTTTAACCTTTTAAGACTTCTTTACTGTCGGTTGCTAACAGGCAGTCGCTAGCTAAGCCAGTCGCGGTTATTTAGTTCTGCCGTTTGTAGAGATATATTTGTTGGCCTAGCAAAAAAAGAAACTAATTATAATAAATGGTGTTATTGGAACTGTTCTATAAAAGCATTCCCTCTCGTGTGATATTGCTTAAATAACCGTTTTGTAACAAAGTAGCTAATTTATCAAAACAGTGTGAAAATCCTGGCTAGTTAATTTAACAAGCTAATTTACAAAGCGTAACTAGCATAAGTAGTTTAACGCAGTAACTTTCAAAACACAATTAGCTAGCTAATTAATAAATCCTGTGTACAAAATGTAACTAGCTAGCTAATGTAACTGCTAAAAAAAAGTCAACTTAAACTTAACATACACCCATTGACAAAAGTTAGTACACCCCGTTAATTTCAGCAAACGTTTTAGTACAGTATATCTTCTGAAAGGAAAATACGATAGACATGAAACTTGGATATATTTTAGAGTAGTCAGTGTGCAGCTTGTATAACAGTATAGATTTACGGTCCTCTGACAATAACTCAACATACTGTACAGCCATTATTGTCAAAATAGCTGGCAACAAAAGTAAGTACATCCTAAGTGATAACAACCGTACAAGCGCCATGTGCCTGACATCCAGCAGCGCTGTGATATCATTATGGAGGAGTGGAGGAGGATCCGAGCAACAACACGCGCAGTTCTGGTGACTTACATGCCCGGGAGGATTAAGGAGGAACAATGGTGTGCAATATTGACACTTTGGACACAGTTTTGACATGTTCACTTAGGGTGTACACTTTTTCGTTGCCAGTAATTTAGACAATAAAGTTGTTGAGTTATTGTTAGATGACAGTAAATGTGTGCTATTATACAAGCTTCACATTGTATAGTCTAAAGTATATGCAATATTAATTTCTATAGTAGTGTCTCTTGAGAACAATAAAGTGGTTGCTGAAATGTGAGGGGTGTACTCACAAACAGTACAAACAGTAAGATACTGTAGCTTAATAAGTTACATTAAAATAAGAGTAAAGACATTGTAACAAGAATTTTTTTTTTTAAAAATTGCAAAAAGGTATAAGTGTAAATCTTGTAAAATAGTATGTTGGTGGATTAATACACTAATCAGGTCTACACTTGACCAAGATATATGATATTTTAAAGAACATACTACTACCACTGCTACTACTACTACTACTAATAATAATAATAATAATAATACATGTTAATGACCATATGCTTCAAATTCAATGAGAGCAACAGGCCACCAGGTGGCAGTAGTTTAACATTTCTGACAGACCCATTGAACTACAACCATAAATGGTATTATATCGCTTGTAAAAACATTAGAAGGTCTTGGGCAAGGGCCATTACGTTCCAAATGGACATGTATTTCCAGTCCTAGATTTCACTTTATTTATGCAACCGGTTGTTTCATTTATTTTAACTGAACCTCACCACTTTTTTTTCTTTTTTTGCGTGCGTGAACACAGCAGAGGCACCTTGACCAAAACAACCTGTACGATACTGAAAGGTGTTCATTTCCAGTTGAATGCCTGTGTGTTTTGTTTTTTAGTACTATTTCTTTACATAACCAGGAAGTGTTTTAGGACTCATTTGTTTGAGAGCTAGCCTTTCCTCTGTCAACTAGACTACCTTATCCTGTATGCAGGGTCACAGGAGGCCTGGATCCTATGATAGGGAACTAAGGGCACAAGGCAGGGTACACCCCGGACAAGGTGCCAATCCATCACAGGGCACACACACATTCATTCACACACTAGCCCGGGGAAACCCACCAAGCACGGGGAGAACATGCAAACTCCATGCGCACAGACCCGAGGCGGGAATCAAACCCGGACCCTGGAGACGCAAGTCAACAGTTGCTAACCATTAAGCCGCTGTGCCGCCTAAGGGATAGCCTGTTAGAGAGAGGTCAAGATTCGTTTGGTCAAGATTCTAAAAATGGTCAATTGTATACTGTAATCCAGACTAGATATGGCATGTGATATTGTTATTGTGATAATATTACACAATGTATCAGAGCATGATAAAGTTAAAGTTCAACCTGTACAATACTGACAAGGCCAAAATATTCATTATAGAAAGTACATCTGGGCAGTTATTAGGGTTTTACAATATTACATGATTTTACCGTAAATTCTATCGTTTTTCTTTTTTTTAAATAATGCTGTATCACAGGACAGCTTAACACATTCGAAAAAAAAAGCGCTATCTACCATCTTCTGCATACTTAAGCTCATGAACACCCATGATTGGCTAGTTTACTTGTGATTGACAGTGGAGAGAGTCACAGTCAATTTCCTTGTCTTCTCTATTGGCCACTGACAGTACTGGCATTCTCGGGATTAGAATTCACCATTACAAAACCTTTTGATGTGTTGTTATTATTATTATTATTATTATTATTATTATTATTATTATTATTATTATTATTTTGCTATGTTAAAAACTATTCCTACTTGTCTAAGTAAGATGAAGATTTTTAATAATGATGAAATTATTTATTCATTTAACAAATGACCGCTGCCTTGGTATCTCACACTGCTGACTGTTATATCTAACAAATGCCAGCACCTATTTTATTAAACATGTGCTATAATTAAAATCTGACCCTGACACTTTTTATTCCGCAGTTATCAGGCAGTGATGGAAAGTGGTGCTGCATGACTCATCCTCACAGCAGTTTGGAGAGCTGAAATAAATTTGACAAAAGGGTCGAGGAGAAAGTGGTTGAGTGTCTGACAGTACAGAGAGGAGCCCTTTTGGCCCGGTGAGCCTTTGTGCCATGGTAATTGCTAGACGCATTGAGCAAGTGCAAGGTGTAGCGCATGGCAGTCTGTGGCTCTGATAACATTTAGCTT
This sequence comes from Clarias platycephalus, assembly GCA_030068275.1. Taxonomy (NCBI): domain Eukaryota; kingdom Metazoa; phylum Chordata; class Actinopteri; order Siluriformes; family Clariidae; genus Clarias; species Clarias platycephalus. The sequence goes on along the minus strand of JAQQZT010000011.1, from coordinate 22,679,415 downwards.
CACAAAGCCAACAGAGGCTACAGTAGTGCCTGTCAACAGCTAGAGCCCTTATTTAGTGCGTGTAGTCCTTCACAACACAGATAAGAAGCCAGGTCTTGCCCTTCCATTCACTTGTTTCCAAAGCATTCTTTTGACTGCTCAACTTTGATTTATTGTACATTTACATTTACAGTATGCTATGTTAGAACTTATAGATATTGCTACGAAAGCATTCAACAGGAGGCATTCATTCATGTTCATTTATGCAGTCATCCATTCAGCAGTTCATAAAATCATACAAATACTGGACAAGCCAAAAGCTTTGGTTAATGTCCACATTAAACATCAGAATGAGGAAAGAGTGTGATCTAATTGTTATTGGTGCCAGATGGGCTGGTTGGAGTAATTCAGAAACTGGTGATCTCCTGGGACTTTTACATACGGTCTCTGTGTTTAAACAGAATGATGCAAGAAACTAAACACATCCTCTCTCCAGAGGGTCTGCAGGCTGAAACACCCTTGAGAGATCAAAGGGGAATGACCAGAATGGTTTGAGCTGACGGAAAGTATATACTACTTCCTTCTTCTTATCCTGTATTCAGTCTTTGTTGGCCTGGATAGAGCCAACAAAGACATTTTCTCTCCAGGGCCAGGGCAGGGCATGACCTGGCTGTTTTGAAACAGGGTGCTCAGGCTGTCGCAGAGCTGCCTGAATAGGAGGTCAGAAGGACCAGACATTAGCAATTAGTGGGTGGACAGGAAGTCAGAAAGGAGGACACTGTTCTGACAGACCTTCTCGTATTTATACTCATTGGCACCAAAGAGGATGTGAAATTCTGCTCTGTTCTTCAAGCTCCTGTGGGAATGAAAAGAGAGGCAGTGGTGTTTGAGGGGCAAACTGGTGGACAAAAACAAAACACTGCATTCATTCCTGATAGCATCCTAAGCAGATCAGTCTGGTAGACCTGGGTTCAGCTTGGGATATACTGTAGCTTGGGGTATGTTTGTGGATTACCTCCAGAATAAGGGCCTTCTCAATGACAGGCAACAGTGTTCCCTTTGTTGCCAGTTCTGAGACAGGGGTTTCAATTTCTCTATGGTGGCCAAGTGCTTGGCATGATGACTCTGGAGGTCCATAGTTTGGTAACTAAGACTTTTTTGCCTTAGAAAGGTTTTGATGCCTGCTGAATTTTTGGAAAGTTAGTCTCTTCAACTTTTCTCCTTGGAGAACCATCTTGTGTTTTTGCCTAATTTCCAGGGGGAATGGTCAGTTGAGTCCTGCATCTCTGGCATTGAAGTGTTCATAGCTCTCATGTATGGACTCTCATGTTTTGTAATGTCCATTTTTGTTTTTTGGTGATATTGGTGGTGTTCCAAGAATTATGGGCATACTCAATTACTGGCCTTACAGCTCTGGTATGAACCTTTCTAGCTGTTTGTGAAACATTGTTTTCATGCTTGCAATGCTTGGCCAAAACATGGGCAGAATGGGTCACCGTAACCTTGCTCACTGATCTTCCTCTTGGTTCTGGTATGCTGGTTCATTTCCACACACTACTCTGTAGTAGAAGGTAGGGCAGTCATGATGCTGGTTCAGAAGGAACCAGTGTCCTACTCCTTTGCCTTTGGAATCTAGCTTAGAATAGCCACAAGTTATGGGAGTGTCTGTTGAAGTCACGAACAATCAAACAATCTTTGCCTCCTAGCTTGAGAATGTGGAGCTGGAACATCTTGTCAGGTGGGCTATACAGGTTTGAGATTCTTAGGCTTTTGACAAGGAGAAGGAACTTTAAATGTTCTGTTTCAGCATTTTCTGCATTTCAATGGAATAGATGCTGTTTCTTACAAGAGCGAGGACTCCACCCTTTGGTCTGTCTACTCAATTGTTATGGTGTTAGGGTGCTTCAAACCCTTTGATAGAGAACTGCTGTTTGTTACTCAGATGGGCCTCTTGCACAGCACATGTCAATTTTGGGGGATTTGAGGTACTCTTGGAGTTTCTATGCACCCCTTTTGCATGATGTGAAGTTGCTGACTGACTATGCTACTCAAACCTCTACCAGTCAGAAGAGGATCTAAGCTGCAGCAGGTCACTAAGGTTGACCTGTTTAAGGTCTGAAGCATCCTAATCTGGCCACAATGGCGCCAATTTAACTGTATGTCCATGCAATTTTAGGTCCATACACTTCCAATTGTCTTACACAATAGTTGGCTGTTGTTATCTTCTGGTTTAGGTGGTTGAGATTATTTCTTAAGATAGTCAGCATGCTCTTTCCAGCCATTGTAGTCAATTGGGAATAAAGATTTTTCCTCTTCTGCCTTGCTGCTGTTGGAGCCCCGATACCTACTGGTTTGGGGTAGGTGCAGGTGTCCCTAGGTCAACAATGTCACCATCCCGCCAGTGCACCCAGGCTGTCATGATGCCAGAGCTTTTTCCACAGAGAAAATGCCTATTCTACAATACATGGATGGCCTTACCAGAATACTCCTCACTTTGTGTAAAGACCACTGTTTGGGGCAGTGGCATAGCTCTAACTCTCAGTTCATCACCACACCTTGCTTCGGTAGGGTTGGATGTTTGTGCAGGGCTGGTAATTAAAAAAAAAAAAAAACTGTGCATGCTGAGATGCTTTTCTTCTCAATGTAAAGAGGGAGTATATGAGTTGCTATATACTTCCTGGCAGCTCTGACCCCTCTTATCAGTAAGAGGTTTCCATCCACTGAACTGTCACTCAGCACATCTGGAAACAACAAACATGCCATGATTAAAAGTCCCATTTTTTCCATACCTTCTGCACATCTGTAGAGTACATTAGTCTCATAACAAGCATTTAATGTGCAGTCATCACAGACATTTTGTATAGATGACAAATAAATTGAACCTTGAAACGTGATTTTTAATATCAACATTAAATTAAGCTCTTGAGCTGTTTTTCCTTATTTTATACATTATGCTGCGCCTACATTATCGGCTGATTGGGTGACTGCATAAATATCTAACTGCATAGGTATAGGTGGAAATATTATGCCAGTATATGAAATGAGTGATTCTTGTGATTCATGTTTAAAGCACCAAAGCAAATCAGAACGCCTCTATGTCCTGATATTGGCCATAATCTGTTGAAAGAAGGTCACCTGTATTTCTGTTACTCATCAGTGGAGATCGAGCCATTACACCATCCTGCTATCAGCAGGTTAATTGCCTGCACTGCTCAGATTACTGACATCTGTGAGCTCCTCACATACATCAGCGTCATTCATGACCTTTCAAAGCAAAAGAAGATGGAAAGAGACGTCCTCCGGATGGGGACAGGGAATGGGAAAAGGAGCATGCTGTTGTTTTTTTTCTCAGCTAACTGACATGAAATTTACCTAATGATCCTTAAAATCTTTAACGAGTCTCTCTCTCTTTTTTTTTGTTTTTTTTTTTTGCTGATGTTAATTCGCCTATATTTAGAATCTGGTTTATATTGCCTTATCTATTAAATAAGGATTTTTTTCACATACATGTAAACCAATAACAGATAACCAAACGGTATTAATTATGGTTATAAGATGAGGTTATAAATGTTTAAATAATTGTTGTACAGTGGTATATATTTAATAAGAATCAAATATAGACCTGTCTATAAATATTACATCAAACACTGCCTAGATCTAGCATATCCTATTATTTTTATTTTTATTTTTATTGAAAAAATTAGTTTAATTATTTTTGTACGTAATTAAATTGAATAGACAAAATCAGAATTATAATTATAATGTGCATGGGATGTAAACTATTTTATCATGATGTATTTTTGGTTTGCAAATTAATCAAATATAGTCATATCAATGTACAGTAATACCTATGTTTACAAAATCTTATTTTAAGATTAGTTTCTAATCAAGATAATGTTTCTTACAATGATTACTTGACTTAATTTATTTTAAAAAGCAAAAAAGAAAGAAAATTAAAAATGGATTTAGAATATTTTTTATGCTTTGTTTCCATTACTAACTCTTTATCCTCTTTTTGTATAAAAAAAAAAAATAAAGAAATAAAAATAATAAAGAAATGAAAAACATAGTGATGAATCGAGTTTTTAGTGATTAGGACAACATGCACAGCATTGATTGAATGGACTTCATGTCCTTTGCATAATCCCTCTTATCAGCTGCGTTGCTTGTTCGGGCCCTTAATTGGTGCCTTTAGTCATTATTTGCTATAAAAACGCCACAGAGCTACACCAACTTACTGCCTCAGAGACCGCAGGGCCGTAGAGATCTGCTCATAACTCACCCTGCACGTAGAGTCTCCTGCAACACTCCAGCAATCCTGATTACTGCGGCCGGTCCTGTGGCTACTGAGTGTACACATGGAAATACGGGTAATGGGGAAGAGTGTTGTGCTGAAGGAGTGAGTTAATATAGAGAAGCACGTGATCTGAGAATTGGGGTTAGAATATATTAGAGACATCAGAAACATCAATGCAGTAGATTTTAATACTGAATTTACGTTCCTAAGAAGAAACAATAAATATACCTAACGGATACATGCATATATATAATTAGCTGAGAATATCAATAATCATTAAAAAGGATAGATAGATAGATAGATAGATAGATAGATAGATAGATAGATAGATAGATAGATAGATAGATAGATAGATAG
>JAQQZT010000011.1:22642101-22656543 GCA_030068275.1 Clarias platycephalus | reverse complement strand
ATGAAGATCTGTAAAGTTATTTGGATTTTTACAACATTATTGTTGAAATACACAGTCCTGAAAAAGAGGCGTTTCTTATATATATATATATACAACAGATACTCTTATCTAAATGATTTGTTACATTTTATAACTTACAATTTAATCCTAAAAGATAAGAAAATGCATTTATTACCATACCTACTATCATGGTATATACAATATGCGCTCAGTAATGTTACAAAAACATAATATGTTACACAGTGTTTGTGCTCTGTTCCAGGCCTTTGAAGGCAGCAGGAGAGATCAGCATTGAGATCCCCACTAAAGCATGCACTGGTCAGACAAACGCTATTGTTTCATTAGAGCATGTGCAGGTGGAGGCCAGCATCGAGTACACCAGGAGAGGAGACCTCCACATCACGCTCACGTCTCCATCAGGTGAGACCTCAATTAGAACAGATGCTGGTGACTCCATGCAGATCTACTACATTTTATTGAAAATATAACATACTGTACCGTGTTTCTCCATTCAGGTACGACTACAGTTCTGTTGGCTGAGAGGGAGAGAGACACTTCCTCCAATGGCTTCAAAAACTGGGCCTTCATGTCTGTGCACACTTGGGGAGAGAACCCTACCGGCACCTGGACCCTGAAGATCACTGATACGGTAGATAAGGAGATGTTTCTTAGAAACAACTGATCGTAGAATGATCATTATTAATACATTACGACATTATATGTTGAATTGTTTAAAGGTGCAGTAAGTAATATTTTACTTGCTTCCAGACATAAAATAATGATTTAAATTGAAAGATACATGGATGTTCACAGAGATAAAAAAATTTTACCATGCAGTTGATCATTCTAGTGCCTTTTGTTTAGCCTTTTTTCGGATTATTTGTTTTCTGGCCCAGAAATCAAATAATAATTCTATATCTGTATTTTCCATTTATCTCACTTTCTCTCCAGTCAGGGCGGATGGAGAATGAGGGGAAGATCGTAAGTTGGAAGCTGATCCTTCACGGGACCTCTGAGAAACCGGAGCACATGAAAAAGCCGAGAGTGTACACCTCCTACAACGCTGTGCAGAACGACCGCAGGGGAGTGGAACATGTGGAGGACATGATGGAGGTATGAGCAATACAGTACACTACGCTGTAGCATTTCTTTTCGCATTTAGTACTAATTAATTAAAGGTGCAGTTTGTAACTTCTCCCTGTTTCTAGTCCTGTACTAATCATGCCATGTACTGTACGTTTACTTTACATTTACATTTAGACATTTGGTAGACGCTCTTATCCAGAGCCACTTACAAAACTGCTTTAAAGTTTCTGTCATTGGAAAGATCCTTACACTGGGTTACAAGGTTCCTAAGTACCATCAGTCAAACAATGTTGGAAAGATATTTTTTAATGGACGTTAAACCAAAAACCCAATTGTCAAAGCAACAGATAGGTTGACTTGACTGTATGGACATCTAGAGAAAGGAACTGTTCAAGATGCACGTCTTCCTCGATCACTGACAGATGGTGACACCAATCAAGCAGCGCTGGAGGATCAGATGGAATTTGCATACATACATACATTTTATAAAACTGAAATTTCTACTTTATTTTCTATCAGTAGAATTCTATCACATTAGGGCCCCAAGATCGTTTCTGGTCTCTTGTCCCCAAAGTCTGGTTCATTTTGATCAGTGAGAACACTATGTCAGTGTACCGCGTACTCGAATCAGATATGGAACGTCATCAGTGATGTCCGTCTCCTGGTGTACGCGTAGCACGTGTCAAGCCATCTCTGATAAAGGCATGCGAGAACTTTGCTTTTGACATTTTTTTGCGAAAATTAACTTCCTCTTATTCTTTTTGTGTTTAATGGTGCATACTGCCACCTGCTGTATCAGAGGGTGAATATATCTAAGTGTACCCCAGTATGGAGAAACAAAGAACAATGACAATGTGCAAACGTTCCTGGACACAGTACAAATCAATCATATCTAGTGTGAAAACTCCTTGAATCGATATTCATTGTTGTCATTTATTAATATCAAATATTACATTATGTGTTCATCATAGGAGGCCGCCCTCTCTGCCAACAAACCCGAGAAGCCACAGCCACCAGCTAAAGTCGCTTCTTCCACTCTTGACTCTGCTTCTGACCCAGAAGAAAAGCCTGCTTTGGCACAGTCTCCGTCCTCCCCCGATGTAGCTCTGCTCCGCCTCCTTCAGTCAGCCTTTAACAGTCAGAGCCCTGCCATGTATCCTCAACCGATGGCTTCCATTAACCAAGCCAAACCTCGAGACAGGATCTCTAAGCAGAAGTTGTATGAAGCCATGGACTGGCTCAAACAGGACACGGTTCCCGAGGGCAACCTGTACAACGACTACAGCGACAACTTCTACAGAGCGCAAGCCTATCGGCACAGAGACGACCGGCTGATGCAGGCTCTGTTCGACATGCTCGAAGGAGAGCAGCAGTGAGGCATTGGGGTCGGGGGGTTTATGGGGGTTGGGTAAGCAAGATTAGGGGAGGGGCAGAGAAGTAATAACAGGGGTACAAAATAAAACATAATGATGTTAGAATAAAAGAACGATCCGTTATGTAGGCCGGGAGGAATTGTAATGGCAGAAAGTGAGACAAAGCATATGGATAAAGGTATGAGAGCCAGGCATAGAATGAGACATTCACTCTTACACACGTTTGTAGTTTTTGTCACCACTCATTCTCATTTGTAAACACTCCCAAGCCCTTTTTGTGTTTTGTGTATCTCGGTCTCATCTACCCTCCTGTGCACACGACCGATTCTCATTCCTCGTCGTGCATTTCTGCATTCACATCAACCCGGAAACGTATGAAAACTCCATATTGTGTAAAAACAAATCTTCAATTTAAAAAAAAATAAACGTTGTATATTTTATGACACATACAGTACAGTGCCTTGCATATATATTCACCCCCTTTGACCATTTCCACATTTGATATGGTTAGAAGGTGAAACTCAACATGATGCCGCCACCACCATGCTTTGCCTAAGGCATGTTGTCCAGAATGATGAGCTGTGTCATGCCAAGGCAGAACTTACTACAAGACCAAAAGGTTTTAGTCTGATCGGACCAGTTTAAACTTTTCCACATTTGCAGAGACTCCAACATTCCGCTCTTCCATAAATCCAGGTTTTAATGCATATCTTGTGAACAGCTGATATTTTGGTACATGGCCTCCTTAAGGTAAAATAAATGTTTGAGATGTTTTGATAACCAATCTTCATGATGCTGTTCATCTAGGTATGTTCTCTAATAAACTCTATCCAGGAACAGGCGTATTTATATTGATATCACATGACTCTTGCACTAATAATGTGCAACAATTTTTCGGTCTTGCCAGTTTCTGACCCACTAGCTAACACTCCCCTGTGGCACAGCAGCTACAGTATCAACTGGGGATGGTGGGGCTAGAATGTGCTTCCTCTGAGTCATGTGAGACCAACCTTAATATCTTTTCAATCTGCTGATTATGCTGCATCACATGGTAAAAAAAAAACCTACCTGCCCTTCTCTGCATATTTGAGCTCACAGATGCACATGATTGTGGCGGGGAATCCATCTTAGCATTGACGTGTGGCAGATCCTGAGACATGACGACTAATGACTGTCTCGTCGATCTCAAGATCCCTGATAATAAAGTGAAAAAATTTCTGTTGGGCCACTCACCACAGGGGTGAATACTTATGCCATTACACCTAATATGTTTATTACAAACTCTCACCCAGAGTTATTCCGACATGACGTGAATAATGTGCTAATTTCCCTACAACTGGTTGTAAGGTGCTCCTGTAACACCCTGTGTTACTTCCTGTCACGTGACCCGTGCCTACTGTATGTCCTTCCTCATTCCGGGCCCTCTCTGCCCTATCGCTGCTTACGTTATGCTGCTTTCACTGCCATCACTTTCTGCATGCGCTACTCAATGGAATATTTTCTTTAGAACCTAACGATATAGTATTCAATTTAATATAAAGTTGTGTTGTAAATCTATTTAGTCTCTTACATCCATCTGTTAGTAAAACTCACTTTTATTTCCATAAATGATCGGAGTACTTACACCTTAAAACCTACACAGATGTTCGAATAATAATTAAGAGGTTCGTTAGATTCTTTATACAGGTATTATTTATTATAATAATATAATTATAATAGTATATTATATAATAATATATAATATATTATAATTACATATATAATTATATTATAATATAATTATTTATACTTCTTTTTCACACAAGCAGATCATTTAAATGTTTTTTTTTTTCAAGCCCATATGGGCAAATGGTTTGGAAAATCCTCAAAAGATTTAAGAACATACATGGGGTGTTCAAGTCAGACTGGGACTTGTTATAAAAATTTCACATGAATGAAGGCATAAAATTGATTAAAAGGGTGATGAGACGCTTAGCTAAAGATCCCTTTTCTGCGTGAGTGGCTCGGATCCCGGGGGTAGTTGTTCCCATGAACATTCACCGAGTAGAACATTCATGCCCAGTTTTTGACTTTTAGAAGAGATGCATCTATCTGTGTGAACTGTATACACAATCATTCACCAACACCATTTAAACATTATAGGAGCTGGACTGGGAGTTATTGCCACAACCCCCATACAGTCCTGATCTCGCTCCAAGCTGGGCCATTAAAGGAGTTCCTGGGAGGCCAGGGTTTCAGATATGACTCTGGTGTACTGAGATGATATCCAAGCACTAGTGAAACCCTGGGATAAGTGCATTAGTGTAGCAGGGGATTATATAGAGAAATAAAGTTTGTTTTGTCCTCTACGTTCTGTTATTCTGCGCCTTCAAAAGTCCCGGTTTGACTCGAACGCCCCTTATTTTCAATAGTTGTTAGACCATCCTAAAAATCATGATGTATGTAAGGGACTATCATCTTATTTTGTATATTCAACAGCTCCTAATATGAAATAAAGATTTATTTTTCTATGGATTCCTAGTAATTTATGCAACCGAATAGGAATAAAATAACGTCTATCGCATCCTGTTGTACCTTGACATCGTCTTACCTCATATAAGAAGCGCTCTTATTGCAGGTAGTTTTGTGTTTCTGTCATATCTGAATTATTTCAGATCTATAGATGAATAAATTCGACATATTTATTGTAATAAAGATCTGAAAGTTATTGTCTGTGATTGATGTTGATGATGTGAAACAAGCCTGAACGCTGTAATGTTTGCTCATTATGATGCTCGGTGAATTACCTGGATCGTCTGTTCACGTCACAAGCGAACGCATTAACTCTTCTGTTTACAGCAGGTGTCCGCTTCAAAAGCCGGGGTTAGATCGAGTTTGCCTGGTTCTGTGACTGTAGCCGGAAAATATACAGTTCGGATAAAAGAATGTAAAGATGGAGAGAGAGAGAGAGAGAGAGAGAAAGAATGAAAAACCTTCACGTGCATCCTGTAATTTACTCATTTTTCAGTGGAGTCAGTGTTTTTATATATATATATATATATATATATATATATATATATACATATACATATATATATATATATATAATGTGTTGATTGATTAAAGTTGTTTACAAAAGCAAATATAGTTTCAATTATGTATGAATATTATAATATATGGTTTTACATCATAATAAAATGTCAAGCTATCTTGCAAGTGAATGCTTTGTGGTCTGTGTGTAGGATTTATTTTTTAATTTTTTTAGCTCTGTGAGCTGACCCCTGGGTTCACTATGAGGAAAAAGATTGTCACACACACATTCATACACACAAACACACAGTCCCGAATTCCCTCCCTCCTATAGATTACTCTAATGTCACTGATCATTGAAGTGTCACAGAAGTGCATGGAAGTGGGACAGTGGCTTAGTGGTCAGCACTTTCGCCTTGCACCTCCAGGGTCCGGGTTCAATTCAGGTCTCTGTGCATGAAGTTTGCATGTCCTCCCCATCCTTGGTGGGTTTCCTGCATATTAGGCTAATTGGCATTCCCAAATTGAGCATGGTGTGTGAATGACGGTATGGGTCTGCCCATCAATGGAATGTCACAGGCACCCTGCGGCCCTGTATTCAGGATAAAGCCGTATGCATGGAACACACCCACACAGTAAAAACGCAACAGAAAGCGAGTTCATGTTAAACCTGCAGATGTTTGTTTGTATAAAAGGTTATATCGCCATCTTGTGGTGTAAACATGATAAAGCTGTACATGAATTTAGGCCTAAAGGGAAAAAAAACTTCATTCTGAAAAACATTAAATATGTCTCTCACTCTCTCATTCTCTACATTTTGTATTCTGTAGAGGGTCAAGAGAGGCCTGGAGCCTATTCCAGGGGTCACTCTCTCACACACTACAGGAAATTTTGGAAACACCAGTTACTCTAATGTGCCTGTCTTCGGAAACGCACCAAGCACATGCAAACTGCACACATCGAACCCTCGATTAAATTAAAACCGCATTAAATTTGATTTATTTTCTTTTTTTACTTTTGCCATGTGCGTGATGATTTTGGTGCTGATATTGAGAATGAGAAGTTAGCTGTTGCGTGCCACTCACGATGGCTTTTAATAGGGGACAAAACAATCAAAAATCATGAACATAAAGGAGAGCAAAAGTACAAAAAACTTTATCTTGTGCAAACAAGATATTATCTTGTGCAAACAAGTTCTTTATCTGTTTAAGGGCATGCTCAGGCTTTTGCACGAAAACAGCCAAAGTTATTTGCATTTACATTGACACTTAAAATGTTGATTTAAAATGTATATTTGGAGCACGAAGGCCTCCATTGTTTTATTTGAACAGTTAATTTGCTTTGTGGTTAGAAGGTGAGCACACGCAAGATAATAACTTGTGTGCACAAGATAAAAAAATCACACCTTTTGAGATTGTGGGGTTATGCAACAAATATACATTGCAAATCAACGTAATGTCAGTGTAAATGCAATTAACCCAGATGCAAAAGCCTAGCATGCCTTTACAATTACATCTCAGATCAATAAGACATTATCTTATGCATGCAAAATGTAAAAGAAATTCTGGGTATTTCAAGGTTTCCGGACAAAAAGATTTAAAGTCATGGAGAAAACTAACTCTAGACTCCAAAATACAATGCTTCATTGTTAAAATAAATAAATAAATAAAGCCACTCTGGCAGACCTGGTTTAATTAAAGTATAGTAAGCTAATTATTGTATTTGTATTGATAACCCTATAACGCCGGATGAAATAGAAATAAAAAAGTGTCAATTAAATACTTTGTATTCGCCATATACACAAAAAAAGGTGTTCAAGTCAAACCGGGACTTTTGATCATGCAGAATAACAGAACACAGTTATGAAAGTAAAAATGCTTTAATTTCTCTATATAACCCTCTGCTACACTAATGCACTTATCCCAGCATTTCATTAGTACTCGGATACCATCAAGGTAGAACGTTTTCACAGTACGCCGGAGCCGTGATCAGACATATCTGAAACGTTGGGCTCCCAGGAACTCCTCTATTGGCCCAAATATGTACAGTAGAAATGGCTTGGAGCGAGGTCAGGACTGTACGGGGGATGTGGCAATAACTCCCAGCCGAGTTCCTGTAATATGCAAGTGTTCTTGGTGAATGATTGCGTGTACAGTTCATGAGGTTTCTCTAGAAAAGGATGCAGTGACACTTCATACAGAACCACTGAAATCCAGGATTGAACCTACGACCCTGGAGCTATAACGCAATAGCTCCACTCAGTACACGATGGTAAAGCGGTAAAAGGAAGCAGCAGAAATCCCTACAGATTGCAACATTAGTAGAATCATAGCGAGATGTATGCATAGTTATTTAGTGATATTTATGGGAAAAGCCATATTGGGTGGCACGGTGGCATAGCGGTAACACTGTGACCACACATCTCCAAGGTTGTACAGTTTGGGTGTTTTCCCCATGCTTGGTGGGTTTCCTTTGGGTACTGTGGTTTCCCCCCACAGTTTAAAGACACGCAAGGTAGGCTAATTTCCCCGTTGTGTGATTGAGCGTGTGATTGTGTGCCCTGTGATAGACTGGCACACCATACAGGGTGTAAACTGCCTCGTGCACCAAGTCCCCTGAAATACAGTCCAGGTTTCCTATGACCCTGTACAGGATAAGTGGTACAGAAGATGAGGGAGAGATAAATCTTGGCATGCTGATTTGTAAAAACTTGACAGACGAAATCCATATCTTCGCTGTCACATCACTTTCTTCAGGTTGCTTAACTTTAATATCCAATAGGTTATCACATAGGCGGCACTCTGGTGCAGTGGTTAGCACTGTCGCCTTGCACCTCCAGGGTCCGGGTTCGATTGCCGTCTCTGTGAGCATGGAGTTTTCATGTTCTCCCCCTGTTTGGTGGGTTTCCTCCCACAGTCCAAAGACATGTAGGTTAGGTTAATTGGTGTGCTTAAATTGCCCATAGTGTGTGTATGTCTGTGTATCCTGCGATGGATTGGCACCCTGTCCAGGTAGTTCCCTGCCTCATGCCCTAAGTCACCTGGGTTAGGCACCAGGCTCCCTGCAACCCTTAAGCAGTAAGTGAGTGAAGTTATCACATTATGTTGTACATTATGATCCACACCACATCTGTATCTACCCACCACCTTTTTTTTGTTCTTTTTCAGTTTAAACATCTGGCTGCTGTGGGTTCGAGCCAGAAACGACTCGCTGTATAAAGAGAGAGGAAAGAACGCAACAGTTAAGAATGTACAGTATCAAGGGTACATAAGAGAGGGGTGACGGAGAAAACTGGATAAGAAGGTAGAAAGGCAACAGCAGTGACAAAAAAGAGAGTGAAAGAGCAAGAGAGAGAGAGAGAGAGAGAGAGAGAGAGAGCTGGCACTGTTCCCATGCTGCAGGCTGCCTTCAGGTCAGTAAGTCTTCGTTCTGCTCCAGAGTTGAGCTAGTTCTTTATGCTAGTTTTGCTAATCACAAAATTTCTGCTTTGAATTTTCAATATGCAATCATCATCATCATCATCATCATCATATTCTAGCATTTGTGATATCTCTCATTCCAAGGAAAAGGCATTTTTATCAAACGTCAGAAAAAAAAAACAGATGCATGCTTGATCACTGAACAACTTTAGGGGAAGTCTTAAAATATGCATTCCTTTCATTTTCTGCTCTCTGCAGAATCTCAGAACGCACAAAGATGTTGCTACGCTGACTCGTTTTAAGAGTTCAACAAGGTTCATGCACAACACATGAGGATTAAATCTGTGCAACAATGTGACATCAGATGTCTTATGGCGGCACGGTGGCTTGCACCTCCAGGGTCCGGGTTCGATTCCTGCCTCGTTTCTGTGTGCATGGAGTTTGCATGTTTCCTCCAGGTGCTCCGGTTTCCTCACACAGTCTAAAGACAGGCAGATTAGGCTAATTGGCGTTCCCAAATTGCTGGTAGTGTGCGAAAGTTGACTGGAGGTCCTACCACAGATGTAAAAATGAGAATAAATACACTGGTCACCACTGGCCTCCACGGTCCCTAGTTGGACTACAGAGGTTCCTATATGGATGGATGAAATGAAATTACATCTCAAGGTCGCTTCTATATTTATTTTCATATGCGATACATTTCAGAATGGTTTGGAAGTGCATGCATGATGCTGATTAAATTTGTATATGCTTTCAGGACTTTCGGAAGCCACTGCTTATGCTGGGTGTTTGTCTTCTCATCGGACTGATCCGTAAGCGCAGAATGCTTTCATGCCTGTATCAAACACACCAAAAATGGCCATTTATAATTACTTTAACATGATGTAATATAATGTACATTTGTAAATTCAATTCAAACGATTCCAAAAAAAGTGCAAATCAAGTGCTTTACATAAAACAACGCAAACAGTAAATTATTTTATGTTGTATAGTTTCATAAAATTACTGTACTTAATCTATTAGCTGACATTACTATCTATAATATTCGTAGTCTTAGTCATTGTCACAAATCAGCTTTAAACAAGAAGGGGAGACAGGCGGCTGAGGCGCTAGGTTGTTGATTTGAAGATCTGAGGATATGGGTTCGAATCCTGCCTGCAGTGCCGGTTCCCAGCCCGGTTATAAAAAAAAATAATAAAATGGGAGGGTTGCATCAGGAAGGGCATCTTTTGGAAACTCTGTACCAAGTTGTCGATTGGATGACCTAGAAAAAGTACAACTGAACTATCTGTCTGTCCCTGATGAGCAAGCCTGGGGCGAAGGCGCCGAGGAAAAACAATAGAAAATAACCTTGAGAAGAACCAGACCCAACCTCATTTGTGTGATATCAGACCTCCTGGCTATACCTGCATGTTATAAGGCTGAAAGTTCATTAAATAACAGGAGAGATGTTTGACTCGGTTACAAAACTGTTTGTGAGAATTTTAGTCCTAAACTATTGCACGACTGCAGACAACCTGCCTGCATCACCAGAGTCCAAGTCCAGCTTCATGGTCTTCAGGTGTCACGACACGCATTAAAAGTTCTTGAAACAAATACCATCTCAAAGGGGGTTAAAACTTATGCAAGCAACAATGAACTGCTTTCATTCTTTAGGGTTCCTTATTCGTTGTTGTAAATCAGATCTCAGAAAAGTCCGATTCAATGAAAGCAGTACAAAATGCAGAAAAAAATGTGACCAGTTGTGGGAATAAATACTTGTGGAAGCCATTGTCAAACCGTACAGCGATGTTTTCATATTCAACTCTTTAAAAAAGCAAGAGAACATCATTTCTGAGGGTGTAGAGCGTACATTCCTGATGGTCATGGGATTATACAGCAAGAAACATTATATGACCAAAAGTATATGGACACCGGACCGCAAAAGTGATTAAGTCACGCTTCGCCTAGGTTGTCTTGGAAGAATTTCACTGTCCTGCACTAAGCCTTGACATCATCCATACTAAAAAAAAAAAAAAAAAACTTTTGCAAGGGCAATCTTGATCTGTGAGATTTCACACAATTGATGCTAAATATAAACTCTTTTTTTTATTTTTTGTGGACTAATACCATCGCCCTCGCTGATCTGCACTTTGGGGGGCTGTTGCACCAGAAGTGCATTAACAAGTGCAGATTAAGTAGGAAATATTTTATTAAAACAGTATCAACCCTGTTAAGGCTGGAAAAGAACATTATCACTACTATTTTCTGCAGCTCTAGTTACTGAGGCTCATATTATCATGGAGTAAAATATCACCTAAATAACCTTAAATGTCAGAAGCACGAAGAAGTATTTCACAGAAGTTATACTGTATGTTTCCATGCATTTTATATTATTCAATATACTATACAGAATTATGGCCGTGAGGTTTGACATGGAAATGACCAATCTTGCTTCCCTAAATATTTAAAATTGCTAACTTTGAACCATTTTGGAGAAAAGATTTTATGCGTGCCCCCGAAAATGGCCATTTACTCATACTTTATGAGTATGGATACTAAAATTGGTGTAAGCTCCTGGAAGCATATGACCTGCAAAAACTGTTGCTTAAATTAAAGCATTCTGTGCAAAATTAAGGATTTTTCCCCTAAAAAATCTGTAGTGTCCGTAACCATGTTTGTCAAATTCAAGTTGTTACTGTATATCTTAACACGTTTGCATTCTAGAATAATACTCTTTTTCAGGTCTTTTCATGTGAAATCTAAATCGGACAAGTTACATCCGAATGACGATTAATATCATTGAAAGATTTGAATAAAAACAAAATGTAAAAAAAAAAAAAAGTTACGGACACTATATAAAAGGGCATGACATTGTATTTCGCAAATGTGTTTGTTTTTATCTGATAAAAATAGATAAAAAGCATTAATTATTATGAAAAATGGTGTTATATGATCCTATTTGAAAATTCACTTTTTCACCTACAGTAGGTTAGGCGCTTTTTAGCACCTACACCATGTTTTGGCCGTAACTAATAGTGTAATCTACAAGATGTAAAACCTGATATAGGGGACTGGAATGCTATAAAATATTTGGGGATGCCATAAAATATTGCAGATAACATTGCACTTCAAGTCGTTATAGAGTTTTCATTTATAAACCAACAGGTAGACGCATAAGTACTCACTGATTGTGAAATACGAATTAAAACCTTAGGCTAATACCGTACTATAGGGACCTTTTACTTTATGGTTCCGACCAGCACGTGTGCTTTCAATGCGTTCCACGGATCGGGGACATTTCTTAAATGAATGGCATTCTTGTATACTGTAGTAGTTACAGCGCCGTGGGAGTTTCTAAGCTTGTGATTGGACGATTTAGGGAAGGAATCCCAGGACTGCCTGGAGCAACTAAACTCTTTAACTTGATTGCATGTACGTATTTTGTCTGCTTTTTAAGTCTTTTAATTTTGAATGAATGTAACTTTGGTTCCTTTATTTCTTTAGAAGTCACTCAGCAATACTTTAGTCTTCCAACGAGTCTTAACACCAAAACCAACATTTACAGACAGTCTCTTTCATTCTGTTAATCCTTTCGGTGTTAACGAGTTACTCGGATGAACTCCAGTTGTGATTGTTGTGTATGTTTCCCTTTAACTGAAACAGGAATAACCTGGTTTGCTCTGGTTAAACAGGCGAGCAGCCACACCAGCTGTGTCTGCTAAGTGATACAGCTCAAACATTTGTGTTTTCGTGTGATAAGGACTTAATGGAGTTGCTACCAGAGCTGACTGACTCTGCAGGTCAAACATTAACCACACCAGGTTATTTACAGTCTTTTTTTTTTTTTTTTAATACCTTTTCGTTTTTTTAATGACAGCTGCTCCACATATACAGTACTGATCATCTTAAATCCATCGTCCCATTGGATATTCTAATATACAGTTCTGGGATGCATTTGTGCGTCATTGTGAGTCATTGTGCACGGCGTAAATAGTGAATTAGAGAAGGGCAGTCATCCATCTTGCACAGGATAGAGTCTGTGCTTATGGGATTTCCACTGGAGAGAGAGAAAAAAGAAAAAAAGAAAAAAAGAAACGCAGGAGCGATAATGTTGTTTGTTTCACCACCGGCGCCATATGGTACGATTTTGAGGTTTTTTTTTTCTTTCTTTCTTTCTATTTTTAGACCTTTTTTCCAACCTCTCGCATATCATTCTTCCATCCCAGGTGCGCCCCTCTCACCTCCTTCTGTACAGTTTCTTTATAGCCAATCAAACATGTGTCTCTGTCCCACACCATATTATCTGACTCAACAGCTTACAAGTATGCTCATGCTGCTTACTCATACTATGTTGTCATGTGAATTCTGTACAAACGTGGGGGGAAAACAATCCGTGTTTAATTATACAATTATAGAATTTATGTTTCCATTTGGAGAAAACTGATGCAACTTTCTTACCTTATCATGCCACCTTAAAAAATGCAATTGCACATTTGAATTGATGTTCATGTCATACTCTCAGTCATTTATTATATCTACTGCTTTATCCTGTATACAGGGTCACGTGGGGCCCGGAGCCTATTCCAGGCACGGGACACATTGGATGGGGTAGCAATCCATCACAGGGCATACACACACTCCAATTGTGTCATTTGGGAATGTCAGTTAACCTAATCTGCATGTCTTTGGAGTGTGGGAGGAAACCAGAGCACCAGGACAAAAACCCACCAAGCACGGGAGAACATGCAAACACATGCATGGAATCGAACCTCGAGCCAGGAGGCGCGAGGTGACAGTGTTAACCACTGCGTCACCGTCTCACCTCATGTCATACAATGAATAATAAATATAAATATATATATATATCCTGAGCTCATTTGCAACAAACTGCTGTGCTCTTGGTTTCAACTGAAATCTCAAAGCTGCACTTTCTGTGTGCAGGGCACTTTATTTAAATTCGTTATCTACCACCATTGCGTAACCTCGAGTTTGCATAGTTGCAAAGTGTTTTGTGTGTCTCTGTGAGTGTATGCGTGTGTCACTCAGGGAAAAACAACATAGATACATACTGTAATATATAGATTATTCAGCATCACATTGATTTTAGATTTCCAAAGGCTCAAGATCAAACGATATTATGAGTAATGTGAGTTTACACACACTTCTATTGTTATTTGGCACGCTTTACATTTAGCCAATTGTATTCACATACTCTTCATGACAGTTTGATGAAACCTTTAAAATAACCGTGAGCCTACTTCGGAGAAATATAGACCAGATTTCCTTCTCTTGTTCCCGTACACTATTGTATAATCGTGTGTAGCGATGTGATTTACAACTGAAGAAACATTCATACAGGAAAAAGAGGAGGTAATGTGCAACAAGAGTAATGCCGTTGAGTTGGTCATTCTCTTGCCAGTAGCGAGTGCGGAAACGCATGTGAGACACGTCTGGTGTGCACGGGCTGACGTCTAGACATGACTAATGACGTGATGCTAGATGCTAATGCTTACACAACACATCCGGCCTGAATAATGGAGAGGGAGTAAACAAAACCAGAAGGAACCCTATAA
>JAQQZT010000011.1:22620401-22642050 GCA_030068275.1 Clarias platycephalus | reverse complement strand
GGATAGTTCTCTTTTAAATTATTTACTGTTGGTCTGGTCTTGATTTACTCTTTTTAACTCTGAGCAAGTCTGCAGTGAACAACTCCCATCCGTTCCTCATTATGTCCCCAGCAGGCAGGCTTTGTGACGTGCATTAACGACTCTCGAGGATGAGCACTTGGGTCAACAAAGACGAGGTGCTTGAGAGAGGAAATTCGATCAGGCTCTAACACGTCTGCATCATCTCATCATCTCCCCTGCTATTGTTCGGCTTTCAGACGTGACGACGATCTTGTATTAATATAAAAAGAAAGGCAAGAACTAATCAAAACTTCATTACTCTTCTAGTGTGATGTTAATGGACGGATGACATCAGAAAAGACGGCTGCTTTCAATACGGAAAAACAATTACAGGTTATATAAGCAATGACGATTTCTGTAAACGTAGAATTCAAAGGAAGTATTTAATTTCATAAAATGCAATTTCAGGTTCTGAAAAGCATCGAAAAGGTACATTAAGAGCATCTGTGGCTCAGTGGTAGGTTTCTCGCCCGCTATGCGGAATGCCCGGGTTCAATTTTCACCTAATGCCCAAAGCCCAGCCTCTGGATTCAGTGCCAGTCCCATACTGAATAAACTGAATAAAGTTTAAATAATCCGACGAAGCGACCAACAACAACATGATGAAGGTAAATTATGATGATCTCAAGGTTTGCTGCTCATCCTCAATCACTAAACAATGATCTAACCCTGGATGATTTTTTTTTTATATCAAGCTCTGGTAGTTTTTAAATAATATCACAATTACATCATTGAAAGGGGATTCCTACTGAGCCCCTAAAGGGACATGAAAAAAAAAACATTGTATCGCCAGAAAAAAGATCATGAACTTGAACTGAAAACACAACACTTTCCCGATCTTCATGCTCCAGGTCTTTGTCCCGCCTTCATGCTCTAGGTTTCTAACCAATCATAGACTAGACTGGATTCTTCCAACCAATCATAACGCAGAAGGCGTAACCTTACACCGAGGCCTACTAACCATTTTGCAATTACTTTAATCATTATTTTGTCATTTACATTACAAAGAAAAAGCGGTGCTTCTTTTTACAATGACCTCAACAAGAAGGATTTTTTTTTGTTGTTTTTGTTATTATTATGTCTTCTTCATATTTCCCTTCCAGTGTCCCTTAAGATTAAGGTTAATCGAACATAAAGGCAATTTATTAGCAGCCGAGAGGCATTATTTGAACAAGGTAAGAAGATATTTAAACAGAAATGTTACTGTTTAATGAACACTACAAAAAAAAAGAAAAAATTTAAAATAGGGCCACTGCTGGGCCCTTGAGCACGGCCCTTAATAACCCTGAACGCCTGAGTTGCATAAATAAGATAAGTGTAAGTCACTGTGGATAAGGGTGCCTGCCAAATGTCATAAATGCATATGTAAATATTTCTACGAATGTTCAGGACATTCAGAGGACGTTGTGAGGTCCTGAGCCCGTAGCGTCAAGTGGTTTGTCAGAACGTTAGAGTACACCAGCAGGATTATCAACTTTTAAAGTACAGCACAATAAATAATTTCTCTGTTTTAGTTGAGACAAGAAATAGTTCACATCTACATTTTGTTCTTTTCGTTTTGCACTGGAGCTTTCTGCTTCACTCTGAAATACAAAACAAAACAAAAAAGAATTCTGCTGAATCGGCATAATGATATTATCCATAATTAATAAAATTACACATTATAAACCTCATTTTCTTTGCATCTTTAACTCTACTGCACTGTCCAACCATTCCCTCTTCACAACACCCTACAGCTCCCACATGCACCTTGTTCTGCCAATACAAACAAGTACGTTTTCCTTTATACCGCACCACTGTAATAACCATAAACCGAACAATTCTATGATACAGTAGACTCCAGAGGCATGCCCAGACGGCTCCTCTTGTGCTCTTCAAATCTGAACACGCACCAATGTAAATCACGTCTTGAAGGACTTAATCCTTTTTTTTGCTTACTCTATTACATGCCAGTATGCACGCACACACGCACACACACACACACACACACATACACACGTTACAGCTCCTTGTGTGTTCACATGTAGTAAATTTCGGGTGTGGCAGCTTGTTTTTGTGAGCTTGGCCTAATCTGGTGGATTCACGCAGTCTCCCCCACACCCAGTCTGAGACCATTCACTGCACCACACCAAAACATGATCGTATTTCCCATGACTGGTTTAAAGAGATAGTGCAGGTGTGTATGCGGGTATAAAAAATGCCCTCAAGGCCAGCCTTGCCATCTGTCATGTGGAAGACTGTCATGCACAAGCACTTCCACACAAGGGCTTTGTATTCTGGGTATGACAATATAACAAGAAACAACTTTCTTAACTTTTTAATTTTTTTTATGTAACTACAGTCATAGCGGTGTGCCATAAAAAGGTGTTTGCTAGATAGGTTTCAGATAGCGATAAATAACTGCTCCATGTAGACTTTTTGATTGTAGGAAAAAAACTATTTGTTCCCTCTGTAGTGAACCAAAAGTGGAAAACATGCTGATTTAATTGCTATCATTACCACTGCACAATCTGTAACCTATGCTAAATAAGTCTAAGTATTGCACTTTAACAGGTAACCTTTAACGGCACGGAGCTTTATGGACAAAAATATCGAATTAAACCTGCAATGACGTTGTATCCACATACTGTACATATACAGTAATTCAAAATGGAGTCGGTCCCCCTTTTGCAGCTATAACAGCTTCCACTCTTCTTGGAAGGCTGTCCAAATGATTTTTGGTTTCTGTGGGAATTCGTGCCCATTTATCCTGTAAAGCACTTATGAGGTCAGGGACTGATGTTGGACAAAAAGGACCGGCTCGCAATCTCCGTTCCAGTTCATTACATAGGTGCTCGATAGGGTTGAGGTCAGGGCTCTGTGTTAGGGCCAGTCAAGTTCTTTCACACAAACTCATCAAACCATGTCTTTATAGTCCTTGATTTGTGCACTGGGGCTCAGTCATGTTGTAATAGAAAAAGGGCCTTCACCAAAGTGTTCCAAAAAGTCGGAAGCATCGCATTGTCCAAGATGTCTTGGTAAGCTGTAGCATTAAGATTGCGCCTCCTTGGGGATAAGAGACCTGATTGAAACACCTGAATTCAATAATTAACAAGTTCGAACAAATACTTTTGTCCATATAGTGTACAATGTGTCATTTATTAATAAGTTGAAATTTGTATATGTTCATGTTGTCAGCATGTTGTTATAAAGCACACATTACATTGTTGGTTATTTTCGTATACCAGAACATTTAAAAATGCTATTACCTTATAATTACCCTAATAAGCATTAACCTTTTTAACTTGCTTTTTAGCAGCAACACACACCCTAGAAACAACTCATTTCTGTTGAACAGCTCTCAGTCGCAATATAAGCATCATTTAGGTTGTACTCCAGATTGCCTTAAGATATTAGAACATATGTATAGTGTCACTAGTTATAGAAACTTTTTTAAGCAAAAAGATCCAATATTAACTTTATTTTTTTTTTTAAAGTGAGTGTAGTGGAAATTCAACAGACTTTCTGAACTGATGTTAGCTCAGACGATTATACGAGTTGAGACAGTGGGTTTGATCGCCTGGAAAGCAGTATGTAAAACCTGACAGACACAACACTGATGCATCTATTTTGAACTGTAAGAAAATTAAACTTTTTCGGTATGAGGTATGTGAAATGGTTCAGAAAATACTGGCTAGATAATTCACTTGGTCTCCAAATATATATTTGTTAAACTGTAAAACATCAGTAGATCTTCCTTCTGATTCACACTGTTTACTGTTTCTTCCTTACACATGATTTAAAGAACAAATCTGAACTACTCCAGTGGATATGGGCCTCTTCGTGGGACTCGAACAAACAAGACTCCAAGTCCTGACATACATACAATGTATTTTTAGGAGAAGGTCGTACTGCTGCCCTCGCTGCAAAATATGTATCACAGTGCGGGGGCCTGAGACACAACGTGCTCACCCTGAATATTCCTAACCCTAACTAACTACAATTTAACATTGCCATTGTTCAGATACTTACCTAAAAGTTGTCGTTGTTAATATTTATGTTAGTTTTTTTTTATTGTTTACCTTTCATAGTTAATATGTTTATAATGTTTATACATGTTTATAAATACTGATTGATGTTATTCATAATGCAGTCAATTTTTTATAATTGCTTTAGCAACAATGTATTTTTTTTAAACATTTTTTTCTTTATTTTTCTTTTTCCATATATACTTTTTGACTGTCTTGCCCTTCTCCATGGTCACAGTTTCATTAATAAATTGCTTAATGTTCTTTTCTTTTAATCTCTCTTCCTGACTAGATTTACAAGTAATAAAATTCAAAACATTGATTTATCATAACATTTTAAGGAGAAAAGATGATTATTAAGAAAAAAATATCGTAATAATATGACAATGGTGCAAATAAACAAATATTTTACTTTCCAAATACAGAAGTACAAAAAGAAGAAAAAATCCACTTTTTACACTATTGACTGATGCATCTGTGTCATAACAGCTGTAACCCAGAATATATTATGGCATATTGCCATGCTATTAGGATTAACTTCCCATTATAAGTTAAATAATGCATTAAACCATATTCCTGCGGTGATTTTTCTAATAGCTAGTTCCCAAACTTGTACAAACAATGCATTACAAAGAACAAAGAGGCATAAAGCACAAAAGACAAATAAGGCACAGAAGACACATAACCCTATGTTCAAACTGTCTTTTGTGTGGTGTGGAGCGAGTGCTGCTTTTCACCACTGAGCGTGTTCTCTCCACCCAGCTCCAAGTAGAAAGCGTAAAATTGTAGCCTACAGCTCTGTATATATTGCATTTGACTTTAACTGAATTATAATATACCCAGGGGTATATACCCCGCCTAGTGCCCAGAGTCCCCTGGGATAGGCTCCAGTCTATGTTGTATAGAAAATGAGTAAGTGAGTGGATTGTAATATTTTAATAAAGAAAAAACAAGATGTTTTTTTTTTTCAAACCTTTACTTCTTTTCGCACTGTATAGATTTTAAATGATAAGTTGCATATGACAGGATCTTATGAAAAAAAAAACAGTTTAGCATTTTTATATTGCTTTTTTTTTCAAGTCAAGCAGTGCATAGAAACTGTCATAATAAGAAACTAAAGGTGTAAAAAGGAGAAATGAGAAAGGCAAACATTTGTCGCTTTACCGCAACATATCTAACTTGCATAAAGTTGAGAGAAACTCAGCTAACATGTTGTGTTCCTGATCTGTCTCTTATCATTGAAATTGTAGTTCTGTGTCACATGTATTAAAGAAATATCTTAGCACAAAATGCCCACATCATGTGTATGAATGTCCTGATATGATGCAATGAAGGATATGTACATGTGATAGAAGAGTCCAGGTCCTGGGTGTGTGACTGTGTGTGTATGTCCATGAAATAGAGATAAAAGAAATTATGCATCAGGGGTCCAGTTAGTAATTTTGCATTAGGTCACACTAATATAAAGTCATACTCTTATAACCTTTTTTTTTTTATTTTGCAGTACGGATCATGACTTCTTTTTCTGCACTAAAACTGTGTCATGGACATACTTCTTTTAATACGAAAAATATACACAATATATTATAAAACTAGAAGTAAATAGACACAGTCTCATGATAAAACGTTTGCACTAACATATGTTAGTATTATTCATTCTCTCTATACCACTTACCACCTGTACAGGATCACTAAACGCTTCTAGCCTATCCCAGGAGACTTCAAGTATGAGACCAGGTACACACACACACACACACACACACACACATACAATCACACACTCATTCAGACATTACGGGCAATTTGGGAATGTGTGGCACTATTATGACTACTATTTACACTATACTGTGGCGGACTGCTGTGACAGGGGGGGTGGTGGCTCAAATGGTTAAGGGTTAAGACTTTGGGTGATTGATCTGAAGGTCAGGGGTTCAAGCCCCAGCACAGGCAAGTTGCCACTGTTGTACTCTTAAACAAGGCCCTTACTCCTTTCTGCACCAGGGGCGCTGTATCCTGGCTAACCCTGCCTTCTGACCCCCTTCAAGTGCTGGACTAAAATGGCTCAGAAGTGACAGAAAGATTCCTGATTAGCTCAATAACAACCGTAAATCATCATCTTTATTATGAATGCCACAGTCCTGAGAGCAGATCTCAGGACACTATATAAGGTGCGAGGTACGAGGGGTACACTCTGGAGAGGTTGCCAAGCCATTGCAGTTTAATATAGAAAAACAGTGGAATCTCTGCCTTACTTTTTTGCCTTAAAAATTGCAATTTTGCCTCGACATATGAAGAATTCTTGGCATACGAACAAACAAAAAATCGAACCAAGCACTTGCTAAGACGGCACGTGTCCGGGAGCCATTCAAAACTTGTTTTTCGTCAGTGGAAAGTCAAGCTAGTTCATGAATTTATTTATTTATTTGTAGGTATTTATTTGTAGGGCAAGAAGAAAAGGGAGCCACTTTCAGTGGAAATTAGGCAAGAAATCATCGCTAAAAAAGCAGCCGGTGCCAAGAGGAATCATAAATTAAGGGTTAAGCCAGGTTTAATGTCTGTTTATTTCATATACTCTTCATTTACATGTCTTGATTGTTTTTATGTCCAAAAATATGATTAACGTGTTAGAAATATTGGTACTATCTTTGGGTGGAACGGATTATCTGCATTTACATTATAATTTCCTGTGGGAAAACACGTTTCGCAATACGAAATTTAGCTTTAAGAACTCGTATACAAAAACTTAATACAAACACTGTATATAATTTTTTTTTTTTTGGAACATCAGCATCAGAACCTTTAAATGTATTATTATTATTATTATTATTATTATTAAATATATTATTATTATTATTATTATTAAATATATTATTATTATTATTATTATTATTATGTTCTTTTCATCTCTTAATCTTCAGGAAGTCTTCCTTCTTCTGATATGTGAACAATCACCACCATGGGAGGTCGATGCAAGTGTGAGCTCTGTGTATGTACATATGTCTGCGTCTGTCTGACGTCACGTGGTGACTCCAGTGACCTTTTTTGGAGCATGCGTTAACTACATTTCCCCTGAAAGGATTTGGCACATGATGTTCCCCTGTATCTAACTATACAACAGCAGTAGAGATCCTGTCCAAGTCCAATAGAGTAGTCTGACAAGTGTAGTCGAGAAATACATGAGGAACACTTAATGTTTTTTTTTTGTATATTATAAACTGAAAAAATTATAATAATAAAGGAGAGAAACTGGGGTGAGGACTCCTCCTTCCTTCGGTGAGAGAGAGAGGGTGAGAGAGAGAGAGAGAGAGAGAGAGCGAGCGAGCGAGGAGAGCTGGCTGATTTAGGCTCTACGTCAGAGGGACGATGGTGGCAGGCTGGTAAAGATGGCCGCTCTCTCTGAGGACGGGAGATACGGACTGAATTGCGGCCGCAATGCCGACAGAATCACCGTTTTGCACGTGAAGCTTACCGAGACCGCCATACGCGCGGTCGAGAATTACCAGAACTGTAAGGTAAGAGCGGGTGAGCCGAGATAGGGACACTGTCCCCTCTTACAGTCCTCCAGAGCTGGGTGAAGAGACAGCAGTGCCACGCATTCTCCTAATGCTCGCCTAAGGAAGGGGGGGGAAACGCAGTTAGGTGTTAAGTGCTCAGGTCGGAATAAAAAGCAAACACAAAACAGACCCTTTTACACTATGATGTGGCATTTTTTTTTGTTTTTTTTAAGAAGTTGATTTTAAATATATATTAGATTTCTGGATTTGTTTTAAAAAAGAAAACTCAAGATAACTTTAAAAAATAAAAGCCACTAAATGTAGGCTTGTGCCAGCTCTGCAATCCTCATCCAGTCTTAGCAAACAACCAGTTCTTACAATAATGTTCATTTCTAAACAAGCGGTTTGTTTGTTTTAACATTTAAAATATCGTCATCATTATATATTTCTTTGTAATTTGTCACAGTTGCCAGAGACACACAATGAGTTGTACAAACTTTG
Source organism: Clarias platycephalus (assembly GCA_030068275.1). Taxonomy (NCBI): domain Eukaryota; kingdom Metazoa; phylum Chordata; class Actinopteri; order Siluriformes; family Clariidae; genus Clarias; species Clarias platycephalus. The sequence continues at coordinate 22,633,988 of JAQQZT010000011.1, read as the reverse complement.
TCCCACTGTTGTGTATCTGTAATACTGTAAGCTCCCTTGCTAAGTGCTCATAAAATTATATAATGTTACTCGACTTGGCACCTGGATCAGGAAATCACTAAATTATGTTATAAACAGATACTGTAATATTTTATATTTGTTTTTGTTTTGTTTTTTTGTAGTATTTCACAACACCAAGTTGTTACAGCTAAACATGTCTGGGCAGCTGGTTAGCCCAAGTTAGACGACTGGTCGACTTTGAATAGGTTGAGGCATGATTTAACCTAATGTTACAGCCGTGACAGTGTTGGACACAATATCAGCCTTTAGTCATGTCGTGAAAAACGAGAAATAGGACATTTTCAAGACATTTATGTTCGTTTTTTTGCGTGTATCCGTTAACGGCAATTTTTTAAATATCCATGCTAGCTCGGAAGCTAACTCTGCTAAGAACCCCCCAAACTGGATGCCTGCATATATATATACATGAGCTTTACATAGGGTTTAGGGTTTTAAATAACTACTACTTCACACTATATAAGGTGTTTTTCTATTATTTTATTTTTGGAAAAATAAATACATTAATAAAAAAAAAAGCTGACGTTTAGCTTGCTAAAGAAAGCAGAGGTTAGCTAACAAGGAGAAAGAGGGAGAAAAAGACAGGAAATACAACACTAGCCGATGTTTATATTACTAGTATTGATAGTTTTATTTTAAAGTCTGTATCGAAAAATATTATTAATTTAATGCTAGGTTGAATTAAGCTGCTTTGTAAGCGCTCGTTTTGTTCGACATGACGATAACACTTTTGCTAGCAGGGCTAGCCAGGTGAAAATGTCCTGAGGTAACTAGCTAAGAGGATTAATTCACAAACCGTCGTGATTTCTAGTTAATTATAAGTTGTAGCCTCGGTTATTTAAACAAACAAACATATTTTAGTGTGTCTGTTGGTCTTTGTGTAGAGTTAACGGTTTATCAGCGATCTAGTTAGCTAATAAACGGACTACCTTAATTTACTAGCTGCAAATTTTTTTTAACAACTAGCTTGACAGCTAAACTAGTAGCAACATTTTTGTCAACCCCTCAGTACTGTAGGGAACACACAAAAACAGAGGTACTGGCATGCTCGTGAATAATACAATAATACACATATATTTGGTAAGTTTTGTCTGCTTAGGACAGCAATAAACTAACCAGTCGCCTACTAGTTAATGTGAATCTTTCTGAAAGTTTCTGTAGCTATATGAGGAGAGAGGAGAATGGCTTGACGTGAGCAGATGGAGAGAAATGAGCTCCATGGCCTCATGAACACTTACATTGTCTGTCTGTTTTTTTTTTTTTTTTTAAGCTCTAGTCTACACCGAGTCAAAGTGCTTACGAGGCAGTCTTTGAGTTTAAAGCCACAGCAGGCCTACAGCACTCAGTGCACTATTCAACATGCACCCAGTCAAAAAAAAAGAGAAAAGCACCTGAAGCGTGTCCTCTTTCACTACTGTTTATGTGCTGCTCACTTCATGTGAGGATTTCGGATACTGTAGGAAAGGCGGTGATTGTCTGAAGCAAGGTTCTTCGAGTCAAATTTATAAAGGGTTAATTGCACAAAAAGGTCTTTGCATATAAAAAAAAATAAAAATCAAAGGATATGAAGTTGAGGTGGTTGCGTGGAAGCAACAGCTAACGCTTAATCGTTAATTCTTTAACCATTCACGGATATAAGTAAGAAACACGAATGTGAAGTGATTTTGTTTCACGTCTTGCAAGTTTTTTTCTACTCTGTTTGACATACCATGTTAATGAAATATATGTAATTAAAGGGAGTCTGGGAAGACATTTCTCGCCTTTTTTAGTTACCATCAGGTGAATAATGTGAGCGAATCAGTACGTTTAACCGAGTTAGGCTCTGCTCTCAAAGCCACAATGTTTGTTTGTTTTTTTCTTGAATAGAGCGAAACCTCTGGATACAAATGCCACATCTTGCGTATTTTTGCCTTGATAATTAAAATTTTGCACGGAATTTGCATCGGCAAGCGAACCAATTTCGGCATACAGCAAAACGAACCGAATCCAAAACCTAACCTGGTTTGCATCAGCGGAAAGTCAAGTGAAGCAAATGGGTACGAGATTCCGCTGTACATGGATTTTAGAGGCGCGTCAGTCATTTTGCTTTACTAATGTGCACTGTTTAATCCACCCAAAGGATTTCTTTGCTCACTTTAAAAGAGTTGATGTCCAAACCGTCCCGTCTTCCTCTAGATCACAACCTCTGACCTAGCCTCCATGGCCTACCATGCTTTAACATTTTCGACTGCTTGGTTGACAGCTTTCCATCAGGGCATGTCGTCAGACTGCATACTCTCGCTACCTCTGGTTTGCTGAAGCTTCCTTATGTTTATAGTAGCGATTCAGGTTTCAGCACAAAATATGGCGACCGCAAAATGTCAAGCATCTGTAGAGATGAGCCTTCTTCATTACTTTGCTTGCGCGTCACCAGACGTCCGACATCGTACCTCAACCGCAGGTGTTCTATAGGATATATAAAGGATGCTGGATAATATAAAACATAAGAGTTAAATTAATGTTTATGAGCAGCCTTATAGTAGTAGATGGAATGACTACTTTGGGTAATTCCATGACTGTACAGGCAGCAGTTTTGTTTTGATAACGAGAGGGGGAAAAATCTACATCCTTATGACTTATAGAACGGAAGCAATCTTCGATTGGTATGCAAGTTTAAATAAAATATAATGTGCTGTATACAGTAGTTTTATATATATATATAGCTTTTTATTTTTTTTTATTTTTTATTTTTTTATGATTTAGCTAGCTTGCATTGTGTCTATAGATTGTGAAAGTGTCACTTTTTAGTTCTGGTTTATACCAGAGATTTATGAGACTTATCCATTGTTTACAGGTGCATGTTGGGGCACCTGTGTCATTTTCTCGCTTGCTTCCAGTGAAGAACATTCGTTAATGATTGGCAGTCTTTTTTTTTTTTTTTTTTTAATCTCTCTGGAGGTGAGCCAGGACCAGCTGTAGCTGCAGGCGAACAGAGAAAAGAACGCCGAATCGAGCCTGCGGCTGTTCATGTCAAGCGCTCAGATCGTTTTCTGGTTGATTTCGAGCTGCAGGAATTTATTTATTGTATAATCGCGCTAGCTTATCTTGCTTGGTTAAGCAGGGCACAGGGTTAATGCTGAGCGTGCAGTCCTGCAGACCTGTCGCTCTCTCTCTCTCTCTCTTGCTCGCTCATTCGCTCGCTTGCTGTCCTATCATCGTGGCTTGTACATGGTGATTTAGCAGTTATAGGAGAACCGTCTGGGCCTGGTTCTCCCTGCTGCTCTGTAACGTGAGCAGCTCTGCGCTGATATGTGCAGTAAGGCCGAGGTTAAGGGAATGTGAAACCGAGCTGGTCGTACAAGCCTCTGCAAAAGCACCCTACTGTCATTTGAATAAAACCCGAAGGCTGGTGGTGGTGAGGATTGTTGCGAAATCATTGTGGGTTCAGAGTAGTGTGTTGTCATTGTTGTAGCACTGACATCTCCTACCCCCTTCCTCAACACTTTTTTTTTATTTTTATTTTTTATTTCTTTTGTGGTAAACATTTAAACTTTGACGTCATTTAAAGGTTATTTTCGGCTTGGCTTGTTTTTCTACATGCACAGTGGGTTAGTTTGTGTCTGTCTGCAAGCTGTTATTATGTTATATGTACTATTTTGTGTTTTTTTTTTTTTTTTTTTTTTTTTTTTCCCCTTGAATGATATAAAACTTTCCTATCTATTCCTGACCAAATATTTACTTGAGTTAGAAGTCATTTGGTGCAAAAACTACTCAAGCGGTGTTTGACAGGAACAGATTTGCATTTAAAAACACACAGGAATGACAATATTCAACTTCCAGTGTAAATAAATAAAACAAACGTATGCATGTACATGCTTTTCAATATTAAGCGTAAACATTACCGTTGTCGTGTTCGTATAAACATTTAACTAAAGAGGCACTGAAATAGAAATGGGTCCCCCCCCCCACTGCATCTTGAGCAAGGAGTAAAACAGGAACATGACTGCATAACTAAAAAGTAGAGAAAATAGTCAAAAGTAGTGACGAGTTAAAAAGCTTCGCCAGTTGTTATATTTGTGGACTTTTCTTGCCATTAGCTTTAGGATTTTGAAGTCCACATGCAGGCACTTTACAGGACATTTCAGAGTATGTTAGTCGCTGGATTGAAAAGTTGTCAAACTTCTAAAAATGAGTTTTGTCCGACGTGGTTGTTGATGAGTTAATCACATGATCTGTGATGGGTGTGTTGTGGTCAAAAGGTCGTTGTTTTACGGGCCAAGTTTTTCAGACTGGATTTGCCTGAATGTTAGAAGTCTAGCATGTGAAGCTAACTCGAATGGAGCTACGATTTAACCCCTAACCGAATTCAAACCTGGTGGGAAAAAATAGACATATTTACAGAAGACTTCAAGCACGGTATAGTGAGTTGACTGCAGTAAAACATTTGAACTGTTCAACCTTTTTTTTTTTTTTTTTTTTTTTTTAAATTAAGGGAGGTCGAGTGTCTGTGAATGATCCCTGCGCCCGCTTCAGTTGTTTCCATAAACATTCAGCATGTGGAACGCCTGAAGCTTGAAAAATGACGGATAATTTGACGCCTACTTGCGGAAGAGACGCGTCTGTCCGTGGGAACTGTACACACGATCTTATTTCCACATCCTCTGTCCTGACCTTGCTGGGGATTATATCGAGAAATAAAAGGGGATTTTTTTATTTTATTTTAACTGTCATAACTGTGTTTTGTTATTCTGTACAAATCAAAAGTCCCAGGTTGACCCCAACACCCCCAACACGTAATTGTACATGCTCTAGCAGCATCACATGACCTGGCCTAGTTCTGACATGTTGCATTGGCTTGACCACACGGCTTCTTAGGGGTAGACGTGACATTTTTGTCTCGATCACGTGGCCAGCTAAGGCTGGGTGAAAAGGGCTCGAGCCACAGAATAAGAACTAATAATCCTCGTTATTTTGTCAGGTAAAAGAATCCCTTTTTCACACCCAGCCCATTACAAAACCGCGCCTGTTCTCTGTGCAGTCTATAGTGAAACGCTGGAAAGCTCCGGCTCCAAACGGACCTCCTGAACTCACTGACTCCTTCGATCTGCTGACCACAAGAGTCTCCAGGTTTGAGTCAGGATTTATTTGAGTCAGAATTTTACTGACTCACAGGTTTACAGATCAGGTTCGGTATACGTGATTTCCAAAGGTTAAAAAAAAAAAAGCACCAGCCGCAGAGGAGCCAGCAATAATTATTATTATGATGATGATGATAATGTGTGGTTTTTAGAAATACACTGCATTTATGATCATAAATGAAATTTTCAATTCACTAAAAAAAGTTTTTTTTTGTTTGTTGTTGTTGTACATTTCTGATTACGTTTTGTCCTGTGTCCTGGGTTTTATCTAGAGGAACTTTGACCTGTGAATTCACAAGCTTGGGGCTTGCAAGTAGGGGGAGAAAAGAGAGCGAGAAATGTTTGCATTGATGACTGTTGATTTGTCCAGCTCTATATCACATGATCAGTTGGTGGCGGGCAAAAAAAAGCTGGCTCTGATTTTTAAGGTGAGAAATGTGAATGTTTCACATTTCTTTAGTAATAGAGAGGACATTCTGTGTTTCCCCTTTTAGACCTTAGTTTCATCACATCTGTGGATGTGTGTGTATGGAGCTGCGGTTCTCCAGTTCACACATTTCCACTCTGTGGTTTCATGACCCATAAGCCGTATAAACTGAATGACGTAACGACTGACATCACACTGATTCATTGACTTTACTGAGTCATTCGGGGCGATGGAATCGCTTGAGACATCGCTGAAACGTGTCTCTCATGTGCTTTCTGGAGGCTTGCGATCGATCGGCCGACTAACCGTAAAGACACGGTCATGTTTATGCTCAGAAGTTACACAGCGGGTTGCCGTTATTTGGGATGCCTCGTATTGATCCGCTGCACACGTTTACACCCTGAGCAGCTTTCACGTTAAGGACACGGATCAGTCCCCAAAAGTATGGTATGTTTGACAAGTGTGAAGTGCGGTCTCGAGCATGGACTTTGATTTTTAAAGGTAACCGTGCCAAAACACAGAAGTGGGCTGTCGTTCAGGACGTGACCACATCGACGCCACCCGTGTCCTCTGAAATCTGCCAGCTAGGCGCATAGCGCCATCTGCAAGTGTACTAATGAGATCACTAATGGTCATTGGAAAAGGGAGGTGTCTCGGTTAACTCGGGCATTGTGAAAAGCAACCCTACCTGGTGTAGAAACTGATTTCAGACTTATTTTCATAGTGGTGGAACCTGTTTGTTTTTTTGGGGTTTTTTTTTTTCGTGCTGTGTCGCCTTAAAAAGGAAAAAAACGCTTGTATGGACATGCCTAGGTCGTCCACTTTGACATTCAGCAGGTATCAGTTTGACATGCAAGATCGAATTTACACACATCACTGATTTAGAGAAGTAAACTTTTTCTTTTTTAAGTAAACTTTTTTTGTTTCTTTTAAGAAAAAACAACAAACTAGTCGCATTTACACCACCTTCTCGTCCTGATCGATCAGAAGCTTTCATCAATTTGCTCATTTGCACAACTTTGTCGCAAGTTTATATATTTATACACCTGTGCTGATTTTGTTCTCATGAGTTAAAGGTGCGAACGAGCTTTTCACACCGGAGGTCCGTTTTCTATACAGGTTTCCCATCTTGAGGTACTGTCGGAAAAAGCTGTGTTTAAGTAAGGTACTGTCGGAAAAAGTCTCGAGTAGGGATTTTAACGTGCTGTTAAGAAGATTATCGGTTAATGACAACTTTTTAAGGTTGGTTTCGCATGTAGACAACAAAGCTGTAATCTAACCCGAGCTCAGCTTCCCTTACATGCTCACTAATAACTTTATTTGTAGAGTCGGGTTACATGTCGAGATGTGCGATGGTTAAATAAAGCTTAAACCGAGGGGAGGAAATGCGTGTCTGGTTATCATCAATTATTAAAGATGAATCAATTATTGATTTCGATGAGTTGGGGATAAAACCGTTCCTTTAAGCCTTGGAGGTAGAACTTAACACGAGGAACTGTTTTCGTTTTTGTTGTCTTATAACTTCAAGGGAAATAAAAAAGAGAACTCGGTGAAAGGATGACTTTTTACGGTTTGTTATAAAGCCAGCGATAACAGGAACTTGTTTTGATGTTTCACAGTGAAATGCAACTATAAATGGCTGAAAAGTAGAAATGGGGGAGGGGAAAAATATACACGCATATAAATTATTTGGGGGACGTAAGATGAGTAATAAAATACATCGTAGTGGTTTTTGGGATTAAAAAAAAAGTCTGTCTGTCGATCACGTAAAAACTACTGAATACATTTTAATGGGGTTTTCACAGGTGTATTTGGTCGAACTTTAGGTAACCGGTTTTGTTTCATCTATATAAAAAAAAAAAACGACCCTAAAAAAAAAATTTTTTTTTATCACATTTCAATCTATTTAACAAAAGCGATCTTGCACCTTCAGTCCGCGCACTTCAGGGTAACGAATAAAAATTGTAGCTCATTCCAAAATTCAACAGATGGCGCTGTACTGTGCTTTTTATTGTTTTTTGTTTTTTTTATTTTTAAGCACGCTAATGAGTGTGCAATTTTCCGCCAAGAAAGTCGCAGCCACATCTATTAAGCTTAGCTTATACAGTGTTTGTTTACATTTGAAGTGTTGCTGTTCCTCTATGATCCTGCAGGTGGACCATAGATTAAATTATTCACACAGCATCCTGTGTTTTATGAACAAATCAATCGCTGTTCAGTATTGTTACAATCAAAAAGTCGTAACATTTTATAAAACCGTAATACAGATCGTATCGACACGTTGGTATCGTGATAATATCGTATTGGGACGTTCTTGGTGATTCCTGGACTTAAAAAAAAAAACCTCCATGTTGCTCATTAATTTCACCGAATTAATAAAAGATGAGGGAACGTGACATCAGGCTGCAATGTCCTGATTAGTTACCTTGTGTTTATAATAACCGTCTCAGGAGCGGTCGGAAGAAGTGCAGCCTTTTACAGTAAGGCGTCTGAAACGAAACGCACACCTTCACGAATGAGCCCAGATTCATCGTCACGGATATCCTGAGCGAATTAATTTCAACAATGGGGGTCATTTCAAGTCAGAGTGTTGTACAGTAGTGTAGCTCAGCAGTGGAGCTTGGGCAGAATGCTTTGACAATATTTATAAACCCTCATTTCCTTCCTGATTTTATATAAACCCATGATTACATCTTGTATGTGAAGCGCTGTGTAGAGCCGAAAGTCTTTTTTTTTTTTCTTTTTTCTTTCTCTCTTCTGCTTTGTGCTGCTTACAGTTTGAACCTAATGTTTACCTTTTTTTTTCTTTTTCTTTTCCAGAATGTACCGTCCTCACAGCCAACAATACATTTCCAAGGACTGCAAGGGGTAGGTTCATACTCGCCACCAAGATATGCTCAAATCATAAGCTGAATGATGTGTATATTTTTTCCACCTTCTTCACAAAATGAGAAAAAAACAGCTTTAACCCAGTTCGTAACCCATTTATTTCTGAAAACACTTGCTACTGTGCTTGTGTTTGGCCTCAGGGTCGAACCCGAGGCTTTTCAGTTTTTCACAGATCGTCCGTAAAAATAGCTGGTTAACCTCTGACCCCTGCATGCCACGCCAGAGTTTGCTCTTCTGAAGCCGTTAATACTACCCTGTGGTTATGTGGTTACACTCGATGTCTGTTTCCAAACGTTTTCTCCTTCTTTCTTTTTTTATTTTTTTTTAAACCCCTCCCTTGCCCACGCATACAGACTCTAATCAAGTCTCCACATGTTCAGTTGTAATTTGTGCAGATGTAAAAATAAACACGCTCCAACGTTTTTCTTCTTTTTGCTTCTGTACCGTATCTAGAAAGTACAGAAGCGTAGAAGCGTGTCTCAACCCAAGGATCTTGCATAAATATGCAGCTTAGTCACCTTTCTAAAACGGTTTGTGATCATGTCGTAATACTGCAGGAGCTTCCTGTAGTAATTCTTCCAGTGCACTTTGCTTTCAACTCGTTGTCCCCCGAAAAACAAGCTTTCTGCCCCTCTGAGTGGCGCAGCAGCAACAGGCTCATCAAGATTTTACGCGAGTTTAGAGATTTTACGGGAGCCTAGAGAGAGCAGATCGGCCAAGCTCTAGCGGCGGAAATCGACAACGCTAGTCAATCAGAGCCCATGCAAACGGAAGGAGTGGATAGCGCCACCATCCGAGTGTGTTACGTCGCTCCCTAATGGTGTGTGAGCAAAAAGATGCTGTTGGCTGGCGGGAGAAACGCGTGATGAAGGGATTCGCCTTCCCTGGTTTGTTTTTGTAGTCTTGATGGAGAAAGCGCCCGAGTGACTGGTGGGGAAACGGCACCGTATAAATAGGGGAGGATTTAGAGAGGTGGACGGTGGTACATCTAAACAAACAGGAAGTCGTTTTTATTTCCTATTCTCTAGAGGAGTTGTTGAGAGGGGGAAAAAAAAAACTTGAATTTATTTATTTTTAAACATCTCAACAGAATTTCCAGAGAAATAATAACTATTTCCTTTGTTCAAATCCACCACCAAATAATTTGTGCCTTACTCGCAGTCCAAAGTGTGTAGTGTTTAGTCAGGTGTGGAGTGGTTACCTGGAACAGTCGCTAGACAGTCTTTACAGAATCTTAAATGTTTAGGTAGAGGAGGGGGGAGCATGACGCGGTCACCCTGCATTATCACGCTCTCAATGATAATAATAATTGTAATAAAAAAAAATACTAATAATAAAACCTCTGCTCATAGCTAAGGATGTTTTGTAATTGATGCTTCATCATAAGTGGAATTATAAAAAGAAGAGAAAGTCAGGGGCACTTCTCCTAGGGATAAAAATATCAAAATACTCAGGTTATATTCTAGGTATTGTATATTAATGCACATACAGTAAAATTCCGCTGCTTCGTAGCTTCCTTAATGAGACTTCGGGGTATTAGATGGGCCGCTTGGATGCTGGAGCTTTGATTTGCATGTACCGGGTTTGGTAATGTATTCATGGATGGTGGGTCTAATTAAATTCAGGATTTCTTTTTTTAGAAACCAAACACTATGGTTGAATGCATACGTTTTCAAACATTTTAGAATTAGAAGAACATTTCATGATCATTCTTCTCATTTTTATGTATCTTCTTGCTGTCTTTATTTATTTATATTTTTTTCGTCACCTCCACAGCGCATCAAGATTCCAAAGTCGGACGTCTCGGACGGATCTCATCTCTTCGATTTCTACCTGTCCAATGTCGGCAAGGACAATCCTCAGGGAAGCTTCGAATGCATTCAGCAGCATGTGTCCAGGTAAAAACAAACAAAAAAAAAAGTAAAGTTTTCCAAAGTTAAATATCTTCCAGTTCGTTGTGAGTGTTAATTTCGCATCTGCTACGTCTAGCTCCGGGATCCCCCACTTGTCCTCTCTGGGGGCGATCCAGGACAAAATCACAGTGTGCGCCACCAACGATTCGTACCAGGTGACCAGAGAGCGCATGACGCAAGCAGAGGAGGACACTCGCAAGAGGGGCACCAAGGTCATCAAACCCGGAGGGCAATTCAGAGGCAGGTGGCTCTGTTTGGATTAACATGCAGGTCCTTTTTTTCTACGCAGCGCAAACATGAGAATTATAGACGCTTGTTCTAGTAGTGAAAAGGAAAAGTCTGGAGAGGAAGAAAGGGGGAAAAAAATAATCCAACTTAATCTTGTGGATGGTTTTATTGAAGCTCCTCAAGCTCGCGGTACAAATAGTGACTTGTTGGTTCACATTGCAATTTTTTTTCCCCCACCTGGAGCCAGCTGTCCTGGAACTGTTAGTCAATGAAACTTGCAATTTTGCATTTTTCTTTCATTTTCTCAATGTTCTCTCTTTTTGCGTTTAAGCTCCTCTTCATTCTCACTAATGAAAGCTCATCAGTGGTGGATTTTGAAAGCAGCGTACGTTTAGCTTGAAGTATTTCTTCAGAAATTTATCCGGTCACACTGGGCGATTTAACTAAGGGGAGGGGGGCGGGCAGGATAGGCTCGTCGATAAACAGTGTGATCGGTTTCGAGATGCAAACATATCATAGTGCCAAAACAAAGCTCTCAAGAAAAAGGAGAAGTAGGAGAAAAATGTGGCAAACTGGATCGCTTGGGGGAGGAAAGAAAAAAACATTCGTTCTGCAAACAAAGACGAATCGTGACATTTTTAGGCTTTGCTCATCTTCTCCCCTAAAACTGCCTCTTCAGGTTTTGATGGGGGGAAAGAAAAAAAAAGAAAGAGGGCACACCAGACCAGAAACAAATGTGAGATAATCATAGGAAATTCACAGAAAGTTATAAAAACAAACGCACAAAGGCAACACCTGAAGCTTATTTCAGCCTTCCTAATGGTTTCCCAGCAGGAGGCTCTGCCCCTGACCGTACAGCCCGGGGGGGCGGGAGGGGGCAGGCAGGCTCTTCTGTCCACAGCAGGGTGTTGCGTTAGTAACCAGAAAAGCTTTTCACTGTTTCTGTGTGTTTCCTGCACCTGGGGAAGTAAAGAGGGGGGCATTTGCATCAGACAGGCGAGTGAGGAAGTGAAAGAAAAGGAGCGGAAATGTCGAGTCGGTGCAGTGCAGCAGCTGTCTCCGAGGCTTTACCGCCAAATCCTCAGTTTATTTCTTCCTAGATGTATTTCCTTCAGAGCGAACTGCGTAGCGGTCGATTTAAAGTCGCTCGTCCACTGGCACGAAGGGCTTTAATCGATCGCTACCTACAGTATAGTCGCTGTTCTCAGCCGCGTTCTGTCCCTCACACAGGCACGAAGGTGCAGATCAGAAAACCGGCTCCCTCTGCTCCCGACCCGGTCCCCGAGAGGAAACGCTCGACCCCGATGAATCCAGCCAACACCATCCGCAAGTGCCTTACCAACAACCCGGTGTCTCAGCGGCCATACCGGGAGCGCATCATCCACCTGCTGGCTCTGCGCTCCTACAAGAAGCTGGAGGTCCTGGCCAGGCTGCAGCGAGACGGGGTCAGCCAAAAGGACCGCAACTCGCTCGGGAGCACCCTTCAGCAGGTAATAATGGTGTCCGCACTGTGCGTCGCGCTCTAATTTTACAAAACTCTGTACAAAAAGCATGCTTCAGACATTTTAATCTACATTTGTGGTGTTTTGGGGCTTTCTGGCTTACAGCTGGGAATCTTAGCAGGCCTGGGCACACGCAAGCAGTTAATAAAAGGGAAAAAGTCAGACTATATCGAGAAGAATTAGAAATAATAAATATCAGATTGCAGTCAGTGGCATTATTATTATTATCAGAGTAAGTCAGAAATGATCCACACATTTTCATCAGAAGTTGATCTTCGTCCTCGTAGGGGACCGAAGAGGTAAAAGTCAAATAATGTAGCAGGAACAGGACTTGTATAGGGAGGATGCTTTAACACCTCAAAACTGGGCAGAAGTGTAAGGACATGCGTCGTCAAGCAAGGACACAACAAGTTTAACCTTCAGCTCTTGAAAAAAAAAAACGATTCTCTTTACGAAACTTCCAACAAATTTTGTTTGCAGACATCCAAGCGCTTCTGTTTTATGCTCTTCTGAGAGTTATTTCAGCACCTGGCTGGGAAAAAAAACAAAAAAACAATCGCTCCACGCTGCCCTTCTCCAAGCAGGCTGTCTAATTGCGCTCGCGCCGCAGTTACAAATGAACTGATGTAACGCGTGATGTAAGAGGGACAGTAGCACTGATGGGCCAGTGAAGCAGACAGAAGTTTTATTTTAACTTGAGTAGATATCAGAATGAATGACTGATTCCCACCGATATCAGATGGCTCGATCCTGTTGCTTCACTAAAGATCAGGAATTCCAAAGTACCGGCTATGAAATCTGAAGTAATCTGACCAGAGAGATGAGGTAAGGGTTGGCGATTGGGAGCGACAGGATCGGCGTCACCAACAGTAGTAGGCTCCCGACCGTTATCTCGTAAAATTTCACGAGCGATTTGTCTTAGACGGGACGGATTTCATCCAGCACAGCGGATCAGAACGGTAGTAGCGTTGGCATCTCGCTGTGAGGAGACTGCAAGCTGCTAGACTCGGTACTCTATGGAAGCGTGAAATTGTGTAATAAAATAAACTCAAGCAGTCTGCACAACATGTGTCTGCTGCAGTCGAAGTATAGATTAATCCCGTCCATGTGTCAGGATAAGACTCGCACATATGATTTCAAGTAAGCAGACATTCTTTGAAAAATATTTCAATGTAATGAATTTCGATCGGGGATTTTTTTTTTTTTTTTTTGTCTCCCTTTGTTTACTGTTTGGAACGGGGGGGAAAATTCCAGTAAAGGGCCTCTTTCAGTTCCTCCTGCTGGTTTCAGTGCAGAAATGTCACTCTTTTCAGGGCACTTAATGTGTGAAATGCAAGTGACCACTAAGTGGTCTCTGCAGAAAGACAGGGCAAGTCTTTGTCCTTGTTTGGACATGAGAGAAGGACAGGAGCATGAGAAGAGAATTTGAAACCCTGACGTCCCCGGGGGGGGGG
>JAQQZT010000011.1:22579475-22611895 GCA_030068275.1 Clarias platycephalus | reverse complement strand
TATATATAATATTTTATTTTTATTTTTTTTGGGGGGGGGGAAATCTATTGTTTTTTTGATTTTTAAATAAACTGCATCTGTTGGTTTAGCTTATTTCTGTCCGGCGATATGCAATGACTTTCTTTAAAGAAAATGCAAGCATCTTCAATCCTTATGTTCCATATTTGCTTTTATCGTAATGAGAAAGAATAAACGCAAAAATCAGCCCGAATTCGAGGAAGGGCGGGGTTTTGGGGGTGGGGGGGTGGGTAGGTATATGTCGCTTTATCATGCAGGAGGATCAGAGTCAAATATTTGACCACTACAGATATATGCAAAGACTTGGTGAATACGCGGACTCTTACACTAGCATGTATGAGAAAAGAAGCGGCCAGGGGTCAGAGCCATGCAGCGGTCATCCCGTAACGTATTATTGTGAATCCTGTTTGTTAATAATGAACACAATTGGATGAACATGAGTTAACCCCAATCAGTATTTTTGCTTTGTCGCTGTCTAGGCTGAATAAGGACACGGTCAGATGGTGTGTTGATTTAAATAAATGTATTTTAAAAAATAAAAAAAAACGCATCTCCTTCGCCCCCCCCTTTACATTACTTTCGCAGTCCAAAACTGGATGATGGAAGACAAAGCCAAAATGTGTGTGTCACGATTAATTAGCGGAGTCGAGCAGCTCTTTATCTCCTCTGCATTCCCTCGCACACTCTCATCTTTTAGTCCAAGCCCCAGTGCCTGTTTCTCCAAACGGTGTCCCTTCATTGAACTCCACTCTCAGCTGAGAGATAAAAGCCTTTAACACATCCATATTTCTTTTTTTTTTCTCCCTAAAGGGACGATTAATTATGTGTTGGACACTAACCATTTCAGCAGGGACGGGATACTAAGTGCTGGTTAAGGCACAAATCAAAACATGCAAAAAAAAAATGTTGGGGGGAAAAAAAAAAAAATCAAAACTCACTCTTATGCTTTAAAAGTGGGACAGGGTTTTACTAAGATTGTTATTTCCAACATGTTGATCTGAGAAATGCATTATGTGAGTTCAATAAAATGTGAACTTGGCAAAATATCCATGCTTCTTCCTTGACCTGTATTTTTTATTTATTTTTGTATCTCAATGAACAGCAAGGCCACAAAATCCAATGCAAGGTTTACTCCGTGTCCGTTCATGATTAGATGAAAATATGAACCATAAATTTGTGTAATAGTAGCTTATTAAAGAAGAAATTTCTGAACCGCAAAAGCTGGAACAAATTAAAAGAGAGACATTTCAAAGATGATGCATCTGAGGACAAGCCAGCAGTCAGTTGATAACCGCATTAAAGATGCTATCCATATGTCGACTTTATTAAAAACCTTCAGGAAAAAAACATTCAGTATATGAAATAGCAGCGAATTGTACATTAGAAATTAGAAACATTAGCTGTTTAATACCAATCCTGTGAGTTCTCATCACATTGTGTGTGTGTGTGTGTGTATGGAAATGATCTTACCTTCACTATTAAACATTTAAACTATGATTATTACTCCAGATTTTTTTTAAATCATGCATTGGTCCAATCATTGGTCCAAACTACACTTAAGTTAGTTATTTTTCATACACCTCAATATGTTGTGTTATTGGTGTTCAGCACATA
Organism: Clarias platycephalus; assembly: GCA_030068275.1. Classification (NCBI taxonomy): domain Eukaryota; kingdom Metazoa; phylum Chordata; class Actinopteri; order Siluriformes; family Clariidae; genus Clarias; species Clarias platycephalus. Next base: position 22,610,263 of record JAQQZT010000011.1, on the reverse strand, counting down.
TTTCATTTTTATTTTCTTCTGCATGGGAGCAGCATCGAAAGTACATGGATACACCTCCAACTACTGGACTAGAGTGTGGTGCGGACGATTGGCAAAAAAGAAAAAGTTTATTTAAATTATTTAAGACATTTAAACAACACAAATGAAAGAGTATTTTAATGATTATTAGTCATTTTAGTATTATTCTTTTTTTTTTTCTTCCTGATTTCCTCCCCGCCACTAGGGGGCTCCCACATTAAGGCTACTACTACCATTCAGTCAGGAGGGCCGAAGACTATCACATGTTTCCTCCGAACCACGTGACGCCAGCCGACCGCGTCTTTTCGAACTGCTCACTCACGCACCGTTAGGGGCGTCGTAACACACTCTGAGGACAGCGCTAGCCGCTCCTTCCGCGTCCGCGAGCTCACAGACGCCCCTGATTGGCGGTAGAGCCGTGATTAATGCGGGAGCACTAAGTACATCTCATCCCTCCCCTCTGAGAGAGCTCGGCCAATCAACCTCCGGCTGTGAGAGGTTACAGCATCACCCGGGAACCGAACCAGCAACCTCTGGATGATAGGGCGAGCACTTTACCACTGCGCCACTCGGAGGCCTGTTTTAGTATTTTTAGTACTTAAAAAAAACACGTAAGAAATATAGCTGCTTGAGACGAATCAGACAGCAAGCATTAGCGTTTTTGCGACGCACATCGATCAAATTGAATCAAATCGCCAGTCTAACTTTAAAATTGTGAAGTTAAAATGTCTCAGAGGGACTCTCATGTCAACAATAATGAAATTTGTAGCCACCAATCAGAAATGATCAGATGCAAATCACATCTGTTCTATAGTGGTCACTGTGGATTTGGCGGATATACGCCAGGCCACATTTATAGCGGCGGACAGGACGGCACGTGACCGCGGTTTATTTTCAGAACGGGTCCAGTGCAGCTGTTTAAAAAGATCTGCCTTTTTTTTTTTTCATTTCATTTCTGCCCTAAATATAATAAAAGATATTGACAGTGGCAGCATCGTCCCAGATATTCAAATTTTCTTATCCTATTTCTTCCCTCCTGCTGTTACTTTCAGTTATTAGACTGTTTTTTCTCCTGAGGTCACATCACAACTACAAAGTGAATTTGTCAGTAATTAATTTTATAATTGGCAGAATACGAGCATACCCTCCAGGACAACAATAAAAAAATAAATAACTCAGTTGCATGCACACATAAATATATGAACACTTTAAGAAGGAAAATATTCTGCTTTTTCGGACAAACCTTGAGTTTGTTTATGCAAAGATTTCAATAATTCTTTCCAAATGAATGGTAAGGCACATCAGCATAAATTATAAGTCAGAAAGAATTCTGATTGATTCTGTTATCATTTTTATAGTAATAAATCATTCACAGGGATATTCATAAGCAGTTGCATAAGAATCAAGGCTAACTATGAACCGAATTTTGCTTAACAAAGGAAAAGTATAATCGTTGATCTGGTAGTTTTCTTTTTGGGTATATTATGTATTTGTAATGGTCAACTACATAATGTAAAAAAGAAAAAAAGCAAAGTTTTTTCACCATGTTGGAGTATAGAAGAATTTCTCCTATCTAGTTTTTCAGTGGCATTTTTTGGCTTGTTCATTTCAAGAACACAGGACTAGACAGGGCGTCATGGTGACTTAGTGGTTATCACTGCCTTGCACATCCAGGTACCGGGTTCGATTCCCACCTTGGGTCTGTGTACATGGAGTTTGCATGTTCTCTCCGTGCTTTTGCTCTGTACGACCAACTCCATCACAAGCGCTGCATTTGTGCCATAATCAATAATATATTTTAAACTGTAATCTTGGGCAAACAGTTGTAGAAATAAGCAGATGAACGGTGAAGACGGCACTGTTCTATGGAACTGCATCTTCTGCCCAGTACAGTTTTTACTCATGCACTGGTTTGGTGATTATTTTACCAAACCACCCTCAGCAGATGGAATATTTTTGGTTGAAAAATTTCTATTCAATATGACAGTCAAGTTAGTTTGCTGGAGTTTCCATGTTGTGAGATGAATGATAGTGTAAGCTCTTATCTTACTGCTGGTGGTTAAGATGCTCATCTACATTGAAGTAGATTGAGTTTGAACCCAAGATCTTACAGCTATAAGTTGAAAAAATTTCCAGAGAAAAACACATTTTTTATTTAGAGACGGTTTATTTTTATTTTTATTTTTACGCTTGAACTGGTCAAATTCTAGCACTGACATGGTACACTTTCTTCACATTTTTGAAAGGAGTCTCCAGTGTCAGGGCATTGTCCACATTGTCAGAGGTAAAGCTGTAAAATCAATAGGCTTTTGTGGTTTCCCAGTGATATGACACAATATTCACTTTTATTCATTTCATGAGAAAGTGAAGGCATCACTATTCTTATTCTACAACATAAGCACAAATGTGAACCATGTAGTTTCGAGGAAATTCCACAGTATCGGTAGGGTCTCCCAGACGTCTCCATACATAGGGGGAATTAACATTAGTGATAGCTTTCACTATCACTTTCATGATTTCAATGTTCCAACAGTTTGAAAGACATTACATAAAAATTGTACTTTTGAGGGTTTGTACAGTATAAGCAAAAGTAGGACATTTTGTTCTTACTCACTCTGTGCAGGGTTGTGGGGGGGGCCTGGAGCCTATTCGCAGGACACTTCGCAGGCACGAATAGGGTACGCCCTGGACAGGATGCTAATCAATCACAGGACGCACGCACACATACAGTGCATCCGTAAAGTATTCACAGCGCATCACTTTTTCCACATTTTGTTATGTCACAGCCTTATTCTAAAATGGATTCAATTTATTTTTTTCCTCTACACACAACACTCCATAATAACAACATGAAAAAAGTTTACTTGAGATTTTTGCAAATTTATTACAAATAAAAAAATTGAGAAAGCACATGTACATAAGTATTCACAGCCTTTGCCATTAAGCTCAAAATGTTTTTTGTTTCCCCTAATCATCATGCTTCCCCTGATCATCCTTGAGATGTTTCTGCAGCTTAATTGGAGTCCACTTGTGGTAAATCCAGTTGATTGGACATGATTCGGAAAGGCACACACCTGCCTATATAAGGTCCCACAGTTGACAGTTCATGTCAGAGCACAAGCCAAGCATGAAGTCAAAGGCATGAAGGCACAAATCTGAGGAAGGTTACAGAAAAAAAAGGGATTTTTTTTTTTTTTTAAATCCATTTTAGAATAAGGCTGTGACATAAAATGTGGAAAAAGTGATGTGCTGTGAATATTTTACGGATGCACTGTATATATATATATATATATACATACACACACAGCCAATTTGGGAACGTCAATCAGGCTAATTTGCATGCCTTTGAACTGTGGGAGGAAACCAGAGTACCCGGAGGAAACCCACCAAGCTCAGGGAGGACATGCGCAGACCAGAGGTGGGAATCGAACCCGCATCCTGGAGGTGCAAGACTAAATTAAACGACTAAATTCTTTCATATTTATTTTTTTTAACTGGAATTGATTATTTTTTCTAAATCAGCACGCTCTGTGGTGTTTGCCACAGGAAGTACTACCGTGATATCCCTCCTTAGGAAAAAGGGGCCAAGTCCCAAATGACCCCATGCACTTTCTATGAAAACATTTTTCCACATCACACTAGTGCACTACATGCACTGCTTTTAGGACACGCCCCTCGCTGACTTGGTACCTGTGATTCATGCGGAAGGAACTTGGGACTGGCGGCGGTTTAGTTTTGTCCAGAGACTGTGCAGTGTGACGGATCTCATCATGGCTCAGGAGTTTGTCAAAGCCCAAATTAAAGGAGATAAAGTGGTTGTCTTTCTGAAACCATCATGTCCTTACTGCGTGCTCGCCAAAGACGTGCTCTCCAAGCACAGCTTTAAACCCGGACACTTGGACATCATCGACATCACCAAGCAAAATAATATGGCGGCCATTCAGGATTATTTACAGCAGATTACCGGCGCGAGGACGGTAAGTGATTAAAGATATTTATTTTAGTCATTATTTTATGGTTTACTAGAGTATTGTACACATTTCCGCTTTTAAAGCTTTAAATAAAGCGTATTTCGCGTTGTTTATAACTTTTATCCCAGCATCCATGACTCATTTATGTTCCTGGCAACGAGCCACGCCCATTAACAGAAATCAGCAAAGTCATACTAGGAAGCAGAAAGAGAGTCGATTACATTCACCTCTGGTATAAATGCATCGTTTCACTCTTAAAATACAGGATTTTAGTAGAAAACTACTTTTTTATTTTTAACCTGTTGTTGTTTTCTGCAATGTGTAGTTGCTTGATCTGGCACCAAATCTTCTAACAATGTGTTTGAAAACATTCTAATCTACAATATATACAGTATATATATTAAAATAATGATTAAATGTGGACCCAAGTCGTAGTTTTGCACATCACATATTAAGTCTTGGCATTCAAAGCCAATCTCAAAAAGTCACATGCTGATAAATTCATGTTAAGATATATTTATTTTCCCCCAAATTCCTGGATTACTGATTTCGGGATTGTAGGGAGATCAAGAAGTTGGTTAGAGTTTAGCTGAAATACTGTACAGTCACAGACTAAACAAAGCAACATACAGTATGAGGTGGTATCAGAAAGTTTTGTAACACGCCAACAGACACACTATTACATGGAGCGCCTACCTTCATAAGTCAGTGTGCCAAAAGACAGCATCCTGTGCACATCAAGACCTTTTCCACCAGTTTGTTGGTGGTTTTGTAGCCTCTTCGTTTCATGCTTCTTCGTAATGGATTGTGGAGTCCAAAAATAATCCCTTGTTTGGTGTAAACACTAATGGAATGGCCATAAAAACTTGTTGTACATGGTGTGAAGCAAATCTGCTAGAAAGCCTAAATCTAACTCTGTGCACTAACCTTCTAAATACGACACTTTACTAGACTTTACTACTGTATTAAACTGTACATGGTGATGTTTTGGACCAAAACACAGGGCAGGTTCATAGCTTCTGTAATCACAGGCATACAAAACAAGAGTATTGGATGCATCATATCAAAGTTAGTAGACTACTTGTGATGGTTCACCATGAGTTTGTCTATCACCAAGTATGTCTTATGTATGTTGTACCATTTTGACATTTTGAGTTGTGCGACCAAGAAACGTCAAGAAATCCAGTTTGGGATAATTCTGCGTGCTCTCCCAAATAGTTAAGGAATTTAAACAAGGCAGAATGTGGCCTTTTTCAAGTTTAAAGTCAGAGTAATTATTAGTGTACTGAAAATATATATTTCATATAAAACATTATTCCACAAATCAGTGGTATGGTATTATAATTTTACTCAATTAGTAAGTACAAAAAAAAACACATGTTTAAATGTTGCAAATTTGCTGCTGTAGTGTTAAGCCGTGTTGTCATTTTCTCATATTTCTTTAAAAACTTACGTGTATATACTGTACAAACAGTGTCATAATCGAACAGGTTTAAGACTGTTCATTAAACAACATTAAAGGCCAGTGAATAATGAATTTGTAAAATGAAACCATCGGTTTTTTTGTTAAATAATCAGAATTTTACTCTGGTGAAAATTTAGACGCAAAACCTTGTCACTCATCAGCTGTGTGTGTGTGAGGTAAGAGGGACATTTTTGGCTAAATGGCTGCTTAAAAAAAAAAAAAAAAAAGCTGAGCCAGCTGTTGCAGCCATCTGGAACTAATTGTCTTTTACGGTGTTATTGTGTCGCGCAGGTGCCGCGTGTGTTCATAGGTGAGGAGTGTATCGGAGGAGGCAGCGACGTGGACGGGCTTGACAAAAGTGGAAAACTGAAAGGCATGCTGCAGAAAATTGGAGCATTGCAGTAACAAGATGAAAGCGTAAGCACCCCCTGCACACACACACACACACACACAGCATTATACTGTGTGCTTCTTCATCTCTCTCACTGCAGCCCAGCTGCTTTGTCTTGGCTAGACACAGACTCTGGAGCTCAGGAGGTGTTCGAGTCGAGATCCTTCTAAAATGCCTTTATTCAGTTGGAGATAAGGATCGACAGAACTGCACTAAACTAAAGACAGCCAGAAAGTGGCGCTATATCCAACACACGGACTGCACATAACGAACCACATGCTGGATACATAATACACACATACATATTTCCTCAAATAAAAACCTTGGATGTACAGGTTATAAAAATAGTTCGAATCACCTTAAAATTATAATCTTATGACAAAAAAATAAATATTTGGCGTTTTGCAAGAGTAATCACGGATCAAAGAAATTCTCACCATGAAGAGACCATGGCTGACCATGAGGATGGGAGAAACATCTCTGGAGAGGATGTGTTTGACCCTACCCTGTTTAACGCTTTGGGAATATATTCCAGCTTCGAGTTCGAATCATGCCATCGGAAATTTCCATTTAAATACTGCTTTGAATTCAGCCTTATTTGAAATTGAGCTGTGGCCTGAAGATGAATTTTAATGGCTTTGTAACCGAATTATGCAAAACGTGAAGCTAAATTTCATGCTCGAGGACGACTAGGAACCAGTGCCAGGGTCCAGGGCTCCCCATAACTGATGAGAAACAAACAGTTGATTCGTCTAAATTGTGAATTTAGTGTGACCCAGTCAAATCAAATCAGTTATTAAGTCGCATTTTGATATTGAGTTTATTGCTCTATCAAGTGTCTAGTTGCTGAGATATGGCCAGTGCGAGTTGGTTTCCTTGGGAAACCTCTGTCGAAATCCTATTTTTAGAATATTTAAATGAGGGTTTGGTGATGTAGTAAGAAAGAGGGAACCCTCGGCCACATTTTACCAGGATTTCCCTGCTTTTGCTAAACATAACTTGACCAGCAGCAAAAAGTCATAGTTTAGTGGTTAGCACTGTCGCCTTGCACCTCCAGGGTCTGGGTTCGATTCCCGCCTCAGGTCTGTGTACATGCAGATTAGGATAACTGCCGTTACCAAATTGCCCATAATGTCTAATTAAATGTGTGTGTGTGTGTCCTGCGATGGATTGGCCCCTGCCCACGGTATACCTTATTACCTTATTACCTGACTTTGATGTCTGTGTGATGTCCTGTAATAAACTGGTGTAATCACACTCTATCCCCGAATCGAACCGTATTTAATATTTGTTCAAACGGAAATTTCCAGTGGCATGATCTCGGCTCTATATTCTGCCTCCAAGCTTTAGATCCTCCTTGACGTCCAGTGTCATTTCAAAATAGCAGTCAATACTAACAGCTGTTAGTAAATAGTCTCCTTTTGGGAGGAACAGTTTATCTGTGTGTACACAAAGCCAGATCCGTGTCACAGGGCACCAAGAGAAGCACAGTACATCTGTGGCCACAGTGTCCACTCGGGGTCTCTGAGATCACATGACTGTATGTCACAGAATCAAAGGTCAAAGTTTTTAAAGCCACAATCCAGCAGAATCGCGCCGCCTGCATATTTCATGTCCTCATCTTTGTTCCTTTATTTTTATAATTTTTTCCGTCCTTGTTTTCGCGATGCGCAGGTTCCGGGATGTCACATGATGCTGCAGCGGGACTTGCGCAGCTGCCGTCTGCGTTGCTGGTACTCGCTGAGCTCCTGCAGGTAGCCTCTGGAGGGCCAGCGCAGACGCTCCACCTGGTCCCGCTCCTCCTCTGTCCAACAGCAGCACTGTGACCATGAAGAAAACACGACACCCCCCTCACCCCCACCACATACCCATGCAGAACCTGTTCATGTTAACCTCTTAACTTCCATCATGTTAACCTCTTAACCTCTATCATGTTAAACACTTAACCTTATTTAGATGCTAAAACTGCATTTAAAAAAAATGAAGGCTTTTTTTTTTTTTTTTTTAACAATGTTATGTTAAAGACTGAAGTGCATTGAAATGCCTGTACTAAATAATATCTAAAAATAAATAGAAGAATAAAAGAAGTGTGTAGTGCATCGTCACTGGCCCAGTAATGCTATTTGCAGGTCGAAATTATTGATGTTACAGATATTCAGTAAAATTATTTTCACTGTATTTTAATCTGCACTGGAACGCCTTCTCACCCGACATCAGTGCCTGACGTCACTAATGGTTTTTGTAGCATAAATAAATCAAATTAAAAAAATTTGTCACATGCACAATAATAATCAGTATGATGTGCATTTGAATTTCTTTATAAGAATAAGCACATATCACTCCAGCCATGCTTCAAAATCTAGTAAAGAATAAATTTGTATTGTAGGATTTTCATTAAGCACAGGCGTGTATGATGATAGTCAGGTGTCCACAAACTTTTGGCCATATAATGTGATATATTGTGTAATTTAACTGAATACTGAGTATTATATTATGCTATATTATGCACATCTGACTAATCAAAATGTGTTGAATCAAATCATCGATTTATAATATGCATTATCGTTGCTATATTAGGGCTGTTAAACATGCCATTATCACACACAGCCGGGTAACCGTCCTGAAATTACACACATTAATGCATGTGATTAATAAAAAAAATTTAATCGCATTACATTTTTTTTAAAACTAGGAATTAATCATATGACCAAGTTTGTCCCTACTGGCTGTGTGTGATAATGGCATGTTTAACACGAATAATAAGATGATGAGGAAATATCACCAGGTGTGCTGAACTACATGTTGGATTACAAAAAGCTTCTAGATGAAATTTTGGATAAAACCAAAGTTGTGATCTCACGCTACCTGCCAGGGGAACTGTTTTAACAAGAATACATTAAACAAGATGTGGGAGTGGTGGCTCAGGTAGCTAAAGCTCTAGGTTGTTCATTTTTGGATCTAAGGATGCATGCAGTGCCGGTCCCATTTGTGAGATTTTAATTTTAACATTTGTTAAATGTTAATGTTTGAGATATTATAAACCTACGGTGGCCAAGAAGTGCAAACCAAAATAATAAAACCGTTTAAACCTGCATAATCTGTTTCCTCTAACCAGTTTGTCAGGTATTTCCTTATTCTAACATTACACGTTTATAATACAACTAAATTATGATTAATCGTGATTAATCAGAGTATGACTGTGATTTAACTAGATTAAACATTTTTATCGATTGACAGCACTAATTATCTTATGCTTATATTATGCACATCTGACTGATCAGCATGTGTTGTGTTGAATCAAATCACAGATTTATAATGCGCCTTTATTCTTATGTGTTATCATTGCATAATTGCTATATAGGTTTTTGTTTTGTTTTTTAATGAAAAAAAGCGTAATTTGCTCTATTTTGGGAAAAACATGTAAGCGGAAAATGCGGAATCTTAGCTGAGGATTGGACCGTGGAGTTATATGGAGAACCATCCTCTGGAGGAATTACCCATTGTTTTTAGCAAAATATCCAATTTTTAATTCGGGGGTATTTTAAGATTCCTTGAATTATTATGCAAAACACAGCACATTGCTGTTCGACCTGCATTAGCATTTCCTGTTTCCACAAGAGTGTTGTGTCATAACTAGCATATGGCGATGTATAAGGAATTACTGTATGTACCTTACCATCTGTTCAGGGCAATTGGTCTCTTTTTTTTTTTTTTTTTTTTACTCCACGACACTTTATTTGTAGTAATCATATTATTAGGTATTACAGTGGGATCAGAAAGCTCACCTGATAGCTCCAGGAAGTCAGGTTTGTGGCTGAAGATCAGGTAGTTATTGGCAATGAAGTGCAGGAGCCAGACATACAGCTGGTCAGCATTGTGACACTGTGTGAAGACGGAAGGAGCGGGTGAAAACCTAATGTCACAGCTATTCCTACAGTGATGCAACATGAGGAAAGATTGACTGTGAAATCGATAGAAAATAAAGAGAAGACAACATTCTGTAGAGTCGTGCAACTGGAAAGTCAGAGTACTAAAGCTTAACTTAAAGGTGTTATTGCATCATAAACTTTTAAAGCCAATCATGTTTGAGTGCCACTGAGCAACCACAGGCCATGCCAGCTCAGTTTATAAAGGGAAGGAGGCAGGAATGTGTAATGTTTCCAAATTTCGTACTCAATGAAGAAAATCTATTGTTTCTGTGGTGGTGTTTTTGGGCCAGTTCACATTTAACAGCCGGTAAAAAGAGAATGTTTTGTGTTGAGGGAATAAAAACGTTTCCAAGACAATTCCTAGAAAAAATGTGAAGCAGTGGCACAATGGGCGGCACTTTTCCTGAACAGAATGCTGAAAACAGCTGAGTTACAAAGATATCAGTCTGTATACTGATGTAATTTTAGGTAGTGTGTGTGTGTGTGTGTGTGTGTATGCACAGTGGTGCCTCGGCATATGAACGCCCCGCCTTAAAACTTTTCGCCATAAGGAAATTTTTCGGTACTCGAGTAACGAACCGAACTGAACGTCTGAACGAAGTTGCGCGTACGTCCAGGAGCCGTTTTAAAACTTAAACGGTCAGTTTTGTCAGTGGAAGGCCAAGTGAAGCGAGTTAGCAAATTTTATCGTGGGATTTTATGCATTTTGTGCAAGATTTAGTGAAGACTTAGCTCCATGGGTGGCAAGAATGTTAGCAAGGACGGTAGCAAGAAGAAAACGGAGCTGCTTTCAGTTTGATTTTTAAAGCACCCGGTGGCATCATGAATTAAGGTGAAGTGAGGTTTAATATGTGTTTATTTTATAGTTTACTTCATTTCCATGTCTTTTCTAAATGTTTTGATTGTTTTTATATGGAAAAAATATGATTAAGGTGTTCTAAATTGGTAATATTGGTAATATTTTTGGGTGGCTGGAACGAATTATCTGCATTTACATTATTTCCTATGGCAAAATGCGTTTTGAGAAGAACTCGCCTATGGCATTCATATGCCGAGGTGACTTAGACCTGCCCTCTGCCCCCCTGCATATGAAACTCTCAGGCACAGAGAATGTAACAAGCTTTCAATACAGAAAGCCAACAGCACTTCTTTGATTCTGTTAAGAGCAACCATAAGTGCTAGAGATTTGGTTCTTGGATTGTTTGAGACACTCCGGGATGTCAAGTTTTTTGCACGTATTTAAAAAATTTAGCACAGGGCGGCAGTTTTTTCAAAGTGGTCCAAAAAAGTGTTTTTGCTGCAAATCTGCCAGAATGTAAAATGAATGGATTCCTATGGGAAAATATGTTTTTTGTCAGGTCCCAAACAATGCTTTATAGTTCCCAAACGGTTTGGCTGTTTTTCTCCATTCCTTTTTTGGAGCTGTCAGAGCACCTGGCTCTCCGTTTTGATATAAGATTTGTGGGGATTTGTGCAAAATCGAGCATGCATCAAAGAGAGAGAGAGAGAGAGAGAGAGAGAGGGGGGTAGTTTTTTTCACTGATTTACTCTTCCCACACTCTTAACTCTGTACAAGGAATGACCTGGGTGAAAAATCGTTGGAAAAACAGAATTTTCAGGATTTCCGGTTAGAAATGTGAGACACATGGGAAGAAATTATTTGCTCCGCATGGAATTTAAAATATAAGAATAATATTACAGATGTGCAATAAAAACAAAACGAATAAATGTAGGAATCCAAGCATCTTCAACAAATAGCGCCCCTAGTGGACGGTTACATAGAACACTAAAGTGGCCATGGATGAATGTACTGTTTATCCTCACTGAAAGCTGATTGGCTGTTGGCGACCATGTTTGTTCTTGTTCTGAAATTATTATCCACAGTGGTCAGACGTGCTACAAATGCATTAGACATTTAGTTTAGTTTGAATAACGTTGGAGTATTCCCTTAAGCATTCCTATGAGACTAAATGACCGCTAGTGCACGTTTTTGCAGCAGGATACTAATTAAGAAGAACAATTATTGTTGAACCCACCTTTGCTCTTCTCAGTAACCAGATCACACTGATGCTGGTGGATGCCAGCTCCCGGCTGGGCATGCTCTGCAAATACGCACACACGCACACCTCACAGAGGTGCTGCAGACGCTTCACTTGGTACATCTCTGCACAGACGAGTACCGCCATAGCCTGCAACACACTGGCTAAACACGCAGACACACACACACACACATATATACACGTGTCTGTCAATCATCTCTAGGTTCTCTTTTGTCTGCCATCAATCATCCTGGCAGCTGTCAGACCCTTGTGTCACATTGTACTGGTGCTCATATTCATCTACTGGCAATCAAATCTGAATCTGAAAGAATATTTGCTGCCTGCTATGTTCGGTACAAGAAGTACAACATCCATCAACGCCCTGCTATGATGGAACCAGCGCTACAATAAAGACAAGTTAAGTATCTGTTATTTAATTCGATCTGACGATGTGTTTGTCAGGACAAAAGAAAATGTTTTCTGGGGAGCCGTTTATAGCTGCCCCACACTGAGAACTTGAAGTCGCAATTATCCAAGATGAAGAAGATCAGATTTAAAGGAGGGGGAGCAGATTCACCTGGACAGCAGGTGTCTGTGTAGAGGTACTCCAGGAAGGCGAGGAATGTGTCGGAGGAAACCCCGTGTATGGGTACTACTCGGCTCCGTGCTTCTGCGTACTTGCCGCTGAACATGGCTGCCATGACATCACAGCGAGCGACAAGCACGGCTCTGTGTGCGGGCAGGACGCTCCCTGGAAAGCGCATAACACACACCAACATGAACGCTATGTTGTGGTAGAAAATGTAAGATTTAAAAACACTTTTTATTTACACTTTATGGACAAAAGTATTTGGCTAAACCTGCAATGACACTGTATCTAAATGCATATACTTCGATGTAGAGTTGGTCCCGGTTTTTGTAGCTGTAACAGCTTCCACTCTTCTTGGAAGGCTGTTCACAAGATTTGGGAGTGTTTCTGTAGGAATTCATGCCCATTTATTCTGTAGAGCATCAGGGCTCTGTGTTAGGGCCAGTCAAGTTCTTCCACATCGAACTCATTAAACCGTATCTTTATAGTTCTCGCTTTGTGCACAGGGGCTCAGTCATGTTGGAATAGAAAAGGAACTTCCCAAAACTGTTGTCACAAGATGTCTTGGTAAGCTGAAGCATTAAGATTGCCCTTCACTGGGGACAAGGGACCTGATTGAAACACCTGAATTCAACAATTAACAGGTTCGAACAAATACTTTTGTCCATATAGTGTGGCATTATACAACAGTTAGCTCCAACCGAGTAATCTGATTGGACGAGAGGCATTCCATTCCAGGTGATATACAGCATAAGAGGACTGGGACGTTAAACTTTCAATTTCAATTCAATTCAATTTTATTTGTGTAGCGCTTTTAACAATTGTCATCGTCGCAAAGCAGCTTTACACAATCAAAAGAATTATTTAAGTTTGTATGGAATGTGAATGTGCATGAATCAAATGGTCAGATAGTCCCTGGTGAGCAAGCCGAGGGCGACAGTGGCAAGGAAAAACTCCCTGAGATGGTAATAGGGAGAAACCTTAAGAGGAACCAGACTCAACGGGGAACACATCCTCATCTGGGTGAAAACCATTTGTATAACCAGGGGAGAGCAGCTGCCTGCCAAAACCCACATTCAAATCGAAGCACTTTCAGCAAGAAAACACATCGGAATGACGTTATGTCATCTTAAACAACACTTTGTCTCCTGCTTCTCTAATCCATCCATGTTGACGAGCTTCTAAAACAAGGCTGAATCTCAAATCCCTCTGATCAAGGGCACTACTTATGCTGTTTGGGATTCATCCCTTTAGTTGGAAGTTAACAGACCTGATATTCTTAAGATGAATAAGTGGAAATATAAAGAGGTATATAAGTGATTTACCTCCCTATGTGTGCTGTTGCTATAATGTATTGTGTCTTTGTTTCTGTTTTTGTCTCCTGTCTCCGTCGCTGTCCTTTTATTGCTTTGTTATCTGGTTGTGTTCACCTATTCTGTGTTTAATGCTTAATGAATTAGTTATAGTATTTTTCCTATTCCTTTATTTTGATTCTGGATTATCCTAATTGTTGCTGCCTGTGTGTGTGTGTGTGTAATAAATCCTACATGCCAATGTGCGTCATATAAGAGGAATACACACATCTGTCAATGTACCAAGCATATTTATTCGACATAACGCATGACATGCCTACTTCAGTGTAGTTTACTTCAGTTTTGCTGTTTTCTCGTTTTTCTACAGTGTTGATCCATTTCATGCTGTACTTTTGTTTTACTGAAATTAATCCTTTCCTCCAGTTCTTATCTTAATCACACTGCTTGGCCTGAAAAATGTCTGTAAGTACATCCTTATGATGAAGTCATTATCGTGCCCTGTGTATTACTGAAAAATTATTTCATTTATAATTAGTTTTTTTTTTATTATTGTTGTTGTTGTGTTAGTCCATTTCTGAGATAATTTCAATTCCCGCTAGTGCGACGACACATTTTTCAATTTTATGTTCCCGTATCCTTTCTATAACACGTGGAGTAATATGCCTGCTGAAAAAAAAAAACACTAACCAAAGGGCTTAGGAATAAGAAATTAGAAAACCGATATTATCTTACAAGGCTGCTTAATACTAAACACGGCTCATGTATACCTTTTATCATTATTACATATCCGTGCGGCATAAGATATAAGATACTAGAGGAGAATCGCATAGAAGAAGACTCCATTTCTTTTGTATTAAAACTTGTTATTGCATAACTAATTATTGCAGATGTTCATTTTAATCCATCTTGAAAAAAAATCACCTCTGAGTAGCCAAATGTTCCTCCACTATTTCACACTTCATGGTCTGCATTAATTACAGGAATTTTCATGGTGCGAGTCTGAAACAAAGGCTTTACCCCAGGGAGAACGATTTCCCCAGCGGAACACTTTAGATCCTGATCAAGATGGCTCTCTGCTCAGAGCTTCTGAGTTTGTCAGTTCACGAAAATAAATAAATAATTAATTAAATAATAAAATCCCACATCTGTAATTCATGTGTTTCTTATGCCGTGCTATTATAATTAAGTTTGATTACACACATGGCTTACAGAAAAAAAGCCTTGTAGTCTAACAAACAGTTTGTACAGTGTGCGTATGTGTACATGCAGAATAAACTGAGTGACTTGCCTTGTACCATAAAAATGACATCAGAGTACAGAGGGGAGTTGAAGATGTTTCCCAGTGTTTGAGGACCAGAATGAGAGCGCGAAGCGGCCGCGTCCCTAAGGGCCTGCACAAAGAAAATTCCAGCTCAAGTCATCTAATACTGTATTCTAGCAGATAGCGTGGTACAAAGCTATACATTCTCCCATAATCCCACTCCCTCTAATAAAAATAAGAACAATAGTAGCACAAAGACGCTCTAAGGGAATGTTACCGCTTAATAAATACAAGGGATGGTTGTTATAAATGATTTAGCAGCACTTTAGCCAAAAACTAAATTCTTTCAGTTGCTCCCATCATGAGTCGCCACAGCAAACCATCTGATCTGGTTATAGGTTTGTTTGTTTTTTGTGCGCCAGATGCCCTTCCTGGCACAACCCTTCTCATTTTATCTAAGATTTGGACCAGCACTGCATCCAGTGGCTCAGTAGTATGGGGTCCCCAAACCAACAACCTAGAGCCTTAGCCACCTGAGACACCACTCTCATATTTTGCACCATTTTAGCCATAAGATTTTATTTTTGGTATCTACTTCAGGATTCCAGTAAAAAAAAAAGTTCCGGAAATGGATCAATGTGAAACAGCGCCCCCAGTGGTCAGAAAATAAATACAGAGAATGGTATGAAGAAGTGTTGGGGCTGATTTATTTCTAGCCCAGGCTATTGTACGGTGGCTGAGAAGTGCAAAGCAAAATAACAAAAACAAAAAAACAAATCGAAAACAAAACAACAAAACTGAACACAAAATAACAAACTCAAAAACAAAACAACGGAACCGAAAACAATATAACAAATCAGAAAACACAACGACATATCCAGAAACAAAATACCAAATGAAAAAAAACACAACAACAATTCATTCAAACCGGAAAGGGTAGGTATAGTTCGTAAATGAAATTCTTATCGCTGATTGGATGAGACATCTGTCACTCAAGAGTTACAAGAAGTACTATCAAGTGAAGTCAGGATAATTTTTAAAGCACATTTAACTAATCCTAAAATACTAAATTGAATCCTTAAATGAAAATACATCTAAATGTCCGTGTGGCTGCTGCACTTCCTGTATATTTTGAGTGACAGATGTCCTGTCCAATCAGCGGTAAGAATCAACAAGCCAAAAAAGGTACAGTAGGTGTGGTTTGCGAATTACATCCTTACCGCTGATTGGACGGGACATCTGCCAGTAAAGATCAGCAATAAGAATTTCATTCACAAACCACACATAGGCGTGTTGATTCTTACCGCTGATTGGACAATTGAGTAACAGATGTCTCATCTAATCAGTGATAAGAAATTTATTCGCAAACTATACCTACCTTTTCTGGCTTGACTGAATTGTCGTTGTGTTTTCTCATTTGGTATTTTGTATCAGGATATGTTGTTGTGTTTTCTGATTTGTTATATTGTTTTCGGTTTTGTTGTTTTGTTTTTGGTGTTGTTATTTAGTTTTTACATTTGTAATTTTGTTTTTGAATTTGTTATTTTGTTTTCATTTTTGTTATTTTATTTTCATTTTGTTATTTTAATTTGTTAGTGTTTTCGGTTTTGTTATTTTGTTTTGCACTTCTCGGCCACCATACTATTGATTTACACAGCATATGAGTCACTAGAGGAGTGAATCAAATATTCAAGGTGACATAAAAAAGAATTGGCGCTTTATTAGATACTTTATTCAATCAATTCAGTAGCAATAACGTTTGCTGATTTGTTTCACGCAGCAACTCTCTTGTTGACATCAATTATAGTGACACTAGCCAATGATGGATGTCTGTGAGCTCATGCAAACAGAAGGAGCGGATAGCACTTTCCTCCGATTGTGTTACGCCACCCCCCAAAAGTTGCATTGTCAGCAGATAGAAAAGATGCAGTTGGCTGGTATCACGTGTTTCAGAGGAAGTGTGTGATAGTCTACAGCCTCCTGGGTTGGTAGTAACGGGGGGAGAAATTATAAATGAATTAACGTTAAAACAATGTGTAACTTGTGATGTTGATCATTTAAATTTATACAAAATTATTTTTTGGCTGACAAGCTTTTGGAGCTGTTTCACACTCCAGTCCAGTAGGTGTTGCTATTGCACTGACTGTCCATGAACCCAAAAGAAGAAGAAACAATACTCTTGCAAAATGTGAGTATATCCAGGAGATGCACGCAGATTTTGTTTTCAGAAAAAAAAGCTACATTTGAAAAAAAAATTGTCACGTTTTAGACCATTTAACCTTTATAATTTAATTATATTTATATTTACTAAATTATCAGAATATTTATAATGACTAAATACACAGGAAAAAGTTCAGCATTACGGCCTAGAGCTATACACAAATCTCCTGATAGTTACACTCCTGTTACCTTTTCTCTCCCAACAAATGAGCGTATTCGATCCAACAGCTGGGCCACTGCTAAAGGGTTCTTGAGCTTCTCAGTCAAAGCCTCCTCCAGAAACTCCCACTCCCAGGCCCCTGAGTGGAAACACACACACACACACACACACACACACACACATTTTTTTCGCTCTGATCTCTTAACATGCTTCATAGCATCACCATTTGGCCGTCTAGACTTTCTCGAATTAGTCTGTACCTTGCGTCCTGGTTTAACAATACGACGGGTGAAAAAAAGCGATTGATCGTAATCTCTACGCTGCTCGCGCTGGCTGCAGCACATTTCACCCCTTTTACCCCCTATCATCGACAGTGCTCATTAGGACAACAAAAGCTGGCATGCTCACAGCAGCATTATTGAACAACCTGTCAGAAATGTTTATCTCATCCCTTATGGTCATTTTAGGCTCGGCGTGTGCAGCGTGCGGCGTGGAAGGATTTTTCTGTACGGCTGCAGCTGTTTCTTGGTGTTCCCACTGCCCTTGAAGCGAAGAACACAAAGAGCCTGCGCACAACGACACAATATATCAGCGCAGGCCGAGTCGCATTGGTATGACTCTCACCTTCTCGCAGCTACACGTGTCGTATACGCTGATGAATGTGTCTATCGATTCTGCCGGTCATAAACCCCAGACTCAAGCTGTGATTGAGCTGCGGTCAACCCAATCCATGATCATTAACGATTTATAGCGGCGACATTAGATATTTCTGCTTTCTTGGGCTTGGATTCTGGGACAGATTTCTAGCCGAGGCTTATATACGGCTAATGTGAGCATCAAATCACAATTATGCATTCAGCACCACATGTCTACAGACGCAACACATCCCACATGAAGACACGTGTCTCTCTCTCTCTCTCTCTCTCTCTCAACCCCCAATCTCTCCCTCTTTTTCTTTTTTTTTCATTCTCGCCAAATCTCTATTTCACCATTTCCTTCTACCCCTTTGCAGTGTTTATGTTTCTCTCCTCTGGACCATACTAATCAGCCTTACAGCCCCAGGTTACTGGAGTATTGTCGCATGTACTGTACATGGAGAGCCGTGAATGCACATGCACACACATGCACACACATACACACACGAACACGCATAATCCATCATCCGTATAAAATGTTCCCAGTAATGAAACAGTGTCTCAAAAAAAAAAAAAAGTCCTTTTACTCAAACACAAAAGAAAAATCCAGGCATGGAGCGGAGGAGATAAGGGAGGCTTGCCAGTGGTATTTTTTCTTTTAGAACACTGATTTAGTGTCAAGCGACTTCCCGCTGAGAAAATCTCAGGAAGCGTCTTTAACTAGCGCACCTTAAACCAATACCAATTTCCCTTCCCATTTATCCACTATTGAATAAGTTCAGCGTGGTTATGAAATAATTAACTTTTGTACAGAATGCGTTCATTAAGGCTACACCTCCAAAAGGCTCCAAACTTCCGGAGCGGTACAGGATTCTGATCCGACATCGAGTCCATAGTCTCCGTGATTCGACCTGTCTTTTTAAGACTTTTTAACTATTCAACATAAGCTTTAATGTAGATCACGTTTTTTCAAAGCCTTATCTAACTCGTCTTGTCAGCTGTCGTAGATTAGACCTTGGAATTTGCATCGCTCGATAGGGAGGTATCGATTGTGCTAGATGCAGCAGAGAGTCTCTTTAAGAAAATATACAGAATTGGATTGTCCCTAAATTACTGTGCTTAACTTTAAAGCCCACCACTCAACTCACGCTTCAAAGCTTATTACTCAAACCTCCACTCAAACCCCAAAGATTATTACTCACAGACTTCAAAGTTCATTACTCCTAACTTGACTCTGGCTTCAACGCAAAGGCAACTCAACTAGAGTTTAAAGCTTATAACTTACCATTTGTCCAGGGTTATTACTTCTTCAATTCAGTTGAGTTCAAAGCATATTACTCAAACCTTACTCCAAGTTCAAAGCTTATTACTTACAACTCAGACTTCAAAGTTTATCACTCACAGCTCAGACTTCAAAGCTTATTGCTCACAACTCAACTTTAACTTCAAAGATTATGACTCGTAAATTGACTTAGTCTTCAAAGCTTATTACTCCTTACTTGACTCTGACTTCAAAGCAAAGGCAACTCAACTAGAGTTTAAAGCTTATAACTTATAATTTGTCCATGGTTACAATTCAAAGCATATTACTCAAACCTTACTCTAAGTTCAAAGCTTATTATATGTACAACTCACACTTTAATGTTTATGACTCACAGGTCAGACTTCAAAGCTTACTGTTCACAACTCAACTTGAACTTCAAAGATTATGACTCACAAATTGACTTAGTCTTCAAAGCGTATGACTTCTAACTTGATTTTGACTTCAAACCAAGACAACTCAGGTGAGGTTTAAAGCTCGAAGCTCATGACTTGAATCTCGACTCAGACATCAAAGTTCACGATTCTCAACTTAATTTACACTTTAAAGGTTCCATATTTGACTATTTAACACAGATCCCCCACAAAAGGTCCCCCACTTTATGTTGTTAATGCTCCAGCTAAAAACATTTATTATACCTCAAAATTCTATGGTTTTTCTATCTTCAGTGTCTCAGTGGCAAATGAGCTCCTGCCAAGGTCCTTCCTGATAGACAAAGGCGGAGATGGGCTACAAGCAGGAGGGAGAGGGTCTTCTTATATGAGGTCACATTAGGGGGGAAATCTATTTGGCTCTGGGCAAGACAAAAACTAAACAGACGCTTTTTCCATTTTGTTTATAATAGGTCAAGTTTAAAGCATACGACATGCAACTCAACTTGAACTTCAAAACGTTTAACTCGAACAGGATATCAAACCTTATGACTTGTATCTTCATGCTACCTTTGATGTACAACTAGGTTTTAAAAGCTTGCAACATTCAGCTCAAGTACAGTAAGCCTCAAGTTCATGACTCACTAGTCGACTCATGCTTCAAAGTTTATGATTCACAATTGACAACATTGTTTCCTTTATATATATAAAGACATAATAAAAAAAAGAAGATAAAAAAGCAGCATGAAAACAGGGTGTCAAGATAATGGACACAACCAGTGACTTCATTATTCACTAAAAGCACATGAGAAAGCTTTAACACTACAACACAAGGTAGCGCTCTGGATCGGACAAGCTGTGATCTAAAAGCTTCCTCGGTCTAAAAATAAGGTAGCGTAATAAAACAAGGTACACTAATGTGTCTTGTCAGCTTATCGTAGCTTTTCCAGCAACAACAGAATCTAGCCGCAGTTTATCTGACTCAAGACTCATCATTTTACACACACACTGCAGTCTGTCCCAGAAGCCTTGGGGCACTAAACAGGGTAGACACTGGACAGGGGTGCCAGTCCATCAGAGCAAACACACTCACACACTGCGGGGAAATTGGAAATGCCAGTTGGTCTACCTTGCATGTCTTGCATTGAACTAAGGGAGGAAACCGGAGTACCCGGAGGGAACCCACTAACCGGAGAGGAAACCATGCAAATTCCATGCAAACAGACCCCAAGAAGGTATCGAACCCCGACCCTGGAAGTGCGAGGCCACGTCTTTCAAGTTCTGTTCAGATTCCCCATTTCATTTTAGTTGCTTAAAATTGGTCTATGTACTTTTCTTTTCCAAGGTTGCTGTCATTTAAAACCTTCTCTCATGTAAGTGCTGAAGGAGGGAAAAGCACCATAACTCACTGTTACACAGCTGCTATAAAAAGGTATTTGCGTACAGTAGAATGTCCTGAGACCCATCCGTATACTGTAATTCCACTCTTGTGCTCACCTCTGTAGAGAAACATCAGCGTCTCCCACATGCATATGCACAGCAGCGGGTCCTTCACCACGAGCCGGGACAGTTGGCCAGGTAGGTGCCCGTCTGTCCGAGTCAAGTCGTCCAAACCGCCATCCCACGTGGACAGCAGAGAGTGCGGGCTGTCTCTCTCCCTGCAGGCACATCGCGACATGGGCCGCTCCCACGCCTGCCTTCCCACCAGCAGTTGTTTGAAATAGGGGCTCACGGCGCTCAAAACAGCTACGTGCGCCCATCCCAGTTCCTTCCCAGAATCCCCGGCATAAAAGACCACGTCAGCAAACTGCGCGCCGCGCTCCAGCAGCCACTGCAGGTCCTGAGAGAAGCTGGACTCCTCCACTCGCACTGGAGGAAGACGCGCTGCAAGACAGCAGGGACGAAGGGTGATGGGTGGAGGCGTGATGGTGGGGTGGTGCATGTAAATTAGCAAGAGGTGAAGTCGAAAGAGAGGGAAACAGGGATGAGTTAATGCGAGTGGAAGCAGAAAGATTGATGAAGCAAGGAGGATGAAAATGACAAAGGAGGAGAAGGAGGAAAAAGGCAGGTGAAGGGTGAGCGAGGGTAATAGGGTGCGAAGGATTAAAAACGTGTGTCCGAGGAACAGGGCATGAGCAAAAGATGAGTTAAGAAAGTCAGTATTTGTACACGGGGACTTGTCAAAGTGCTCTTCAGAAGCGTCCTTTTTGTAAATCACTGCATCAGTTTTTATTACCATCTGCAAGGCTTTCCAGGATTCTGTAGCCTTCATGTTTAATGTCCTATGCTCCATAAAAACAGTTGAGCGATGCTGGATTTTTTTTTTTTTTTTTTTACTTTAACAATATCCTCCTATTTCTTTTTTTTTTTCTGAAAAATTATACTGTATTACACCAGGCTCGGGTCCAGAAACACTGAATCAGGATCACATCCGATCGAATCCAGTTGTATATTTTAGCCCATAAACACATTACAGGTGCTGCAACAAAACAAACCTTACGCATATGGAAAATTGCTCTTTTTTGCCTTGTGCACATTTAAATATAGATATAATGTCTATTTTACTGTAACATATTATGTTTGTAAATGTACATTAGTTTTATATAGACCTACTATTATTTCACTAATTCGTTTTGTTCTTTCATTCAGGCATTTGGCAGACACCCTTATTAAGAGCGACTTCCTTTTTTTTATCCCATTATACATCTGAGCAGTTGAGGGTTAAGGGCCTTGCTCAAGGGCCCAACAGTGACAACTTGTTGGTTGTGGGATTTGAACCTGGGACGTTCTGAACTGTAGTCCAATGCCTTAACCACTGAGCTGGGCCTGGAGCCTATCCCAGGAGACTTAGGGCACAGGGCGGCGTACACCTTGGAAAGGATGCCAATCCATCACATGGCATACACACACTTTGGGAACACCAATTAACCTAATCGGCATGTTTTTAGACTATGATGAGCGGAACCGGAGCACATGGAGGAAACCCACCGAAGCACGGGGAGAACATGCACAGACCCCGAGGCCGGAATCGAACCCGGACCCACAGGGTGCGTGGCTGCGGTGCTAACCACTACATCTTATTTCTGTGTAATTAAATACTTCACTGTAAGAATCAGTTTTTCTCAGCGCACCAATCACACAAAGGTTACAGCATCGACTGCTCATGACCGCATTTTATGCGTCCTTTAATGTTTTTTGTTGTTAAATATATTTTACAGTATATTCCCTGAAGTCAGGCACTCAACAGCAACAACAACAGAAAGAACGAAAATAATCTTTAAACAATGGAGCTGAGATATGTGCATTTTCATTAACTTGCACCGCCTGCAATAGGCCAGTTTGTAAATCAATGTAGCCAAATGAGCCATTTACACAGACTAAATCCCGTCTCGGTTTCGGTATTAATTACTGAATGAATTAATTACTGGCTGTTTTCTCACTGTTAGTAAATATAGTGTAAATGTCAGCAACAATCTATGTAAACACAGTGAAGGAACAATTTTTACCACTCTTTAAATACACTAAATAGACAACACTATCATTACAAAAGCAAAAATCTGAATTTCACATACGTTAAGTAACTTCCACCGAAACGACAGATCTACTGTATCTCCAGGGGCGGCACGTGCCACGCAGCACGTAGACGGACCCTATGACTATATCCTTAATGAACACAGGAAAGGGTTTATATTAAAGCAGGCTGCCTGATATCAGACTTGTAAGGTAACAGAAAGTCAGTTACTGTGAGAGTGTCAGTTTCAGGATCAGTATCTGGTATCAGTTAATACACAAGCTGAGCTCTGATACTGGTATTAAACATGAAGAAAGTGTAATAGAGACACGTCTACAGAGTTGCTGGTTTGAGTCTGCCAGGAAGTAATATTTATAAGCAAATAAACAGAAATATGAGTAATAGTTCTTTTGCGTGTACATATGATTTACTGGCACAGAATAACCAGATTTCTTAAGATAATAATACAGTGATAATACAGTTATCATATTCTATTCTATTTTATTATTATTTCTTTCCACTGCATTCCATTCCGTTCAATTCCGTTTTACTACTACGTATACTCTATTCAAATTAAACGGACGTTCAAGTCAAACCGGGACTTTTGATGGTGCAGAATAACATAACACACTCATACGAGCAAAACCTACTTTTATTTCTCGATATAATCCCGTGATACACAAATGCACACGTTTCACTAGTGCTTGGATACCATCGAGGTGAAAGGTTTTCTCAGTACGCTGGAACCACTGCTTGCTTCAAATCTGAAACACTGGCCTCCAAGGAACTCCTTTAATGGCCCAAACTCATGGAAATGGCTTGGAGTGAGGTCAGGACTGTACACTAGTAGAATGTTCACGGGAACGACCGCAGTGGGATTCGAGCCACCTCATCTGGGATCATCATTCACGAACGTATGAACTTCTTTAAAAGTAAATATCAATCACTTTTACACCTTTGTTTATGATCAATTTCATCACAGGTCCCAGTTTGACTCGAACACCTCTCATATTTTATTCTAAATGCAACCCAAATTAATGAGCACTCATACAGTGACAGCATAGCTACAATATTTAATTTTATTTTATCCTATTTAAAATCTATATTTATTCTAACATTTAAGATCATTTTTCTTCTTTTGTTATTCCATTGTGCTCTGTTCTATTCCATTATTCCATTATATTTTTTATTCTCTTTTTATTATGATTATGTTTTCTGTTTAATAATTGATGAATTGTTTTTCTATAATAACTGCATATAAAATTGACCAAATCATCAGCAGTGTATGATCTACTGTACATGCAGTATTTCCATATTAATATTTATACCTGGTTGGTCCAGATGTGGAGGGCGGGGCTCATTAAACCGGGGACCCCGCCTCTTGTCAGGTCTCTCTTTGGCTTTCTGCTTCAGACACTGAATCATGAAGTATTCAAGCTGCATGAGCACACGCAAACAGTGTTTGATTAAGGACTGTCAGAATGTATTTTAACGTTAAATATCAGTTCACACTCTACAGTCACATGATCTATTTTGGTTGCACAATTTTAGATAAGAAATGAAAACAAACAACACAGTTTTCCTACATCCTTTGAGGGGTTTGAATAAATGCAAGCAATTTACAACAAACGTGAACGGTGTGTGCAAATTGTCTAGTTATATATAAAAAAATATTTAAAAATGTGTCATAAATGTAAGAAGGTAAAATATCAGACAGGCACGTCCCTATGTTACTTTCTTTCTGTGACAGGATCTATAACAGAATAATGTTCCAGCCTCTGTAGCAATTATATTTGCAAACAAAAAAACAAAAAAAAACAGAAAACCATTTGGGATTTGGCTGAACTGTGTGAAAAGTCAGACACACTAAGACATTTTTAGAAAAACAGGAAACATTAAAAAGTCACAAAATCATAATAATCAGTAAATCACTAAACACCTGAAAGCATTGCAGTATATAATATTTAACATTTTCTTATCTTGACAAAATCTGACAGTTTAATTGAATGGTTTATTCATTGGAATGCTAAATATTGACCGTTCGCTATACAGCAGTACCTCGGCATACGAATTTAATCCGGAGGCGATTTCTTAAGGTGAAAATTTGTATTGCGAAACGCATTTTCCCATAGGAAATAATGTAAACGCAGATAATCCGTTCCAGCCACCCAAAAATATTACCAATATTACCAATTTTCAATACTATTATTATATCTGTGTATAAAAACAATCAAAACATCTAGAAAATACATGTAAATTAAGTAAGGTAGGAAATAAATAGACATTAAACCTCATTTAACCTTAATCTACGATTCCTCTTGGTACCGGCTGCTTTAACAATGAAACTGAAAGTGGCTCCATTTTCTTCTTTCTACCGTCCTTGCTAATGTTCTTGGGATCCATGGTGCTACGTCCTCATGAAGTCTTGCACAAAATGATAAAAAAACTCACTTCGTTGGCTTTCCATCGACGCAGACATGTTTTAAATGGCCCCCGGATGTACAAGCAACCGGACGTACACATGACCGGCTCAGTCGCTCGTATGCTTTGTTTGCCGAGGCAAATTTCTTGCAAGCTTTTAGTTATTAGGGAGAAAATTCATATGTCGAGGTACCACTGTACATGTACTCACATACTGTACCCAATCATATACTGTATGCACTACACCGTTTGCCACATAGCTACCAAACAGAGATACTCACCACACTGCCAAAGTAGCGGCCGACGAAGAAGTTATTGAGCGAAGGTAACTCCAGGTAGGTAGCACCCAAGTCCCGGGATAGCTGGAGCCCCTCTCCATGCGGAACACAAGTGCTCCAGTCGGACGCACACAGGGGGCATGTGCACGGCGGGCCTTCATCTGAACGTAGTGAAAAATTACATACATATAATATAAGCAGAATCTTATCTGCATAAAGCATTGCAAATCCAATGTTTAAAAAATATATATATTTCATCCAGATGAAGGGTAACACATCCCTACTTGTGAAACACATGACATCCAAACATATGGGACAGGAGAGTCAGTTGCATCATATTCATGCACGAACCCTGAATATAAATCAGCTGATACAAGCATATGTGTGTGTGTGTGTGTGTGTGTGTGTGTGTGTGTGTGTGTGTGTGTGTGTGTGTGTGTGTGTGAGTGAGTGAGTGAGAGATGCAAGAAGAAGAAGAAGAAGAAGAGATAGAAAGGCGGAACGCAAGGAGGAGGGGGAATAAAAAATGGGAAGGAAAAGGAGGGGACAGGGGAAGAAAATAAACAACAAGAAGAGAAAGTAAGTAGAGATATAGTATAAAGGGAGAAGGAGAGACAAAAGGCAGGATGAGGAAATAATTGCCAGCTCACTTACACTTAAGTAAGGAATAGATCTTATAGACAGATAAGGTGAAAAATATCTTAAAAGATCTCACACTCCTGAGATGAAACCCTGCATTAAGAATGCTGCTTTTCCAGATTAGACTTAATATATCTGTCAAGGAATGCTTTTAATACTTCAGACGTCACAAGTCGTTATTTAAAAGGCAAGTCGAGGTAGAAAAGGAGAGTACTGTCCTAAAATTCCTGCAAGCGATTGAAACGGAGGCATCGTCCCGATGGAAAACAAGTGATGGATGTTACAGAACAACATCTGGGCTTGGTGACAATGAGACGTCAAAGGAAGAAACTGTATTTATAACAGAGTATTCGTCATTCAGTTATGTACATGTAGTGGGGGAAATAAAAGAATCAAAAAGCTGTGTCATAGTTATGCACGGTTCTGACCTTGAACTCGTCTTGTGTGATATTGGCTCGAGCGAGGAGCAATATTAAATCCAGAGTCAGTGTCTGACAGTATGATGTAAATGTAACCACAATATGTCAAGATGAGATTTATGTTTTGCGCTGGAAATACAGTGGGGAAAAAAAAAAACACCCACCATTCCAGGCCAGGCTTCAATAAATAAATATAACACTATTAATTAATTAACATAATTAACGATAGTAGTGGCTCAGATGGTTGAGGCTCTGGGATGCTGATCAGAGGGTCAGTGTTTCAAGTCAGATCGCCAGGCGTTTAAACAACCCGAGCTGAGAGTCAGTGCCAGACCCAAGCCCGGAGAAATTGGGTATAAGGTATCAAACCTGTGCCAGATCTTGAGGATCAAATGATACGATTTGTCGACCCCTAGAATAAAGGGACAAAGCCCCAGACAAAGACTGCCTGAGGATGCAACACTATTATTATTGTATTTTTAGAAGCACAAAAATACAACTTTGGCAAAAAATGTGGAAGCACAGATGGGACGATCGGGCCGAATACAACGGGCACAATCGTTTCTCCTCCCAGTGTGAGTTTTGCTTTTACATTTCTAAAGAATCGAACCGATGATTTGCTCAAAATTTGGCACTGAGCAGCCATAACGCCCTGAAATTTGCCTGCACCTGCATGAAACTTCTATCAAAATGTTCACAACAAAATGGAAATAAGGAAAGAAAAATGCACCGTTTTCAAGTTATGAGGATCCATCGGGTACCTGTACCACTTTTCTCTGATGCTTAACTCATTTGTTTTTGGTCTGATCAGAAAACGAGGCATGGCACGTCAAAGGGCTCAAGATCTTACTAGACTAAGACTAAACCAGGTCGGTCCAAAAACCATGTTGAGTGAACACACACTGAAAAAACACTTTGGAAAAAAAAAAAACGTCACCCTACGCTCAGTTTTTAAAGTACGCACATGAAACTTGACAGTCCACAAATTGAAAGCCTTCTTTCTCAAACGGTTCAAGAACCAAAGCTCTAGAACCTACAGTTCCTCTGATATAAGTAAAAGTATTCAAGGAGCTTTGGCTTTGAAGTGAAAGCCGGATACGTTCTCTGTGCCTGTGAGTTCCGTGTGTAGGGGGGAGGGGCGGCTGCACACAATCATATTTTCGTAACAATATAGGCAAGAAACGAGCCGTTTGCAGCATTCTGCCCAAGAAAAGCAGTGCGTCAGTTCCCCTTACGTCACAAATTTCTGCAGGAATTGCATCTAGTTAGGACTTTATAGTGCATTCATATATTTGTCTCAGAGGCTGCGAGAGGGGGTTAAAAATAGAAACTAAGAATAGAGAAAGGAAGTATACTTTTAATATATGCATAATTTAAAAAAAAAGTACTGGAAAGCTCACTTCCAACTCTAAGGGCTTTTACCCAACCGGAAAAATATGTGACTGTTTGTGAAACTAATTCAACAGCTTTTTGCTTTATTACGATCCCCGTTGCACAACCGAAGACCGATCAGCTACAGATCGCAGCAAGATGTTCCTATGCCTCCTTACAACGCTTGCAAATCCGTGCATACGAATATTCAATATGTCGCATGAAAGAAGGTTATGTGCTTAATTTTTTGACATAATTTTGCCACTTTACTGCAGAGTGAAGTTTTTATTGGTCTGGCTTTAATGGTTTTGTGCCCATTTGTTCCTGGCACTGTGTTTGACTGCTGAAGCCTGTTTGAGACAAAGTCTAATCCGCGAGCATTTTCTGTCTACTGAAATTTGCAAACCTTCTGACAACTGACAATCACGCCACGCTTAGAGTCACTAACATTTTTTTCGCTATAAATCTTATATAAATGTATCGAAACGCTGCCTGATTTACGCCGCACACTACAGTCATGTGATCTATGGAAGATAAGTATAATGTATAATTGAATTCCCAGCTTTTATTCTTTTATTATCATAAATCCTTTCTATCCTGATGGCGTGGACAGTTCCTAGATGACTCCGCCCTCATCCACATGGCACAAGTGCGCTCTCTGAATGCTTTGATCAGGATGAAAATGACTTGAATCATAAGCTAAAGCATTGACAGTAACTAGATCTCAACCCAATGCATGATATTGCATCAAAAGCAAAAAGAAAGCTTTTTTTAAAAAATGTTGTTTTTATCCGTCTACCAAGGTTTAAGAGACTCTGTGCCATGTTGCGTTGAAGCAGGTCTAGATGCTCTTTGTAGCCTAAAACCTTTTCAACACACATTAGGTTGTTTTTTCAGTAAATTTGTCCCTCATCTGAATTTGCAGGAGCTATGATGAAATTTAGAAGATTTTTTTTTATTTGTGCCCTAAAATGTAGAAACGTAGCAAACATACAGTCCATACTTATAGTAAATGCTTACAAATTAGGTTAACTATTAGACTAGATCTATTAGATTAACCCACAAACCCCTGGCTTGTTATTGATTTTACAACCTTTTACTCAGTAAATTAATATAAATCCCAGGAGACTTAGGGCATGAGGAAGGGTACACCCTGGACAGAGTGGCAATGCATCACAGGGCACACACACACACACACTCAAAGCAATTTGGGAACACCAGTTAACCTAATCTGCATGTCTTTGGACTGTGGGAGGAAACCGAAGTACCCAGAAGAAACCCACCAATCACAGGGAGAATAAACTCCATGAACAGGAAATCGAACCCGGACCATGGAGGTGTAAGGCGACAGAGCTTAACCACTAAGCCACCGTGCCGCCTAATGGTACAACAATAAAAAAAAAAGGAATGGGGATAATGTAGATTCTGTTAAAGAAAGAAATGCAAAAGGACTGATTAATGTCGTAAGCGGACGCAACATAAAACACGAGGATGCATTAAAAACAAACAAGATGTGTCACTTCATCAAGCCAATTCAAACTGCACTGCCAATACGTATAATAATCACGGATAAAATGTTAGCGGGAGAGCGGATATGGAGCGACTGTAGCTATTGGGTTGTTTGTCAGAGCAGTTCATCATGTTAAATAGTTAAATGGATTTCACAAAGATTTTATTATGAATGATTTATATTCCCATCAAATTGTAGCACCGGACCTCATATCTGTTTGGCAGTCACATAAAGCAGACATGCCGGAGCTCCAGTGCCATGCATTTTCACCACCGGCGTGTGTATCACTCCACTGTTGCGTGACTACTCTCTGTACAGTGACTTCAGTGCAGAGTTCCTATTATTCTCAGGTTTAGCAGATGAAGGACAGTGACCTTCCTCTAGTCTAGCACATCCCTGGCATCTCATTAAATCTCCACTATTAGCCTTTCGGCGTAAACAGCGCCGCGATGCAGGATTAGTATCAAACCTTGATAGATCGTTTATTTAAAGGTCAAATAAAGAACACAAAGAGCTGCTGCAGATCGGTTAATACAAGTTCAGTCTTCAAGGTGATGGGACTGGGTTCATTCAGTTGCAAACTGCTGGTTAAAATTAAAGCAGATCCAAGATTGACTTTTGTACTGCAGCGCTGAATGGTTCAGCTATTACAGTACGCTAAACTTCACCCTTCACTCAAACTTTGTCCTTTGGAGAAAAGAAAAAGCCAATGATTAACATATGGCTGTGCTGATTTAGTATTTCTTACCACCTTCACACTAATTAAAAACAGTCCACGAACAGGGCTGCAACAACTAATCAACAAAACTGATCATTTAGACCTCAATAGACCACAATAATAAATATGGTTAATTATCTGAAACCAACTACGGTACGCACATATATATATATATACAGTGGGGCAAAAAAGTATTTAGTCAGCCACCAATTGTGCAAGTTCTCCCACTTAAAAAGAT
>JAQQZT010000011.1:22536990-22549264 GCA_030068275.1 Clarias platycephalus | reverse complement strand
AGCAGTGATTCCATTATTAAGCGCTCACACGAGTGTCATTAGCGATGTTCCTTGCTAATTTTTCAGACAAAACAGTCTTTCCGCTAATGTGTTTATGTGAAATTCAAATAAGAAAGGTTTACTGTGTAATATAAGTTTATTAGAAAGTAAAAAATACATTTTCTCCCTCAGCCTCTCTTATGTGTGTGCGCGCGCGTAATAGGGGAACCGTACACTCTCTCTCTGGACGGGAGGGGCTTCACACACACACACACACACCTGCGCACATAAACGGAAACACTTATCTGTCTGGATTTATTTTTACTTCTTTTAAAATGTAAAGTGCAGGTTAATTTGTTTTATTTTTACTTTATATTTTGTATTAATTATTTTATGTATTTATTTTTTTGGGCTGTGGAATGAATAATTTGAGTTTCCATTCTTTCTTATGGGAAAATAAAATTTGGTTTACGAGTGTTTTGGAATACGAGCCTGCTTCCGGGACGAATTATGCTCGTAATCCGAGGTTTCACTGTATCTCAATTAGGAAGGTTTGGTTCAGAGTGCAGAGTCAGCCAGAATAGAGCGCCCCTGGAGCAGATAGGGTTAAGGGCTCAATAGAGGCACCTTGTATCATTTTGGTGATGCTGGGGATGACCTGATCAGTAACCCAGAGATGAAATTGAAGAAAAACATTGCCACATTATACAAATTGTTTTTAATCTGTTAAGTATTTTAATTGTTGTTCCAACGTTCAATATTTTAAATGAATGCACATTTATTGTGATTCTTTAGGGTAAAATGATATAAGCTGAATACGTTTATACGCGCATTTTGCAATTCGTATCCAGTAGTGTGTTTTTTTTTTCCAACTTGTCAAACTTCTCCTTTAAGGACTCTTACTCCTAACCTACTGATTGAAATCCTATCCCTGCCTTTCAATGCCGCACAGTACGCCCTTTTAAATGCCGGTTTGAAAGACTAGAAGAAAATCCATCCGCTTTGCCCCCTGATCGTTCACAAATCGAGCGTACCTTGAAGTATCCCCCTTCGTAAAGCGTGTTCGGTGGTCCGAATATGGCCACCTCCCAGTTGTACAGGTCCGACTCGGCCACCAGTGTTATGCGAAAGCCCTCGACAGGCTCCTCCTGCAGAGACTTAAGTTCCAGCATCAGGGCCTTCTGGGAGCTGGGCATCTGCTGATGGGCCATGACACAGGCGCGCGTGTCTCGGACCTTCTCCAAACTTCAACAACTATGGAGAAGAAAAAATATTTAATGTTTGGACAGTGCATGAAATGTAATACCTGCTGAGAAAGAGAAAAATAAATGCATGAGGTGGAAAACAAACTGATTTGCAAAGATAGAGCATCTAACATAAGTGCTGATGCAGCATTACCTCTGAACTCTTCTCTCCAGTGAAATGTAAGATGTTCTTGCAGCTCTAAATCAAAACCTCTTCATGGATTTAGTTCGTTCAAACCGGTTTCTATTCTGATCTTAAATGCTTTTCATCAGGCTATAAATAGCACAACCTGCACAAGTTGTCTATCAGCCCAACTACTCTACTGCAGCTAGCAAAATGTGGTAGGGAGGGAGAGAGAGAGAGAGGCAGGGAGGGAGGGAGGTGTCCTGGGCAATATTACACGCAATCTCTTAAATCTGGACTAAACAACAATGGCAACCCGATCTTCTCATGCGAAACAGATGCAATAAATCAGATGCTCGGCTGTCATCAGTGCAGCTCTCCGACTCGCCTTCTTCGCCCAGCTGATCCTCTGCTTGTTTACATGCGATTAGCTCAGCTAGCTAGCGACCCTCCGAAAACACTCCGCTCTCTCCAAACAGCCAACTAACAAAAAAACAGACTAAAACCCTCCCACCATGGATTAGCGGAGGATTTTAGGGTTGTACAGCCGTACTACGGGCCGCTAATAAAAGCTCAAAACGGTTGCGCTCCACGTTTACAACATCGCTTTCGCTGTTCCTAAACAACAATCGCCCTGTCGACGCTTCCGGTCAACGTTACGTGACGCGCTACGTCATGACGTTCGTGCGTCATTACGTTAACATGGTAACAGTTCGGCGTTACGCAGGGATCAAAAGAGAAAAATTCTGCTCGATGATGGAAACTGGTTTGACTTTTTGTGTGTGTGTTTGTGACTCACATCCGGACATCACTGGCACTGTAACCACACTAGGAGGACTATGTGGAAAAGTCTTTACACTGCAAAACTGAACTATATTTAAAGAATGTATTATCCCAAACCAATAATTATAACTTCATTCCAGGAATGCTTGTTTTAGGTTCCTGCAAGGTTATGAGAAAACAAAAATCACTCAAGCACTCATAGTCTACACTGATTTATCCTGTGTAGAGGGTTGCAGGGGCCTAGAGCCTATCCTAGGAGACTTCGGGCATCGGACTCCCTGGTTCACACACACACACGGTATATTGACAAAAGTATTTGCTTCCCTTCACATGCATACGAACTTGAGTAACTTCCAGTTCC
Source organism: Clarias platycephalus (assembly GCA_030068275.1). NCBI lineage: Eukaryota > Metazoa > Chordata > Actinopteri > Siluriformes > Clariidae > Clarias > Clarias platycephalus. Next base: position 22,546,773 of record JAQQZT010000011.1, on the reverse strand, counting down.
AATGTTGGCCCACCCTTTGCAGTTATAACAGCTTCAACTCTTCTGGGAAGTGCATTTGTGTGGTCAGACACTGTTGCAGGACAAGAAGGCCTGGCTCGCAGTCTCCTCTCTAATTCATCCCAAAGGTGTTTCATAGAGTTGAGGTCAGGACTCACAGGTCTGTACAGGCCAGTCAAGTTCATTCATACCAAACTCGCTCGACCATGTCTTTTTGGACCTTGCTTGTTCATGTCGGAACAGGCAGGGGCCATCCCCAAACTGTTGCCTCAACGTTGGGAACACAACATTGTCCAAAATGTCTTTGAAAGACAAACCCGTGTCATAATCCCCCCTCCACCAAACTTTACACTTGGCAAAATGAAGTGAAACAAGTACTGTTCTCCTGGCAACCACCAAACCCACTGGCTTTCACTCCAGAGAACATGTGTACACTGGTTGCTGCTGTTGGGCCCTTAAGCAAGGCCCTTAACCCTGTCTGCTCCAGGGTGCCATATAATGACTGACCCTGTGCTCTGACCCCAGCCTACTAACAAGAAGCTGGGATATGCAAAGAATTAAAAAAAATCTATTTGCAGTGATGTATATGTAACGAATAAAGGCTGAACTTAAATGATATATACACACAAAATATGACGAACTGGTCATTTAGTTCATTAAGATCATCAGCTGACCTTATTTTATTGTCACTGCTGAACCTAGATCTCAGCAACTGAAGCAACCTCAAATTTAAGCCTTTTTTTTATTAGCCTAACTACATTTTATTGGTCACACAGCTGTTTAGTCCCAATTCTGTGAGATATTGTCACATGTGGAAATGCTCTTACTTTTATGATTATACACACCTGTATTTTGCCAGCCGAAACATATTAATCTCTGAAATAATTATCCAATCAAAAGCTCTTAAGCGTTTGCTTTTTTAATCCCAAATAATGACAATTATTATTATTATTATTATTATTATTATTAAATATGAGAAATCCATACCTAGAAAATCTTGACTTAAATATTGAAACATGTAAGATTCTGTAAGAAGCCATTCTTAGGCTTCAGGTAAGTTTGTACGAGGGGTGTTCAAGTTAATCCGATACTTTTGATTGTGCAGAATAACACAGTTAAGAGTAAAAGCTCGCTTTATTTCGCTATATAATCCCCTGCCACACTAATGGACTTATCCCGTCGTGTTTTAGATTCCACTGTGTTTTCAACAACCTTTGTTCGTTTTTTAAAATTAATTCAATAATTAAATAAATACGTGAGATAAATAAATCGCGTCGCGTTTTAAATAACTGGTCATTCGAAATAACTTGTATTGTAAAATTTAAATGGCTATAATAAGTGTGAGTGATTGTGATAACACGCGAACTACATTTGTAAACTATTTAGCAACACGCTAAAACAAAGCTTCTGTTCTGTCGCCAACTACTACGTCATCAACCCGCGTCCACTGTTGCCCTTGGTTACTATACGCACGCGCGATTTATTTGGTAAATACACTAAAAGATGGTCGAAATGCCGAAGTGGGCAAAGTTACAATCAAGTGTTCAGGTTGCAGCCGACGGTTTCTTCTCCAACTAAAGGTAAGAGCTCACTTTTTATGTCTGGACTACAGTGGAATAGGTTAATTATTTATATTTTTGTATTTTATTGTGTTTTAACGTGCTGTTTGTGGTTGTGTAAAGAGAAACATCTTTCCGTTGACGATACTGTAGGGGGAAAAAAACTCATGTCCATGTAACACTCATGTCCAGTAGGTGGCGGTATTGCATTGCTGTACTTGGCGTTAACTTGGCCTAGCTAATGTTGTTCAGTATTCTTACATGTGGTTTGAGCTTTACAAACCAAACACCTAGAGTGACTGAATGCTGAACTAAATATTAAACAAATATTTTATGCATTTATGTGTACATTTTGGCTGTTTTGAACAGATTTGTGATTGGAAAACACCTGCTAATCTGGCTGTGGTGGCAATTTTACGATGCAGAACGTTACCATCACTAAATTGCGGACCACGGTCTGGATCTGGACCGAGTGACGGTTCTATCCAGGTCCTGATGCTTGTCTAATCAACATACCAGTAAGCTAGCATTTTTTTCTCTCGAAGTGGATACGACTATATGTGCCCTTCAACAGAGCCAATCAATGCAATAAAGCACGACACAGCATTGCTTCCTCCAGGAAAAGGAAAGTAGATTATGAATCCTGAACCTTCAAAGATGAACGGACAGATCAATATATGTTTATTCTTCCTGCAAGAAGTTTAAAACCAGTTTGTCTTATATGTTTCAAAACTGCTGCGATAATAAAAAGCAGGATTGTGGAGCGTCACTATAAGAGAAGAAAAAAAAATAAAAAATGGGTCATTTAAGCAAACATATCCGCAGCAGTCCGAGGTGAGGGCGTATAAAATACACGACCTGAGAGCCCAGAGTGACAGAGCAACCAGAGTCCTTTCACATGCACTTACAGCTCAGCAAATGAAAATTCAATAATAATGACTGTTGTCATTACTGTAATAATTTTTTTTTGTATTACATCCAAATGCTGCAAATATACAAGACCATCAAAGTTCAAATTGTTCCTCCTATTTCCTGTCCTCTTTTGAAAACTCAGTTGAATTTATGTTTTAAGGTTAAATAAGCTTTTGATGCCCATTTAATATATGTGTCCACAGTTATACACCAGTTGATGTCCTTTGTAATTTATGGAAGCATTTCCGTAATTTAGGAAAACATTTGAAGCATATATTTAGTGTATAAGCTGCCCTTGGTATAGAAATACGTGGATTAAAAAATTTTTTTACAAATTGTATGTGATAAAGATTTATGTCTCCTGTGCTGTGTATGACTGTACTCCTGTTTAAACCTAACTACATTACTCTGGCAAAATAAAAGCAGCAGCAACATTTAATTGGCACATATTGAATCCACTGCAGTAAAAGATTGAAGACATAATGAAAAGCTAGTAATCTCACTTTTGGGCTCCAACTCTCTCTCTACTATACATAAAGAAGAGATCAGCATGGATGAAGGCTTGGATGTTTGGAGGTTGGAGTTTTATATTTAAAAGAGTTTCTTGATTTCAGGCTTTAAGGTCTGGTTTTGAGTGCACTCTATTGATAAGAGACAGAAGCACTAGAGATAGCTTGCTGAACTCTTCAGCTGAGGTCTGGAGTTCAGGATTCAGTCACCAGGGTCGTACAGTGTATTCACAGAGAGAGGAAGTTCATTATCAATTCCTGTAGCTTAATAGACCAACATGTGTCATGAAGACACATGTTGGTCATGAAGAAGGGGGACATCTTTTCTTATTTGCACACAGGCACATGCCTCTATGAAAATAAAACAAATACGTACAAATAGCTTGTGTCTGCTGAAATCCTTTTGTCTAAATGGAAAATACTAATGTGTTTCCTATCGACTGTCTGTCTCTGGGTCTGTCTATGACTTACATGCTAATGAATAGTTTTTTTTGGCAAATTACGGGTATCTGGCCAAAATCTTAAATATTCTCTTTTTTTTTTTTTTTTTAGACACATCATGCGTGCAGGTGTGTTTGTCCCTCTGCCTGCATTCAGAGGTGTGTTGAGGAGCGGTGGAGGCATCATGCAATAATTCTTCTTCTTTTAATTAATCTTAAAGATAAACAATTTGGTCTCTCTTCTCCAACCAGAAGAGAGGACTTTCAAAAGTATATTTTATATAAATATACCATCTAATTTGAATATATTAATTTTTTGTATATAATTTTATTTATTGTTTTTGTTTTTTGCACTTGCATGGGATGCTTTGAGTGCTTGTTGATTTTTAGGCCCCAATGTTGCCACCTAGTGGTGATTCTGTATAATAACTTCTTTCACATATTTACTTTCAGAAACGTAATTAAAAATATATATATATTATTTTAATTAATTAGGTCAGTTACTATTTTTGGATAATTCGAGGTCGTGGGCAATATCATGTCACATCAAGAAGCAATGAACAGCAGTGAATTAAGGATTGGAACTACATTTATTTTGTTATACTCTGTTACATATGTATGTAGTTTTATTATAAGTGCACTATAATTAAGTGAATTGCACTAAGCTGATGTTTCTGTGTAGGCAAAAAATTTGATTAATGGTTTTATGAATAAACTGTGTTTGCTTAACATGTAATATATCTAAAGCATTACCATTATTATAACGTATACTCTTTTTGTGTATACTGAAAATGTACAATTAATAAAATTGGATGATTATTTTACTTGCCTACTGATTCACCCAAGCTCACGTTGTGAATAGTTCTCCGCTGATTGGTTGGAAATCACACAGAGGGCGTGTCCTCATGCAGAAACCAGAGAAGGGGAGGTACACAAACCCAAGATGGCGTCCCGCGATGAAGCAGGAAATATATCTCGTTTTCAGTAATATTCGCGACCGGGGATGTTTGCTCAGAAGTTGTATGTTTGAAGAAGGCTGAACCGGATTTATTGGCGACTAAAGACAGAGCAGGTAGTGAAAACAACTTGTAATGTTACGCTGACAGGTTGAGCCAGGGGCGGTGGCGGAGGAAGTGAAGGCGCTACTGTTAGTTAGCAAACAAGCCATATACAGTGTGTAGGCCTGCTGGGATATTTACCCACCCGTATTCGGATCACTTCCGCAATATGCGCATGGAGCACTCGAACGCGCTGTGATTGGTCAGTGTTTCATTCTCAGAACGTCTGTGCCTTCGGTCCAGCAAATCAGAATGGTTTGATCGGAATACGGGTAGTAAAAATAACCCATAGGCCTAGGTGCTAGCTAGCGAGTTTGAACTTCGCTTTCGTGTCAAAAGACAGAAAGTCACCGGTTGTGCGTTTTGTTTTGACCCACTTTTAACTTTTAAAGATATTTCTTTTTTTTGTTTTTAGGTTAACCGCTTTGGTAGTGACGTGTTAATTCGTGTTAATTTAATGTTTATGAAATTAATAGGATTGTCCAGCAATAGCAAGTGGAAGCAGCCTGGCTAGTTAACCTGAGATGATTTGGTATTTTTATGTAACACGGTGACTCACTGAATGTTATCACTTTGGTTTTTAAAGATCTCTCACAGTGGAATAGATGTCAATAACTGAGCCTTAAAAAAAATAAAACTTTGATTAAAACACAAGTAGATCCAGGTTCCCGGTGTGAAATTTTGTAGGAATTATTTACATCAGGGGATTTTATAAGTTTCTGCAACCATGTCTCTTTTAACAGCATCAAGATATTTAACAGACGAAACCCAGTTATTCAAATATTAGACAAAGTAGGCAAATGTCTGCTGCTATATTTATTTTAATCCCTTTACAGAAACCAAACCAGTTTAGAAACCAAACTGTCATAGATTCTAACCACTTTGTGCCATGTTTTCTTCACAGGTTCCAATGACTCATACTATTTCTGAAGTTCTTTAGCTTATCATTTTAGAGAGAAAGGAAGTTTCTGGAAGTTTCCCGAGTCTCTACTAAAGTGTTTTTAATGCATTGTTTTTAGACAATGACGTTCCTGTACTCATCACTCTAACTTCATCACGTGTAATGTTTTCAGAATACAGAGTACCGTGTCTGTATAGGAAATAAATTTTTGCATGCAGCAAATGTACAAAGACAACATACAAGGGGAGTGTTTATGTAAGAGGGGGGAAAAAAAATATCGCGCAAGTTGAGATTGTGTATAGATGGAATCGTTTGAATTGTGTAATATCCTGCTGGAAACGTACACAGTTAATATGTTGTGTTTATATAAAACCCTGATTGGGTCTACTGCTTTAAAACACATTCAGAAGATTTGTAGCACATTAAACTTGTCTTTGCGCTTTTTTCGCCTCTGAGGTTTTATCCTCGTAATTGAATGGCTGGTTGTCATGTTTGTCTTAAATTCGTCAGTTTGTTTTGCATTACATTCCTTCAAATCACATTTGAGTTTCAGAAAGTGTTCATTCAGTCCGTGAGTGCAGTTGAAATAAATAAGGCTGAGTATTCTCTGTTTAATTAAGCGATATCACACGAGGTGGAGTTTTGTTTTGCCTCGTCGTAGGCGTGAGGGTGTGACCGCCACGATGATATCCAGCACGACCTCGAGTGTGATGCATACATCTTTTTTTTAATCAACAGTTTATGATTTGTTTGTTCAGTTAATCAGTTATTTTGCTCTGCCAACACATATCCATCCACGCCTGGCAGAACTGAACTATCCACGACTGGTGGACTGGTGATTACTATTATTATTAGTGTAATTAACAGGGGTGAGGGTAGTTTAAAATTTGTACCGGTGCTACATAGCCAAAAGGTGAGGAGAGTAAACCCATGGAGGTGGTGCACAGTTCTGTAAATCTCATAACTTTCTTTTTATTTCCACTTATTTTGCGTTAGAATATCTGCTCTGTGAACTGCCGGGTTCCAGGTTGAATGGAAAACTAGTTCGCTATGGTGTAATAAGGTTACTGTTGTCCCACACACAATAAGTAGAGCCCTTGATCAGGGGTTGGAAAGTGATTTTGGTTTCAGCCTTGTCTTATACAAACAGTTCAGAGGCAATTCGGAACAACTTGGAAGCAATTGCTAGCTAAGGAGACCTAGTTTATTTTTAAGACGACAACATTATCTGATGATTTTTTTGTTTGTTTTTTGTTTTTTTGCTGAAAGTGCTTACAGGTATATGACTGGTTTTAAATGTTGGTTTTGGCAGGCAGCTCTTTTCTCCTTACTACAGACTTTCTTTCACCCATTCTTTCATAATTACTTAGTGTAATTAATTATTGTATTGCACCTGGACACAATGTGGTGCATATAATTAAACATCCCAGTGCTGTAACTGTCCATTATCGCGACTCGTGAAATGTCTCTCATCCAATCAGATTGCTCGGTCGGAACAACCATTGTATAATTTTGCAGTAGCTTATTGTCGCGTGTATGATTTGAAGTCGAGCACTTGATGCTCATTTTTATGAGTCTCCTTGGATGAATGTAGGATATCAGGATGAATGCAACTTTTCTGTGTAAATCATTTTCAAGTAAGTTTTATTCTGTAGCCAGTTTGATCAATGAGGTCCTCTGCTGGTGAATTTTGTGGTCTGATTTTTGATTCAAACGATCTGAGGCTATGAGGTCGAGACTATGAGGTCAAATCTCTGATGTCATCTTTCCGATCCGTTTTTTTTATTTTTCTTTTTAGATTCTCTAAATGGCTGCGAGGAAGTCTGGATCAGATCTCCACAACAATGGTTAGTTACCTAGATCTCCTTTCTTGATCTCTCACTATATGATTGTGGCATATAAACTAATCTATGATCCTTATTTTCTCCACCTATATCCTCATACAGGACCTGTCAGTTACCTTGATGATGTTCCTTTCAAGCTCAATGAGAAGTTTCGCTGCCCAGCTAAAGTGGGTCTGCCCATCGGTTTCTGCCTGCCCGACTGTAACGCTTTGTTATCAGAGACACAGGTTAGTCAGCCTACTATTGTTATTGCACAATAAAAAGTAGGTGACTATGAGTTAAAGTATCTCACCGTATTTCATTACAGAGTTATGACCGTTCAAAACAAAAACAAAACAAAAAAAAACACATCAACAACTTGGTGGCCATTGTTGTTGTTGTTGTTTTTTTCTCCAATAAATGTTCTTCCAGTTAAACAGGTGTATCCAGTACAACCCTTCCCATTTGGACAGCCTAATTCCTAAAATAGTTCGCTAATGTTTCCGTAGTTGATCATACTTTTAAAACTTTTTTTTTTTTGCTTCTCCCACAGTATGACTTCAGTCTAGAGAAACTGAGTGTGCGCTGGGGGGACGAACTGGCCAAGGCGCGAGCTTCCGAGGCTCGGGAGGCCGAATCCAAGCAGGCGGAATTAGAAAAAGACAGACAGGCTGCCTTACAGGACAGTGATGGCGGATTGGCTGGTGGCAAGAAAGCCCGTCCCGCCGAGGAGCAAGACCTCCTCCCACCGGCGCTGAATCCGGTCCTGGCAGGTCTACGGCACAACGCCATTCTGACCCCACTCCCGGCCCCGAGCTTCGGTCCGGCACAACCAGCAGCCAGCAGCCCTGCACCTCAGAGCCTCAATCTCGCAGACTTTGAGCGGGAAGAGGACCCCTTCGACAAGCTCGAGCTGAAAACCCTGGACGACAAAGAGGAGCTCAGGAGCATCCTCCAAAGCCAGCCGCAGGCTTCGGTGTCCGTCCCGAATACCGAAAGCGCAGGTGGCAATGACGCTGTTGCACCACCTCAGCGAACCAAAGTTGGCATCTTCCATAAACCCAATGGCCTGGTAGGACTTTTGGACTTGGAGCAGGCAGGCGTTAGTGGCGTGGCGATCTCCAGGGGACAAATCGATGCCGAACGCCCCTGTAACATTCGCTCACTGACTTTCCCCAAGCTGTCAGACCCAGGAGATTCCCCGTCAGACCCTCCCCTAACCATATATCCATCAGTCCCACAGCGAAACTTACCCAATGGTACTCCACTCTCCCTGGTGAGAACCACACAACATACCGGTTCTACGTTACCCGCAGAGTTACCGGGCCACGCACCAAATAGTGCACCAAACGGCACACCAAAGCAGGTACTTGGGCAAGAATTTTTTTTTCTTCTCTTTCTCACTGCTCAAGTCATAACTACAAATGTCAAGCTAGCAAATAACTAGGTGTCAGTGATCATTTGTTTTCTTTGTATGTGCCTTGAATTTCTTCCATTTCGTACAGTCTGATGAACAGTAACAAGGGACGAATCCAAATGCTGACGTAAATGTTTTGAGTACCAATCCTCGAATATGTGTATATGTGTGTGTGTGGGCGCTGAGGTAGCTTCAGTTCCCAAACTTAGTTTCTACAATAAATTCACAACCTTAGTTTCTACCTGTAATCTATTCCCATTTACTGTTCGACATCCAAAAAATACAGCTCTGGAAAAAATAAAAGGCCATTATCATTTACTCCAGAAAACTTCTGGAATGTCATCAAAAGGAAGATGGAGGGTCACAAACCATCAAGCAAAGCTGAGCGGTTTGCTGTTTTTTTTTTTTGCAAAAAAAATAGTGGTGTAAAGTTAACGAACTGCCATGTGAAAAACTGGTGGAGAGCATGCCAAAACGCATGATTGCAAATCACGGTTATTTCGCCAAATACTGATTTAAAAAATCAAATGTTATTTAGCCAAATTATTAACACAATTTGTTTACAAATTATTTGCAGATTGTTTTATTTGAGTAATTAAAGCTCTGCAAATACTGCATGACTTTGGGTTATTATGATTCGTTGTGATTCCTTTAAATATACAGTAAAACCTCGGATTACGAGTAACGCAGTTTACGAGTGTTCCGCAAGACGAGCAAAGATTTTAAATTAATTTCGACTTGAAAAACGAGCATTGTCTTGGTTTACAAGCACGGAGTATCATGTATCACGCATGCGCTTCTTGATTTGACGCCAAGCGTCACGTGATCACAACTGAGCCAACGGCTTTTCTCTCTTGCGCTGCGGGTAATCGTCTCCCCTGCTGGGTCTTAGTGCTCGTCTCTTACTGGGTCTTAGTGCTCGTCTCTTATAATCAACATCCGTGTGTGTGTTTTTCTTTCTCTTGCGCTGCGGAGTGTGTTGTGTGTGTGCGCGCGTGTAATTTGACACTGCGCCGGTTCTCACACACACTCTCTCTCGTCTTTAGTGTGTGTCAGTGTTTGAGTGTGTGTGTTGTGTGTGCGCGCGCGTAATTTGACACCGTCTCTCTCGCTCTCGCCTTTAATGTGTGTGTGCGTGTGTGTGTGTCTTCACTCGCACACAACCGG
>JAQQZT010000011.1:22458461-22468932 GCA_030068275.1 Clarias platycephalus | reverse complement strand
AATAATTTCCCACGGCACACCTGACGATCTCTCACGGCACACTAGTGTACCGCGGCACAGTGGTTGAAAAACACTGGCTTAGGACACAAGGGGTGTACTGTAAATAACTGACATAGCAATTTCACGAGCACATAATATGACAATATTAATGTGTGTAAATGTGCATTAAGTATAAATTAAGTACAGATTGGGGTCACTGGGTCACATGACCTAGAAGCTATTGAAGAAATAGCCTTTTTTTTAAAATAAAAAATTAACTAAAAATAATTGAAGACATTTCTTGGGATAAAATCAGGTGGACCTTTTGGGGGACTCAGATTTGATTATTTTGGTACGCGTTTGGGGTCACCAGGTCACATGACATAGAAGCTGTTGAAGAAATAGCTTTTTTTTTTTTTTTTTAAATAAAAAAATAAATAAAACTAAATGAAAACATCTCTTGGGATAAAGTCAGGTGTACCTTTTGGGGGTCTCAGATCAGATTATTTTGGTACCAGATTGGGATCACTGGGTCACATGACCTAGAAGCTATTGAAGAAATAGCTTTTTTTTTTTTTTTTAAATAAAAATGAATGAAGACATATCTTGGGATAAAATCAGGTGTACCTTTTGGGGGTCTTAGATTAAATTATTTTGGTACCCGTTTGGGGTGACCAGGTCTCATGACATAGAAGCTATTGAAGAAATAGCGTTTTTTTTTAAATAAAAAATTTTATAAAAATAATTGGACATTTCTTGGACTACAAAGAGGTGTACCTTTTGGGGGTCTCAGATCTGATTATTTTGGTACCAGTTTGGGGTCACCAGGTCACATGACCTAGAAGCTATTGAAGAAATAGCATTTAAAAAAAAATAATATAATGAAATAAAAATGAATGAAGACATATCTTTGGATAAAATCAGGTGTACCTTGTGTGGAACTTTAATGAGATTATTTTGGTACTAGTTTGAGGTCACGTGGTTACACGACCAAAAAGCTATTGAAGAAATAGTGATTTAATAAAAAAAAATAAAAAAAAACATATTTGCAAATTAATTCACAATACTCAATTAATCTATTAATTCAACAATTAATAATAAACCAAAGTAGTATTCATGGCATTTGTATGTTTAATAATAAATTAGAATAACTGGGTCACGGAGCCAGGTAAGTAACAAGCACCTTCACTTTTCATTTGGGCAGAAATTTGTCGACGGTCCCTAAAATACCGCTTCCGAATGTCTGTCGGTCATGTAATTGGGTTCCACACGTGAACATCGTGTCTTTTGTGTGAATTATTTACGAGACCGATCTGCCTCCATAGCAGACCTCTACAAAAGCAGAATTTTTTTCCCCAAAGCATTCAAGTGTGTTCTAACACAATGCCAAGAAATACATAAACAATAGTCTTCTAGAGAAGCAACTGTTGCTTCTCTAAAACCATTTCCAAACAATTTGGAGTTCAACGCTCTACAGTGAGAAAGATTATTCATATGTGGAAAGTGAGCCAATCAGTGTGATCACCCAATAGTGTGATTATAAATCATTCACTTTTATTGGTGTGTGCTATAACTCAACTAAACTAAAAAAAACTCTTAATAAGTGTTAATGAGTAACTAACTTAATTCTTTACTCAAGGCTAAGAAGTAAGGATACAAGGCTGGCATTCAGTGGGTATTTTTGTTGCCAACAGCTTTCTGAAATTCTGCTAGTAACTTAATTGAGACACCGAGTAGTGAAAGCGTTCTTTACCTTAAACAAGCATTGGTTATATTTAAGCTTTGCAAATAGCAGATATATGTATGACACTAAAGGAACTGAGGAACTTGAACCACAATTTATTCTATTGAGAGGACATTGTTGAACTTTTTATGAACCCCAAATAAAAGAATGATTCACATTGACGTGAATATGTTCTCATGTGTAATGGTGCATGTTGCTGAATCTAATGCAACAAGCTACATAGTTGAGGAAAGAATGTTTAAGGAGAAAGATAATCTCCCTGAGATGATGCGAAAAAAAAAAAATCCTGAAAGGAACCAGAAAAACTTTTCACACAGACAGTGATCTAAGCTCGAGAATGAACCGACAATCCTGGAGTTGTGGTGGCAGTACTCAGAGCATGATGGAAAAAAGAAAAAGAAAAAAAAAACGCAAGAGAGGAAGTTGTTTCAGCCTTCACCCTCTAGGGTATGGGCTGTCACGTGAGAACGGAAAGATGGCTTCTGTGCCAATGCTGGAACAATCACTTATTATATTATTGTACTGTACTTGTAAAATAATAATGATAATAATAATAATAATGTTGCAGTTTTTTTTTTCTTGGAATGTGGTAGTTTACCACAAGCCTCCAGAAGAGCTTAATCACCTTGGCCCAGATTCTCCAAGTCTCTGGAACTTCACTGTGATAAACACTGTTCCTCCAAAAAACATTTCCTTAGTTGGCGTTTTGATGATGATGCAGGAAGAGCTCTGATTTCTCGGATTGAAATCCGATATCTGCAAGGCCACAACTGTTTGATCTGTTTCCATTATTGTCATTCCTGCCTTGCGGATCGGTTCAGGAACACAAAGTAGAGTGTGTACTTGAATGAACACTTTAACCTATTTTTTATTAACCTAAATAAGACCAAGAACTTAGGACTCAAACTGATTTGTTGAGAAGTTTCTGTGCTCGGTCATGACATTACCAGCTTAGTCATTGAGTAATGCTGACACTTTTGTTTGAACAACATTGTGACAGTACAGATTGCACATGAATTCAAATGATTCGGTTTTATTCAAACATTTCAGGGTCATGTGGGTGCTGCGAATGAGCTCATTGCCCTCGGATTTCCTCTGAAAAAACCACTCTGACAACACCCAGACCTCCTGTTACCCAGAAGGCTATAGGGCTGATTTAGGGGGTGTGTGACGGGGAGGGACAAAAAAGGGGACACTCTGTACAGCTAGCCACATGAACTCTTAGGGGAAGTGCACGACAGCTGTGACTGTAGCCCGGGTAACAACGGGAACACACAAAGGGTTGGATTTTGAGTTCTAATAAGAAGGAAGGGAAGGACAAGAAAAGGACCACACGAGCATGCTGGAGGAGGGGAAGGTTGAGCAGCCGAATAAGGCCGGGAGACGAGCCATGTGCTGGATTAAGAAGAAGCATGTCCGAGTTGGCCTAGCTGAAACACTCAGCACATTTGTTATGATGGTACGATCGTAAATAATTTTTATGTATTTTTTTATTTTTTTTGATGAAAGAAATGAAAGAATGTTACCATGCGGACAAATGTCAAATTCACATCCTGTCACATACCTATATGTATATTTTTATATAAAAATGTAATCAAAAATCTTGGTTTAAGAAACAAAGAGAAATCCAAAGAACCTAGGTTTTTGCCTGTATATCATTTACATGTTTTTGTGACCGTGTGTCACCAGAATGCAGTTTATCATGACATCCAAAATAACACGAAGGGGAGGACAATTTTTTTTTTTAGTGCTTTAATAAAAGTGTCAAAATCCTTCTCAGTTAAAAGAGGAAACATCCAGCTAATTGTCCTCAAGTAGAAGCAAAACATTGCTACTTTTCTTAGTCCTCATGTATTAAAAGCAAAAAAAGGTTATCTGCTTTTTATGTGAACGTAGCTTTTATCACAAATTTATATCAACCTGCAGAGGACGGGAATTGTTTTAAAGCATCTACAACTAGCCCTTAACTAGCATGTTAGCAACTGAAACTGGCATTATCATAAAGCAAGCTATCTTAGCCAGACAGTGTTTGTAAATTAGTGGAGCTTACCTTAGCAAAACTTTCTGCCTTGCTCGTATCCAAGCACGAGTGAAAAGCTGGGATAAGTGCGTCAGTGTAGCAGGGAATTCGATCAAAAGTCCTGGTTTGACTTGAACGCGCCTTGTATCTTCCAGAGGGAGGGCCAGGGGAGTGGAGTGCATCATGTTCCACACTGCGGTCCCAGGAAGCTACAGTGGCTACCTGATAGCTACCGCGGATGATCACCTGGAATGATTTTTGCTTGTTTTTCTTCATTTATGAACTTCATCATATCAACAATCAAACATTTTTATCTCTTCATTGCTAAACTTTGTTTATGCCGAGTATCTGCTGTACAAATCTGCTTTAAATCTCAGGAACATCCCTCATCTTTTGTACGCTTAGACTCAATGTCTGGAATGCCTGTGCACATGATCGCCTACATACGGGTTTCCTGAGGAGATCAAACTTAGATATTATGCTCACGAATTAAATGTCAATCAAAGAAATAATAATAATAATAAAAAAATATTGCCTTTAAATTGAACGTCATGAATTAATGTGATTGTCTGTGATGTACAGTAATAAAATTCGTCAGAGAGCTGCAAACTGTAGTTTAGTTGCAGCCTGTACCTTGGACTGCATCTGTTTTGACACCTGTTATCTTCCGGCGATATGGATGTTTACCCTGTACCCTGAGAATTTTTGTTTGTTTTGCAGGTGTTTGGCCTAGGTTCTGTTGCTCAGGTGGTCACAGGAGGGGGCGTTTTTGGAGATTACCTGAGCATTAATCTGGGTTTTGGTCTTGGTGTAGCAATGGGAGTGCATGCTGGCGGGAGAGTGTCAGGTAAACTGCTGTAACATGTGTGTGCATGTTTGCTTTTGTTGTTTTTATTTTGCCACGCTGAATCATCTTTCTTGGCATAAGTTGGAAATCTGATCCAAGCCTGATAAGTTTTTAGGATTGTATCACTTCACTGAAAAAGTGACTTATTTTTTACCTCTTACTAGGATTGAATTATTACTTGAGCCTGTTTAATTAAAAGCATCTGCTGGATTATAAACGTACATACACTGCTTGGCCATCTTGTACAGAAGATTGCATTGACCTCCTTTAGCTTTGATTACACACACACACACTGTGGTGGCCAGTTGAAATGTGAAAATGATTCCTCATACTCCCAGAACCACTCTTTCCCAATCTGAGTCCAGTAATATGGTTGTTCCATCAAGGAAAAAAAACTCCATAGATGTGATAACCTGGTCATGCAGTACATTCAGGTCGTCAGCTGACTTGATTTTATTGCCACATAACGTTGTTGAGGCTAGACCTGAGCAACAGAAGCAACCCCAGATCATAAGATCTTACTTCTTCTACTGATGGCCACACAGCTTTTTTTTTGTGTGGATTTTTTCCAGATTTTCTATATATTTCCCGATAGAATTTAGTCGTGTCCTTTATTCCTCCCCGTCACTAGGGGGCTCCCACATTAAGGCTACTTCTACCATTCAGCCGGAAGGGCCGAAGACTATCACGTGTAGCCTCCGAACCACGTGACGCCAGCTGACCGCATCTTTTTTTTCGAACTGCTCGCTCACGGCGGCGTAACACACTCAGAGGACAGCGCTATCCACTCCTTCCGCATGCGCGAGTAAAAATGTAGAGCTGTGATTAATGTGGGAGCACGAAGTACCTCTCATCCCTCCCCTCTGAGAGAGCTCGGCCAATCAGCTCTCTCTAGACCTCCGACTGTGAGAGGTTACAGCATCACCCGGGAACCGAACCAGCGATCTCCGGATGATAGGGCGAGCACTTTACCACTGCGCCACTCGGAGGCCCTGGCCACACAGCTTTTTGCTCTTACTTTCACTATTAAACATAGCTATGATTGTTACTTTTGATAGCATGCATCTTCAGTTTAAGTGATCTCCAATCATGTTTTTTTTTTTTTTGACAAAGTTGACGGATCAGGTTTTGATAATGTTTTAAAGAGTTCTTAACCGAGTTCCAGTTATTTCAAATCTCCTTAGTTGCTTTCTTTGCTGATGAAGCCCAATAATAAGACCCCTCTTTTTTGTCTGTAAAATATGAAAAATACATCTATTTTTACTATTAGATACCAGGTAATGTGTCAGGTAGCTCCAAGAACGTATCCTTTAAAGGTTCCATATGTTACTATTTAACAAGTTCAGGTCTCAAACCTGTTGTGTTTGTTAATGACCCAGCTGAAATGCCACTCAGATAATGCATTTTTTATACTGCAGAGCTGAGCTGAGCAAGGTGGGGGAGGGGCTCTTCTTATATGAGGTCACAAACGGGGAAAATCTAATGGTCCTGTTCAAGCTCTGATCAATACAAAAATGGAAAAAGAACAAAAATCAATCATCGAATGCTTTTTATTTTAACACACCCTGGAGACCGATCTGGATGTCTAAAAACTACTGCACAGGAAAAGATCTTTTTAGGATTCATAATAAATCAAATAAATAAATCCAGGTTTTTATAGCCAAAGAATTAATATGTTTTAAAATCTCTAAGGAAGCATGTCATGAATAATAATACTTATAATGTCTCAATCTTATTCCTCAGGGGCTCACATGAACGCAGCAGTGACGTTTACTATGTGCGTTCTTGGCCGTCTGAGCTGGAAGATGCTTCCCCTCTATGTAGCTGCACAATTTCTGGGCTCGTTTATTGCTGCGGGAACAGTTTTCACTCTGTACTATGGTTAGCGAACATGCACGTTCAGTTTTAACCTATAAAAATTCCATCGTTCCAAGAACCACTAAAACATTTCAACTTGATTGCTTACAGATGCCATATACAACTATTGCGAAGGAAACCTCACAGTGATTGGCCCCAAAGCAACGGCAGGAATCTTTGCCACTTATCCAGCTCCTTATCTCTCAATACAAGCTGGATTTTTGGACCAGGTAGGACATTTTGTAATAACTGAAAAAAAAAAAAAGTCTTATCTTATCATTGACAGATAACGAAGACTTGAACATGAGACGAAAATGCTACGAATGTGGCCCACATTGTAAGACACAGATTCACTCAGACTTCAGTTTTCATTCACTTATAATGTATAATTTTAATATTTTAGCGTATCCCCGTCTGCCTCACTCAGGTGCTTGGAACTGCCATGCTGTTACTATGTCTGATGGCTCTGGCAGATAAAAGGAACCAGCCTGCCCCAACTGGTGGTGAACCTGTGGCTGTAGGAGCTCTTGTATTGCTGATCGGAGTTTCCATGGGTAGCAACAGTGGTTACGCCATCAATCCCACTCGAGACCTGGGGGCAAGAGTCTTTACGGCAATTGCAGGCTGGGGATTAGATGTTTTCAGGTAAACCTAATTAAGAAAAATATACGTCTTAGACAGCATTGCAAAGATTTCAGAGTCGTTCTCGTCCAGAAACTGAAGTGAAGAACATTTATTCCGTCATCATTCACTTATCTTACATATACACTTTATCTTGGGGGATGCAGGACCAGTACACCACGCGATGGGAGTACACCCTGGTTTGTGCTTATCACAGAACACCATGCATATGCCTAGAGGCAATGTTTCTACATGTAGTCCACCTGAATTTGGGAGTTGGAAGGGAACCAGACAGCTCAAAGGAAATCCATTTTCCCATGGGAGAACATGTAAAATTTCTAAGACCTACATACAAAACCCTCAAAGACAACATAAGCTGTTATTTAGCTTATTTAAAGACAAAAATCTGGTTAGTAAATTAGTTGTGGGCATGTTTTTCAGGTGGTGCCAATTTTCTACTAGCATGACTTTAGTAAATTAGGATATTTAGTATAGCCTCCATATGCACCATGACCCTGACCAGGATATACCACTAACTGATGAAAATTAAATATACAATTCTTTTTTTTTTTTCCTGCTTCTGTCTCCTTCACAGGGCAGGTAACAGCTGGTGGTGGGTACCCTTGGTGGCACCATTTGTTGGCGGAGTAACTGGAGCTTTAATATACAAAGTATTAGTTGAACTGTTTCATCCCACGGATAAGGATAGAAAATCTGAGCACAGTGGCTCATCAGAGTGCATTCAACTAAATGAGTGCAAGAAAGACAGTGAATACTTCTGGAACCGTGAAGACAACAGAGAGGAGCTCCAGAAGACCCAGATCAACACAGTGCATTCAGTCTAATGGTGAAGAAGCAACAATATCAGCTCCTGGCTTGTCCATCCAAGGGATGATTGAAACCTGCTTGGATGTCCGGACGCTGGAATGTCTTCAAAAAAAAAAAACTTCAACAGTGACTGCTATGAACAGTCAGAATGAATTGAAAAGACAGAACAATTTTTAAAAAAATGCATTAAAATCACAAGTCTCTAATTTCACGCTACATTAGCATGACCGGTGTGCTTGTTTGGAAGAACACCCTCCAAAAATGTTTACATTTATTTTGCCATAGTGATGTCCATTGTTAATGTATTATCTTACTATATTTTGTTGAGTTTGGTAGACTATCCCTTCTACACATGTCACAAGGGTGGTTTAGTCATACAAAGTCATTCCTTACCAATCACTCATCCTCACTCATTCTCTATACAGATTATTGTGTACAGAGTCACGGTAAACCTTGAGCCTCTCCCGTTGGACGGGATGCTAATCCGTCACATGGCACACAAGCACACACCCTCATTAACACACTACAAGCAATTTGGAAATTCCAGTTAGCCTACCCTGCATGTTTTTGGATTATGGGAGGAAACCTACCGAGTACGGGGCACTGTGTGGACGCACACAGACCCGAAGGCAGGACTCAAACCCTCAGGTCTGGAGGTGCGAGGCCACAGTGCAAACCACTACCCCACCGGGCCACTTGGTATTTTTCCAAAATTATCCCCCTAATTTAGTCGTAGCCAGTTTCCATCCCTTTCATCATTGTCGCAAAGGCTTCCAACTGGATCACATGCTTCCTCCCAGACATGTGATACCAGCTGACCATATCTTTTCGAACTGCTGGACCAGCATTACACAAATGCCTTGTCTATGGCTATGCACGGCCAATCTGATCCCCAGGCTCCCGGCTATGGATGAACGAGCATCAAACTCACAATCTCAGCATAATAGAATGATCGTGTTTACATATTACACCATTTGGGAGCCTTAGTCACTTGTTTTCACTCCCTCGTCTAGTTAATAAGACAAATTGCAGATTGACGTTATGGAGAAACAGGCGAAAAATCTGCAAAATAGTGTAACAAAGCAGTGAAGAACATCACCATTTAAATACTTTTAGGATTTTAGGTTTCCTAAAAAGCTTAATTGTTCTTACTACCCGAGCTGTTTTTTTTTTTTCTTCAGAAAATACATCTGACCCACTGGAATTCGGGAGGCAACAGGACTGTTGTGTACATTCATGAAAGGTTTAATCAATTTAGTCGACACACAGGAAGAGAGCTTGCAGTGAAGCTAAATGGGATCTGAACTTGGGTGTTCACGTAGTGTACAGTTACAATATTGCACTCGTTTTGGCGATGTCCAAATAAAACATTCTATCCCCAGTGGACATGCGATTGTCTCTTCACGCTTTGCCTGCCCTTGAGCCCCGACCTTTGGCTGGACCGCCTCCACCAGATGGGGCCTGGCTGAGCTGCTTCTTCTTGGGAGCAGGAGGTTTGGTTTTGCCACGGAAAGCCTTGTCTGGGTCCAGCTTGTTCAGGAATGTTTCACTAGATGTATCTAGATGGGAATCGCCGTGGAAGGTAAGGGGGTGATAAAGAGATGACCATTGCTGTATCAAAACAGAGAGAGAGAGAGAGAGAGAGAGAGAGGGAGAGATCTTAAAGTGTATTATACAGTATGCAGGCTATAAATGAGTGAAGCCCAACTGTAAATATTGAAAAATAAGAAACTGGGCCATGATCTTGCACACGTGAAGCCACTCAGTTTAGACAGACCAAGCGTAATTCAGTTAATGAAACCCAGAGCCTGACCTAATATTTTTTTAACGCTGTCTGATTATTAAAAACATACGATGACAGTATTATTATCTTATGTCAACTTGTTTCGCAATCATTGGAATTATAAAAGCATTTATTAAAGCACTACTGGTTCTAATGCATCAGTGAGATTTACTTCCACAGAACAGAGAGAGATTTATCCTTTAAAGAGTAACAACTGTGGAAAAAAAACCCCCACAGACTCTGTGCTACAGAACAGCCAAAGAACTGCCAAAGGCTTTTTTGAAGTCGGCTTCCAGGAAGTAAATCATACGCACACACACACCCACAAAAACACTTGTGTGGAACTCCTACTGGTAAATACAGTGGAACCTTGGATCTTGGTAAACCAAATAAAATTTTCCCATAAGAAATAATGGAAACTCAAATTATTCGTTCCACAGCCCAAAAAAAAAAAAAAAAATTAGTACAAAATATAAAGTAAAAATAAAACAAATTAACCTGCACTTTACATTTAAAAAAAGGAAAAATAAATCCCAACAGATAAGTGTTTCCGTCTGTGTGTGTGTGTGTGTGAGAGCTAGAGACTCTTGCTTTCAGCCCCTCCTGTCTCCCCCTTCTCATCTAACACAGTAAAACTTTCTCCTCTCGTTTGAATTAAACACACACACACACACACACACACACATTAACGGAAAGACTGTTGTTAGCTTCTTTATTTTTAATGTTGCTCGCGACAGCGTAACAGCCCGTTAATTCATGCTCGTGTAATGATGAGATGGACAAACTGGTCGA
>JAQQZT010000011.1:22421132-22458361 GCA_030068275.1 Clarias platycephalus | reverse complement strand
GCTTACATCTCGCATTCGCGTTCACACACACACCGGACTGCATTACCCACAATGCATCTCCCGCACTGGACTACACTCCCGTAAACAGCTGTCACAAACTCTCTCTCCCGCAACACTGTTTTGTCTGAAAAAAATTAGCAAGGAACATCCCTAATAACACTCGTGTGAGCGCAAACTAACGGAATCATTGCTGTAAAGTAAAACAAACAAATGAACTCGCACTTTACCTTTGAAAAGAATCGCGACAGAGCAGAGTTTCTGAGTAGAGCAGAGTGTGTGTGCGCGCGTAATTTGACACTGTGCCGGTTCACACACTATCCCTCGCCTTAATGTGTGTGCGTGTTTGTGTCTTTGTGGAGCAGAGGGGGTGCTTCACACACACACAAACACCAACACACATTAAGACGAGAGAGAGAGTGTGTGAACCGGCACAGTGTCAAATTACCCGCACACACACACACACACACATAGCGATGGGCTGAAGAAGAAAATGGATTTTTAACCTCTGTATTGAGACTTTCTTTTGCTTTACACGCGTGCACACACGTGTGTTATAAGAAACAGTACACGCACACTGTACACACACTCATACAAACACAAAATAAAATATGTTTTACACACACACGTGGTCACAATGTTATAGTAAACAGTACACGCGTGCATGGATGTTGATTATACCAGTAAGAGACTGGCACTAAGACCCAGCAGGGGAGACGATTACCCACAATTCCGCAGCGCAAGAGAGAGAAAAACCGTTGGCTCAGTTGTGATCACGTGACGCTCGGCGTCAAAACAAGAATCGCATGCGTGATACATGATACTCGGTGCTCGTAAACCAAGACTTGCTCGTTTTTCAAGTCAAAATGTATAAAAAATCTTTGCTCGTCTTGCGGAACACTAGCAAACCGCGTTACTCGCAATCCGAGGTTCCACTGTAATTTATTTGGAATTTTGGAATGTTTCCCCTCACATGTCACTTCCCCTCACATGTTTGATTAATCAGTCACTGGTGACGTACAAAGGGCGTTCAAGTCAAACTGGGACTTTTAAATATGCAGAATAACAGAACACATTTATTTGAGTAAAATATTTCTTTATTTCTCTATTTAACCCCCTGCTACATTAATGCACTTATATCGGCATTACACTAGTGCTTGGATACCAGTATGCCGGAGCCAAGATCGCACTACCTGCTTCATGTCTGAAACCCTGGCCTCCCAGGAACTCCCACCGGAGATGTGGCAATAATTCACAGCTGAGTGTGCAAGTGGGGTTGGTGTAAAGTTCCCTGTATAAACAGGTTAGGTTTGGGGGTTTCTACTCTGCAAAAATGGCAAGAATTGTTAATCACAATTCCCGGATCGACTTGTATATCTGTGTAATATCAGTGTAATATCAGGAAACGAGGTGAATGAATGCAGCTTGTTAAGATATAGATTAAAAAGAGTCAGTGGAGCGTATTTCATGGAAGTGTTCCTGCATCAAAAAGAAATGTTAAAAGTTTCTGTCATGTTCCACTGGTTTCTGTTTTCTAAGGGTAAAACTGTAGGCACATCTACACCTTTCTTCTTCTTGTCTAAAACGTTTGGGTTATCATTTAATATAGAAATGATCCTTAATGATTTTTAAAAAACTTTAAAAGTAAGATGATACATCTTCATATCCGTAAAGTGAAAGTAACATATTTCTTATTAGTAAAGAGAAAATATATTGACAAATTTCGAAACCTGAAAATGGGAACCAAGAGTTTAACCAATAACTTTTCAAAAGATAAAACTATCTAAACTAAAACTACTAGGAAAATACTATCGCTCATATCTCGGCTTGTCAGACCACATGACTTTTTTGGGCTCCAAAGTCCAAAATCTTTATGCTCCTTTTAAAAAACAAACAAAAACAAATTATTTTGTCACAAACATATGCACTTTGACAAGAAAAAGAAAAGTATTCTAGAAAAATAAACTTTGCAATGAAATAAATTTTCAAGTGGAAATGAAGTAACGGAAGAACTACACGGGAGCACACTTTACCAAATGTATTTGCAAACTGTGAAAAGTATGAAGATATAAAAGTGTAAAAATATAGACTGGAATATGAGAGTAGCAGTATGATTATGAAATGATAAAGAATGTGTGTCAACAGCGGTGTAATTATTCACCGTCTAAAGTACAAAACAGTCTTCTTACATGCAAATGAGTATTGCGTGGTGGCAGAAATGTAGGGTGTGTGTGCTGTGTGTTCTTGTATGAAAATAGCAAGAATAATTAATTAAGTCCTTGGTCTTGTTCTGGTTGACGTCCCGAATGGCCTATGGGAAGAAGCTCCTCCTCTGGAGTTGCCGGTTTTCTGCTCTTTCACAATTAAACAACTTTACCAACCTCCGTTCATTATTAATTTTTTTGTTTTTCCCGGACCACATTTCTTCAACGAAGTCCAGGGTTTAATAACGTCTTAGACAGTTCTAAATCCAATTCCAGAATTCCAGTAATTCCAAATCTTCTAAGTTGTTTTCTCCTTACTTGGTGCAGACCAGGCAGTTTTTGCTATTGCGTCTATGTCACTAATTTAAATTTGTTAATACGCCAGGAGCCTGTACGCATTTTTTTATTATGTTTAATGATGATGACTTAAGGTGACATAATAAAGAGTTTACCCCTACCTTGGCTTGTGGACTGGGCCCGTATGGGGTAAAGGCGTACTGCCACTCTGGCAGCCCTAACTGTGTTATCATGAGCCTGTAGTACGCAGTGAAGGAGGAAGTTAGAAAGTGCCAGTATAGGGACCGGTCCAGGAACCATATTTCACTCTGTTCGGCCACGGCGTCTGGACATCATCACCAGCCATCAGGATGTACAATAAAGAACAATAGAAAAATGCCAGAATGAGTGATTTATACGCCGTAACAAATTGCCTCTTTGCTTGTTACACTTTGCTCTTCAGATTGATGATCACCTGGAGTGCAGTCCTTGTAAACAAGACAGACTCTGCCGTTTCCACCACAGGGGTCAAGCTCAAAGATTCGGCTACGGGAGTCAAAGTGAGGCGCTTCTCGTTGTTCCTCGGACCCTAGCGAGTTAAAAAAAAAAAAAAGATTTAGGATATAGATATTCAACATGATGGTGCAGCTTACAGTAATGATAATACACTGGCTTGTTTAAGACACTGGGATAAAATATTCGGACTACTTCTTTACCTTCTAATTCATCCCCGAAGTCAAGGTCGGTTAAGGTGGGCGCACTAGGGAGCGAGTAAATGTTGGACTGCGCCAGCAGACGAAGTTTCGCTACACTGTTGATCACCATGCAGCCAACAGGAACCGGCTCACCTGTAAAACACGGTTATTCCCAACAACAACTCCACGTGGTTTTTGAACGTGAACGTGGTTTTGTGCTAGATGCATTTTAGGCTGTTTGCGCACTTTGACCAAGTTCGCTCATACCACCACCCTCACAGCCGGTCCTAATTTCGGAAAATCCTCAAGAAAGCAGAGTTCACAGTCCAATACAGTGGAAAACAGCTCAGAGTCAAAATGAGAGACAACACTGTTACATTTCACTGTGAGATTAATTTTCTTAGGCATGGTTACGGATTTTGGCCACAATTTAGCCATATGTAGGTTGGTATGCTTTACATTGTATATTTGTGTCAAAGGCATTTAAGGCTCACTTTGCTGGACTGAAGAACAAATCTGAATAACGAACGAGTTCTTGGAACTGAAAATAGGGGACCATCTGTACATTTCCGTATCTGCCGATTCTGATATACTGAGTGGCAATACGCGCCTAGTTTCTTCACACTCTTCGCAATGACGCTTATGCCTGACTTCCTATTTTATCAGTTATGACCGTCCAGTTCATGGGACGAGATTGACAACTTCCATGTTAGTCTTCGTACACGATTCTAACTGCGTCGAGTACACTGTTCTGTGATCGAGACAATGTTTCCAAGTACACCCTAAGCTGATGGATGCCTGGGTAGGGAAAAGGGAGTGCTGTACTCTTATTCGTGCCTGAGACCCTACTGGTAGATGCAGTTTTGTCTTGAAACCATAGTTTTTAGGGGTCATCCATGTTGCTGTTTTTTGCAGAAGGTTTTTGTGCATGTTCTCACTATATTCACGTGCTTCCTCTGGGTTCTCTGGTCCCCTGTGTGAGCATGTGTTTCTGTAATTGGGTGTGCGCTCTCCGATAGATGGACTGCACTTCAGGTCGACTCTCACCTTGTGCCCAGTGTTTTCAGGACCGGAAAAAAACTTTTACTTAAGATGAAAGAATAGATCAAAATTACATGGGAACTAACTTTCCATCTTGGAGCTCCAGGTAAGAGTGAAGCCATCTGTGGTAAGATAGAAGTCTTTCAGGTCCCCTGGCAAAATGCAGCTGTTTTTCTAAAAGACACAGAACCACGTTTGTATCCCTGATCTAAATCTACTCCATGATTTAGATGTATTTATTTATTTAGACTTACCTGCTCCCATGACAGGAGGCATCTCTTCTCTGCAGGTTCCCTTTCAACAAACCGCACATCTGTAACACCTGGAAGACTTTCTAAGGATGGAATGAATAATAAATACTTTGAAATAATAATAATAATAATAGAAAGGCACTGTATATACTATGATGTTTTACATGCTTTACTGATACACCTCACTCAGCTCATGCAATACTTGATCAAGCAGAAATTATGCAATCTTTGGTTAAAATACTGCAGTTACAATCCTCACTCACCTAAAACCCGGGTTATTCCAAGGGTAAGTCTTTCTGAAAACCCACTGAAAAATGTCTTTTCATCCTTTGCATCCTCCATTCCCACCTGCCTGTGTTTTTATTTTAAAACCCACCGTATTCTGATATATCCCACCTCCTGTTCATCCCAAAAAGAGTCGACTCTCCGAGGTCCTGCCCTTAATGTATAAGGTGCTGGGAATCGAATCCTTAGAGTTGACTCCTAACTGTGAAATCGACTCATCTCGTTCACTGACCATTAAAACGCTGAAATAAAAGATTATCTTTGTTAGAAATGACTTTTATCTTTATATTATTTGAATGATAAAATGTATTATGTATACAAAGCAAATAAAAAAAACAAATAGCCTAGCAACTAATAAACGATAACGCTAAAGCGTTATACACATTAATTAGTTTTGATTAATTTCGACAAAATCAGTACAGATCACCGTAGTAGTTGTTGTAAATAAATAATAACGTATTGATTTATGTAAGCAATTCAAAAATCCATTTATTTCACAAAATATGTCCCTGAAAATCGAATCGATTCCTATGTCTCGGTTCGAAATGTGAATCATATCCGGGTATCAAACCATTCACGCTGCCTAGTTCCTACGTAACTACGTGGTTGTATACGGGTGTGAATTAGAAAGTTAAACCTCTTGGAGTTACACCGAGCCGCTGTAACCATAGCATAGAAATACTGAATGTTAATTGGTCGATAAAATGACCGACAGCTTTCTCAGCGAATAACAAAAGTCGCCCGGGACTTCGCGTGAAGGAATAAACCAATCACAGTGACGGAGAGGTTAAAAAAAAAAAAGAAAAAAGGAGGAGCTTTTAGAGTCCCTCTAGAAGTGGCGGTTTGTTTCAATATGGCGGCGGTTGCTGAGGGAGAAACGGATACTGCTGGGATTTATTGGATTAACGACAGTATCCTTTAACAATGCGGTTAATTATTATAGCTAATTAGTTTAGGTATGTTTTAGTAGTTTAAGTTGTACATTTAAAACAGTTGGTTGAAATAAATGGTGTGTAAGTGAAATGTCAGGATAACTGCGGTGCAATGTGTAAACGTTATTATTATTATTATTATTATTATTATGCATTATCTTAGCAACATGTTTGCCTTTATGACCTTCAGTCATATTACTTTTACTTTTCTACAGCCACCCAGGAAGACTTATGGTTAAAGTCCATGTTACCTGAATTATTTCTAGTAACTTCCATTCATTCCTCATTTGACAGAATTGTGGTCAACCTAAAAAGAATCCCATTGTTAGTATATTAATATGATATTTAAGTCATGAGCTAAAGAAAAAGACATGAAAATTGTTTATTAGTCTTGCCATCACCACAAAAGTAAGCAATCTCCTTTTGAAAAGAATAATCTTGCTTAACCTTGTGTGAACAGCGTCAGAAGACGATCAGTCATCCGTGGTGTTTGTTCCAGGTAAGACAATAAATGGATCTGAATCTGGTCACTTTGGACAGTTCGTCTATGCAGCATTGAGATTTTCTGATAAAGAATATTTAAAAACATTTAACGGTTTTTTTCTTTTTTCTTCCCTGTCTTCCTTCCCACCCCTTTTTTCAGGAGTGAGTAAAAACATGGGACTGAAGTCTGGCTCCATAACCAGTAACGAAAGGAAGTCCAAGGGGAAACCATCCTTAGACATTCATGGGAGCAACAGGAAAAAACCAGGCAGAGTAACAGATTTACCTGCAGCGAAAATGTCTTTACAGGCGATCTCAGATTGTTCCAAATCCAAAACTCTACCTCAGGTGTCAGGAGCCTCACAGACTCTGGTGTGATTGATCGTCAAATATGAAGCATAAAGCATTGTTCACACTACTTTATTTACTTATTTACTTACTTATGTATTTATTTTTTATAGGACGACGCTTATAGACTGCAGGTCAGGAGCAAGGCTTCGTTGAAAGACCTTTGTCCAGAAGACAAGCGTCGCATCGCCAACCTGATCGAAGAGCTGGCAAAGTACAAGTGCTTCTCATACCAACCTCTTACACAACTAGAGACATAATCAGAAAAGAGCATGGGTATTGGAGGTACCAGTAGTGCATCAGTTATAAATTTCAGTACATCTTTACGATAGTGGTTAGCATCTGCGTTTGATTTTCGTCTCTGCGTGCATGGAGTTTGCATGTTCTCCCTGTGCTTGGTGGGTTTCCTCTGGGTAATCTAGTTTTATCCAACAGTCCAAGACATACAGATTAGTCTAAGTGGTGTTCCCAAATTCCCATAGTGAATGAGTAAATGAGTGTGTGCATGTGTGTGCCCTGCGATGGATTGGCAACCTGTCCAGAGTGTACCCCGTCACTAAGTTTCATGGGATAGGCTGAGGATTAAGCGGTATGGACTGAGATCTTTTACAATAAATAACTTGCATTCAGATTCAACTTCAGATTCAGTCATTCAGGAGCACTCTGGTGTTACACTGGTTTATTATTTAATGCTATGAGTTTGGATCCATGATGTGCCTGCTTTGTCCACTCTGCAGAGTAAGTGAGGAGAAAGAGGAGTCCGTGCAGAGGCTCAAAGATGAGCAGGAGACGTTTGAGAAGAAGATCCAACAGCTGGAACAGCAGAACAGCCTCATCGTTCGGGAGAGAGAGAGTATCCTTTGCTGGAAGTGAATTAATTTAAGGAGAATGACTGACTGTTTTTTTCTTCTCTCTTTTGGTCTAATGTGTACACTAGAGGGCAGTGTCAGTCAGGTGTTAAATAAGAGTGAAGGGGCCCATATTTACTGAGCGTCTCAGAAACGCTCCTAGAAAGTTAATTTATGACTAGGACTGCTCCTAGGAAAGCGTGTGATGCCACTGTTATATGAAACTGAGAGCTGCAAATTAGGTACAGCGGGTGTTGAATTTTGGTAGTTTTAAACTGGGGGAAATTGAAATGTTGAAATCAGTGCCAGATGTGTGAAAGATTTGCAATTTGTGAAAGCATCAGTGCCACCTGTCAGTTTGCCACACGTCCCCCAGAGGAGCGTGAAAAATGCTGAAATTTCAGATTACAACAGACACACTAAAAAAAAATCTCAAATAATTTCATATAAATAACCAAAAAAATTATATGTATTTTCGATGGTCATGTTGCATCCATAGCCATTTTTTTGAGTTTTGCTTAGGTGTTGATGCTCTTATGATGTTTTACCTTCATATAAGCCTCCTTGTTGGTGCTCGGGATGTTTGTTTGCCAAGGATGATGCCTGCAACTCCAGACAAACCAGTACTGTGCATAACTTCATGCAGTCTGGTGGGAAGTGTATGAATCTGCACGTTATCTGTGGTGCTGTAAGAGCAAAGTTTACAAAATGTTTGTTCGTTACTATTCCATTGTTGTCCAAATGTATCTTTTAATAAGCTCCGCATCATTCAGCATTACCAAAACGTCTGTCCTCCACGCTCATCCCTGCCTGAACGCTATTTCCTAACCAGTTAGGACACCTCCGGAGCTCTCCTTAGTTTTGTTGGAGATATGAGTGATTTCATATTAAGAATGTTTGTTTATAAATTACTCTTTCTCTTACTTCTAAATGTAGGACTAAAATGATGTCACTCTGAGAATAACTGGCCACTTAGGAGTGATTTCCTACTCTGAGATGCTTAGTAAATACGGACCCAAACCCTCCTTTGCATTTCAAAGAAGTAGTGATTAGATTGAATAAGCATATTTTAAATCGCAACTTCTTGGATGCATGGCTGGCGTCTAGTGGCTTTTTAAAATTTTTAATCAATATAAGATATCAATCAAGTTTTACTGAGTTGTGAATTAGACTTTGCTGATGAGGATGCAGAATATTTGTTAGCATCTTTGACAAGACATATAAAGTGCAGTCCTGCCATCACAATTCACTTCAGCCACATACATTTGTGATTTTAAATCACAACCTGAAGTGTATACATAACTCATTTCTTGAATGTAATTAAAGAAAATGGATCCTAGTTTTTTTTTCTCTTTTCTCCTATACAGTATGCCAATTTGTATACGATGATGCACAATACCTTAGACTTTACAGCAGGGGGCAGTATTGTTTAAGCAAAAAATCCATTTCATTCTGCTAAAATTAAATTTTAAGCACAGGACCAAAAAAAAAAAAAAAATCAAAACTTCTAGATGTTCTCCATATTTAAATAATCTATATTTACATAATTGAGTTGGATATAAGAGAGTTGTGTTGTCTGCATTCTGAGAGGCTATAACTTTAGCTTTAACTTTTGTATGATCTATGAGTGCTTGTTTTTGGCTTTGGAATAAAGCTTATACAGGTTACACATTTTGACCGGTTTTACTTTTCTTAACTTTCAAATTAAGAGCCACGGACACGCACAAACGTGAAAGCTTTAAAAAAAAAAAAAAACTTTTATACCCCCCCATCGTATGACAGCTTATCATTCAGTCTAGTAGTTCACAGCTTAGGATATTTGGCAGCTCCGGCGTATTTAGCCATTTTGACGTGGGTCATAGAATGCCGAAGCGTCAATTTTGCTCAACGACATGAAATATGAGGGGTAATCACCGCCTGGTAAATTGCCCTACTGGCACCGGAGCTCAGAAATTAGCAGCGCGCAACTCAATTAAGTGCACTTTAGCTGCACGTCCTGGCATTTGCTCTAAACCTCAAACCCCATTAAAAAGAGATTTTACCCGAAGACAAACTGTACGAGGGTCTCCTGTGGTGACGTGCTGTCTGAAGGCTGTTCAGGTTGTTCGGAAAGGTTAAGGAGGGAACGAAAGGCAAACTCATTTAAGGCGACTTGTGTCGAATAATCTCCAGAACAATCAGCTCAGTCTTATGTGCCAAGACCAATGGGGAATGGGGATTCGTCATCTTTGGATTGAAGTGTTAAAAAAAGGGAGAAAAAAAAAAAATCATTAAATTCTCGGATGTAGGATGAAATTGGAAGCTTATGCATAGAATGAAATTAGAATTTTTATCACTTCGTCTTTGGCATCCTACGCTACGGATCTGAGCACTAGATTCCATTATAGAGAGAGAGGAAGAGGGAGAGAGACGCGTTGTTCCTCCATAAACAAATTTACATCAAGCGCCATAGAAGACTCGAAAGGGGAATAGAACGCATTCATCAATATCATTAATCTTCTTTAGGTCCGGGTGGCAGTGCCTTTGAATAGCATTGATGGATGGGAATACTAAAACCACTTTTGTAATAGTTTGTTTGCTTGGTTATGAGTTTGTTGATTCTCTCGTTCTTTGGGGCAAGAACCCATGAATTAGCTTTCCATCACAAAGCCATTACTCGCGAGTTTTTCATGAGTAATTACTTTTCCACACGTTCTGATAACTGGAAATGACAAACCACATTTTTGTAATAAGTGAAATATAGCTGTCCTGCTAATCAATTTGCATCACAGCTTGCACACACACACACACACACACTCTCGATGACTAGGCTTGCTCGGTACTGAGCCGTTAAAATATTCTCTTCAGCAGGATTTTGTTCCACCTTGAGGCGGATTTCATTATTTCATTTCTGTGCAGGCTGACAGGGGAGTGAATCATGTTGACAGTGGCTGTCTGAAATATCGAATGCGAGCTTGTGTGTTTTTGGACGGGGGAGGAGACGCCATCGGCAGCGGGTTTTTTTTCTTTTTTTCCCCCCCTCCTTCCTTCCCCTGATGTCAGGCCCGTGAAGCTCACTGCGATTGGCAGGTGACCGGTGGAGTTGCCACGGTGTACGGCGCGCTGCGTGAGAGAATCTTATCAGTCGCGCTCCACTCGCTCCAGTTGTTGAGAGTTCCTGCTGTTAGTGTGCGTGTTTACGCCCCGCCTGCCTATCGAAAGGAAAAAAAAAAAAAACCTCCTCAGCGAGTGGGATTGCGTGTGTTTGTGACGTGCTGCATTAAGAGAGATGAGCCGTGAGCACTCGACGAGCTCTCCATCCTGTTTTAAAACGAGAGACGTGCTTATTCTCTACGGGCAAAAAAAACAAAAAAAACGTTGACAGTCGTCTGCGGGTTGTCAGTTACTCCTAGCATTGTTTACCTGTACAAGTCAGAATATGTTGAGATGTATACATTAGTCTACTGTGCTATATTAAACTGGACTATACTTGAGGGTCTATCAGGGTTAAGAAAGAATTCGCGGATGTCACTGTATATGATTTTAAGCAAAATGATACGTCATGAATTATTGAGGAATTAAGGAATAAAAAATTTATGGGTTTGTTGTTCAAGGGAAATACTCACAAACATGATGATGTGACCTGACATAAAATGAGAGGACTGTTGTCACACCAGGGTTGATGATTTTCCCTCAACAACACATCTCAAAAGTGTTTAATTCCTTCTATGTGACAGTGGTTTCTCTTTATAGCAGCTATAAACTGTCGTTTCTGTACTAGCTTTTCTTGCAATTTTAATAAGATGACAAAATGTAGCTCATCACGTTGCTAAGGAACCCCAAAGTCCAAACTCCTTTAGAAAAGTTACTCACTGTTACAGTCACCGACACTGGAGACGCCTTCCGTAATTGGTGAATTACGATTTCTTTACTAGCGCTCGGAATTGTAAGTAGACTTTTGATTCGAGTCAATTTATATTTGTTTAAATAGCACTAATGGTTATTGTTTTATATGTTTTTCCTCAAGAAGCTATACTTCTTACAGGCTTAATATTAAGAAATATTAAAATAAACTCGTCATATCTCGTGAAAATCTTGAGTTTGACCCTCCAGTCCAGTAGGTGGCAGTATTTCACCAATCACTCATAAACTGAGAGAGGGAGAGAAAAAAAGGATAAGCGATCATACTCTCTCAAAACAGGGGTATTTGAGGAAGATGCAAATCTTTTTTTCTTTTTGTTTTTACCTAAAAGCTGTGGTGTGTTTTACAAATGTTAAATTGTCAAAAATTGACAAATGTATGTAAGTTTTGAAAAAGTGTAAATCGATTTTGAATAGAAAACCGACCAACGAAAGAGTAATTGAGTAATTAAATTGCATAATCGATTAAATCGCTCCCTCACTCCTTGCACAAGGTTTCACTATATCAGATGTATGTATTCACCTCAACAAGAATACATGTTTAAATAATTTTATAATCAGGGTAAGATTATTAGAAGTGTCTGCTGTACAAGTCGCTGTAAATAATCCTTTAAGCAGCAATGATCGTATGTTAGTCAACACCTTTTGAACAATTTGAGACAACGTGCTTATACCTGTTTATAGAAACAGTAGTGGCGGACGATCTGTACATACGCATGGTGTCACGTTACAGCCTTGAGAGCCACGGCTCTAAGCTTTAAATGTGATTAAATATACACGAAGCTTTGGGCTTATAACACATATGCCGTAAAGTTAAAAGGCAGAACCGCAGAAAGCTGAATATGCACACGTTTCTGTGTGTGTATGTGAGTGTGTGGGCTGGTGACAGAGGGAAAGAAGCTGAGCTGGCTATGTCACGCCGTCATTAGACGGCCCACTCGGCGTGACAGCGGTTCTGCTCCACATCGGTTCTGTTCTAGCTGCCGCATCGCCTGTGCCAGCTTCCTGTCTCCGAGCTTGGCACCGTGCCTTGCCCCGGCCAGCCAGACGCAGATGGAGGAGTCTGTGAAGCCTTCGCCTTGAAGAAACCGGTGTCATCCCCCAGCCGTGTGCCTGTTCCTCTGCTTCTTTTCTCACTCGCTGCACTTTTTCACCAAGTCACAAAAGCACCGGCTGCTTAAATTCAATCACGGCCGCGTCATCGCCACAAGCCATCACGGACTCCTTTTTGTCGTTGATTCAATTTAACGTGTCTTTCACAGCACGGCGATTGTTATTTTTCACTTTAATAGAACGATTTTCAACACTACCACCACACGTTTCATTCTTTAATGATTGGAATTATGCATTAGATATAAATGATTCCTTTAATACACTGGTTTGTTTTCTTGGCTGGTCAAATCCCCGAACGTGTCCCACGGCGTCCTAAAAATAAACAAAAGTCTTGCCTCTTTCTTTTTCCTCGCGCCCTCTAATTTATGCGCTTGTCTCTCCTCATCAACGTCCGGTGCACAAAACCTCACCGGAGGAAAGCCGATTGGTTGGTGTGTGGCTGGAAGTGAGCACAGTAGTAGAGTTATTCAGTGTGTGTTGCCCCTTGACCTGCGCTTCAGGCTTGCAGCAGCAGTACAAGGAGTGTCAGGAGCTGCTGGGACTCTATCAGCAGTACCTTTCCCAACAGCAGGAGAAACTCAATCAGTCCATCTCCCAGCTGAATCACTCACACTCCCACTGTAAGGTAAGCTCTGGATTTTTTTACTCATTTAGTCTAATCTAGTCGTTTTCTCAATAACTTTTCATAATGACCGGTCTGCGAGGGTGAGGTGTAACGTGCGGCTCGAGGCACACGGCATCCTTTCAAACCGCTGTCCATGAAACGAGCACAGACTTTTTCTTTTAAATGGCTCGTATTCAAACGTACGTACAGGTTTCCCCCTTGGCGATCACAAGCGGTTTCTCTCTTTAAGTTGGTGTTTTATGATACATAATGTATGTGCACAGTTAGGGAACTCATAACGGGTTAGAAAATAGGACACGTGCTTGTGACGTTAAAGTCACATTGAGGCACAGCCAGACCGTCGACTCTTTTATTTCTTGTTCTTCTACCTTTTGTAATAGGGGAAAAAAAAAAGTAGTTTATCCTCTGACCTTGCTTGTGAGTAATGCGTGTTTCCATGCTCCGTGACCTCCTCTTGAATTAGTCAGCAGCCCAGTTCCGTCCTCGAGGAGGCGGACACTTCCCCTCTCGCCCTGAGTTTTTATCTCTTGTTTGGATGACCTCGGGTTACCGCACATGCTGCTAGATAATCCATCCACCACCTTCTCAACAGCTCCCTGCAGTACAGTCTGTTTATGCTGCATTATTATAAAGTCGGTGTATTGCTTCTCTCTCTCTAACACAGATAGCCAGCAGTGAGAGAGCATTAAGCAGAGTCCACAGTGAGAGAGGAAGAGGTGCTGCTCTCGACGGATCTTATTTGGACCCCCCTAATTCTGGAAGAACAGGGTCAACAGGTTGTGCTCACTCATTTATAGCTGGCGTGCGCTCCGGGCTGTCCTCCATGCCCTCATGTTGTATCGAGCATGACGGAGGGAGCCACGAGGAAGAGCCAGCAGGTGTCCGCGAGCGTCCGGGGGGTAATTGGAGTGAGCCGGCACACGATATGCGCTTTAAAAGGGATCAGGTGGTCAATGACGGCTCCGAGCCGAGAGACTCGTGGCACGGATCGGGACTGAAAAATGGGACCGGGTGCAGCGCAGAGCCCAGCGAGACGGCGCCCTACATTGGCAGAGAGGACTGGGAGGAAAAGCGCCAGCGTTTGCTCGTCCAGAAGAGGCAGCTGGAGGCGGAAAGAGAGAGGCTGCAGGTTCGACTCGCCGAGCAAGAAGAGAGGCTGCTAAAACAGAACCAGGAGCTCAGACAATCACGTCTCAACCATAGCAAGTATGACAGATTAATGCGAAAGTTTTTTTTTTCTTTTTCCCCCCCCTTCTAGTAACACTGCACTCTCTGCTTTCAGGTTCCAGCAAGAATTAGAGCAGTCCTTTAATGAAATCAGATATAACAAAGCACCTCAGCGAAGTGTCACTACAGATCCACGCAGGTAATACGTGCAGAATTTCTATTCATTAAAAAACAGCTCTTATGTAACACTGTAAGACTAAATGAAGGTGCTGGTTCAGTAGGAATTTCAGCCTGTGTGTGTACATGTGCACAGGGAGGTTGTGTATCACTAGGCTGTCTTTTTCTCTCTCTCTCTCTCTCTCTCTCTCTCTCTCTCTCTCGCTTGTTTTTCATTTGATCCCGCAGTGAAGGAAAAGAGGAAGGTCTTCAGGCCTTGAAGGGAAGTTCCAGACAGCCTTTAAGTGAAGTTCAACTACAAGAGCACAACCTTGAACAAACTCAGCCCAGACTTTTAAATGGTAGGATGTGCGAATGACTTCATGTAGAGATAATACACTTTTTAATTATCACATGCTGACGCGTACAAACTCAGAAATACTTTCCCTCCTCCTCAAGAACTCTCTACAGTTGCTAAGAAGGATATGGCCACCTCACCTGTGCCTGCCCAGAACTTCCAAAAAACTGCTCTACGCCAGGTGTTTCCTGCCAGCCATCCCAGAGCCCCCGGGTCATCAAAGTAAGCTAACTTGGTCTTAAGCAACTTGCAGACTCAGCATCTTTCCAGGTTTGAATCCTTAGGCCTTGTATGCAGTAGTTGGATAAATTTTTTTACCATATAGTCAGATATTAATGCTTCATTGAGCTCGTCACAGACCCAGACCAATTCAAAACGCTTTAATTTTTAAATGTATTTTACTCCCAGTGTGCCATGAGGCGTTCTTTTCTCCAGCTGACATTGTAGGATGTCTGATTTGCACACAAGGGTAAACAAATACTAAAACTCTTATCCATAGTCCCATATTTGGGCTGTCTAGAAACTAAAAAAGTGCATAACCAGAAGTGTTTGGATACCTGCAAACAAAATTTGGACTGCTAGTCTTAGGAAGGTGAAAGTTTCTTAAAGAGAATCGTTACTGGTGATGAGACGTGGATTCATGACTACCAGCCTGAGAATAAACGGCAGAGTACGGAAACTCAATCACAGACTGAGGAAAAGTTGAAAAGTCAACCATCAGCTGGAAACACATTCTTAATGGCCAGTATTGGAAAATTATCAGGGAAAAAAAGTTTAAACAAACAACTGCACGTTATAGTAAGATGTTTATTCAAGCGCTGAAGCCTAAACTTCAGCATGAAGGACTGTCGAAACTCTGCAAAAACTTTGCGAAGCATCCTCACTATAGTCCTGATCTCGCTCCATCGAACTTTCACTTGTTTGGTCCCCTGAACGGAGCCCTACGAGGACGAAGATTCACTTCTGATGAAGAAGTGAAGACAGTGGTGCATTCGTGGTGCGCAGCTCCAACAAAAACAATAAAAATTGTTAAACAAATTTATATCCTCATCTCTATTGGCTTAACTCAAAATATTAGCTTTTGTCAAGTAAAATTCCAGAGTAGGGAAAACCTTGACTATAATTATTGTTTAAAAAAAAAAAAAACCTAGCAAATCATTGATTCACTTTCAGACATACTTTTTTGGCCAACAGGTTTAACCACAAGGATATAACTTACCAATAGCTTTATGCTGCTGTATTTATTTATTTATTTATTTATTTAGCTTGGTCTCATGGGGTTCATATGTGCAGAATGAATGTGCATACCAATTATGCGGTGAGTTTTGTGAAAGTTTATAGTGAGAATGTTTTCTCTGAATGTTGAATAAGAGAAAAAACAGACTAGTAAGTGCTCGCATACTTGAGTATGCTACTTGAAATGAATAAAAACCTTACTGGGGTTGCAAATATTGCACATTTTTTCAACTAATAGTAGAATACGTTAATCAGTTAATCATTGATTATTTCATGGTAACAAGCACATTTGCCTCACGTTCTGTTTAAATTAAAGAGTTTAAACTAATTACTTCTAATTCTAAAGCACAAATTGTTTAAACAAACAGGAAAATAATAATAAGGCTGTTGAAAATACAGTTTAAACTGCACGTGCGCCCTCTTGTGGTTAATAAATATGTGAGCCGTGGTATCTGTTAATACATTTTGAATCTGTTAAACACCAATTAATTGATTGATGATTAATCATTAACATCCCTACCTCTGATATGTAATCTTACTGTTTCTGGTGCGTGGGAATATCAAAAATGTTGTAGATTGTTTAATTTTTTTTTTGTTGTTGAATTCAAAATGTTGTCTTAAACCCAGCATGCAGTTTACACCCATCTTGTAAAGGCTCATCAAACGAAACGGAGTAAATAGTAAATTACAGCGTTTTCCCTAGAGTGGTGACTTTGAAATGACTGTGAAATGGAAATGCAGTCTTATGTGTCTGCTGGTGTTCTGTGTTCCAATAATAACCAGCCTACGGGACAGCAGGGAGCAACAAATTAGCTCACTTGTTGCTTCCCTACAATTATTTCAGCTTCTTTTTTTTCTTTTGCGACACAGCTACAGCCCGGTTTTACTCTAACCTTGAATTTCATCTGATTTTATTGTGTTGCACAAGCTAGCAGCTTTTTAATATGTGACGGAGCGCTTCGCTTTGAGGACCAGTCACTCATTCTCGGTCACATTGAATAACGCTGAATCCAAACGTCGGAAGAAATTCGGTGGAGATTGATAGCAGAGTGAGATGTGAACTAAGTACTTGAAAAATAATGTATTAGAGTTCAATTAAAA
Source organism: Clarias platycephalus (assembly GCA_030068275.1). NCBI lineage: Eukaryota > Metazoa > Chordata > Actinopteri > Siluriformes > Clariidae > Clarias > Clarias platycephalus. The sequence goes on along the minus strand of JAQQZT010000011.1, from coordinate 22,441,345 downwards.
AATATCTAAAAAAAACTAGCAGTAGGGACAAATTTATTTACATAATGAAACATGCATATATTCTCATTCTGACTAATTTAAAACAGACGTGCATTCTCCGTTCAGAGTAATGACCAGTGTAAAAGTAGATGCATTTTAGATCTAGTTTAACCCCCCCTTTTTTCCTTTAAAAAAAAAAAATGTAATCTCAGAAATAATATCTCAAACATGTTGCTTTATACGTGATTGTAGATAATGGAAAGATTGCTTCGCACGAGCAACTCGTTCCCTTTCTGCTCGCCACTCCGGCCATTCACAGCAGCAGAGCGGCTTTTATTTTAACGTTCAAACTAAAAAAAAACTAAAAAAATAAAATCACCGCCTGGCAGGAGAAGCACTCAACAAGTCCCATAAAAAGACCCATCCGAATAAATGCAATTTAACAAGCGTTAGTAGTTTTGGATTGAGTGAAAAGAGGAGGGAAGGCAGCAATTCTGTCTGTGAACAACACAGCAGGGCTCCTTTTTCTCCCCAAAGAGGCGAGAGAGTAGCGCCGAGTAAAAGTATTAATTGTGTTTCTGGAAATGTTGCTTCTCTGATGGAGACTTTTTTTTTTTTTTATGCTAATGAAAAGAACACGGGGGTGATGTATGGATGAAGGAAAGAAAACAAAACCGGAAAGCGGGCGAGTCTGAGTGCGGCGTATGAGATAGTAGAGGAACTAAATGAAGATTTTCGCCGGCTAGCGCTCAGCCTGACAGGAGCCAAGCTGAGTCCCATTAGCTGGCATAGCAGGCCTCAGCAGCAGGTGTAATTGAACAGAGTTCTCCAGCCCGGGCCACGAATGCACAGCCTCCCTCCCGCTTAATGAGAAAGAGAGAGGCAGAGAATGAATCACTGAACACTAGCATGAGACGCACTCGGAGAAAGGGAAGGAAATTCATTACTGTTTCCCTTTAACGTGGAAAGGTAATTAATGTGACAGCATGTCTTTTTTTTTTTTTTTTTTTTTCTCCCCCCCCCCCTCCCTCTCCTCCCCACCCTCCTCTCTCTGAGCCCAAGTACGTCTCGCTTGGTACCGGCGGAAAAATGTGAGATATTTGTAAGTCGTTTGTAAAGAGTCCTCGCTATTTTCTGAATATACCGTCCTGTGAGGTAATTGCCTTCTCCTTTTCAGCAGTATGTATTGTGTATATATTTCACCTTAACGCAAATGAACCCAAATCGCTTCTTTAGTAACTGTGCATCGACAAGCAGTAAATAAATCAGCCTCGTTTTCATACGGTCGAGAATCATACAGAAGGATCATCCAGAAAATAAAAAAAGCCGAAACAAGGACTCGCATCGTCCTTATCTTTCAGACAAACACGGCGTCTTCGTGATCAGCGGATCTTCAAATCCTGAAGGCTTTCATCAAGTTAAAATTCTGCTGTAATGAAACTAAAACTAAAACCCAGGAGTGCACTATATGCACAATCTGACCATTGGAAAAATTTCACCTAAAAACCTAAACCTTCAACCCCCAAAATAATTGATTTCAAAGAAGTAGTAGATGTACAAGGCTGATTAATTTGCCTTTTTTTTTATTAATTTTTTTTTATACGAGGCTCGATGTTGCTTGAGCTAACAAGCTGTAAGTTTATTTATGGTCGATAAATATTTGATCGTAGCTGCTTCTTTTGCATTATTTAATTGTGAATCTGATTTGAGGGAATCGATGAAGCTCGTCATTTTAAGGGTTTTGTTTTGCAGATTTTTTTTTTAAACAGGGAAAAAAGAACAAGGCCTCCTTGTTGCAACTCACTTATTAACTGAAGTAATACGTTTTTAATGAATTAGCATTGATGCGAATTTATGAATATTTTAAATGTTGCTATTAAAATAAATTATAGCTTTGAAGCCGTTAGTGTGTGCACTTAAACTTAATTGCAACAAATGAATATCTAATGTTTTTTTTTTATGTCAGTTGTGTAAACACCTATTTAATTTGAATTAAAGAAAAGCAAATACAGCTTTAGATTTGTGCGATCTGCAGCTGCCAATCACCGTATGAAATATTTGAGGTTACTACAAGCCTGTGGTGATCCCGAAGCCGTAGATGATAGTTGTTTTTTTTTGTAGAAAAGTTACAGTAGCTAATGTTGGTTGAAGGGTGGATTTTCAGCTTGGTGGGTTTTCTCCGGTTTCCTCCCACAGTCCAAAGACATGCTGATTAGGCTATTCGGTGTTTCCAAATTGCACGTTGTGTGTGTGTGTGAGTTGGCACCCAGTTTAATCCGGTGACCTCAGAGACCTGTTCTCTGGATGGGCTGTGGCTTAGCAGTAGCTTATTTCCATAAACACTGAAGTGGCGCACGTGAAGGAGGAGTTTGAAGTGTAAAAAATGTATTGAGGGGTTTTTCACCTGGAGCATTGACACACTCGGGGGAGATCTGAGACCTGTGTTAACCTGGTAAAAGAATAGTTATAAATGGGATGTTTAATGTTATGGAAGGCAAGTTTATTTGTTTAGCACATTTCATACACAATGGTAATTCAAAGTGCTTTACATGAAAGAGAAGAAAATAATTATAAAAAGAAATAGAAAATATTAGCACTCAAACTTTTAAAATTATTTCAATTTGATTTAAAAATAAAAATAAAAACAGTTCGTAATGACGCTTTTAAAACTACTTAAAATTTGATTTAGAAGCAGTTAAAAAAAATTAAGTAAACCTAAAATACAGTGCAGTCAGTTCGGACATAGCACAGTGCCCATTCAATAAATGCACAGCTAAACAGATGAGTTTCGATTTAAATGTGACTAATGTTTTAGCACATCTGATCTCTTCTGGAAGCTGGTTTCAACTGCGGGCAGCATAATGGCTAAAGGCGGACTCCCCTTGTTTTGTGTGAACCCCTGGTATTTCTAACTGACGAGATCCTAACGATCTGAGTGGTCTGTTAGGTTTATATTCAGTGAGCATATCTCATGTATCATAATGCTGACTCCAAAATAGATTTTTTATTATTATTATATTTTACATGTATATATGTTTGCATTTGAGGTAGAGAATGTTCCTCTATAATCCTGCAGGTGGTGCACTCTAAACTATTCACACATCATCATGTGTGGTAGGAGAAGTTTTTCTTTTAGAATTTGTGACGCTTACAAAATCAGAATACAAATCGGTTCGATTCGGTGCCGAGCCATCGTTATCACATCGTGTGCTTCCTGGTGACTGCCATCTCCATAAATGAGTATATGTTTTACCTTATTAAACACTGACACGTTTGTAAAAAAAAAAAAAAAGTTTTTCGTTCTTCTTAATTATGTTAAGTGTCTGGTGTACAAGTCCGTGTGTATAAGCTTTTACTTTAGGAACCAAAATTTACCAGACAAGTCAACTTTTGGTTCACGTTGCAGCCTTTTGTTTCTAACCATGCTGTTGATGTAAAGTGTACAATGTGGTAGTGTTTAATAGATTAAAAAACTCTTAGTAAGGGCGGATAACTGTGATAAGATAAAAAAAATATTTTTTTGTGAATTTCCTAAGTTAACTTTCCTACCCATCACTGATCTATCAGGCATTGACCGTCAGGTCATTGTTGTTGTGTTCACGCCCACATATTACCTCAGTATTTCACAACGGTTTGAAGAGGTGATTTATCAGAGAGCCTAGAATACAATATTTTAGAGCTTTCTAATTTTTTTTATGTAGGAAAATGTCTTTCGGGTGATGCATTTTGGTCATTCGCTCGTTCGTAGTTAGACTATATTCGGTCCTTTTCACAGAAATATCCTGCCATTTTATCTGGGTGAAAAGACCGAGTGTGGTCCCGATAGCGAGTGTAATGAGAGTTTTCCTGCCTATAGGCTCTGCACTTCCTTTATCTGCATTCTCTTTTTGCCTTCTGTTGATTAGAATGAAATTGACATGCATTTTTTTTGCCAGTTTAGGATTTTTTTTACTGTTTGGCCTTCAAATGAAAGGAGCGCTCGAGCGTCTCAGAAATTTTTAATGAGAACGCTGAAATAACCGAGTCTGAGGACGAGGAAGCTAATAAACACTCTTTTGTTCGGCGTTACCGAAGCAGAGCCGAAACCCCATCACGACGTCTCTCCGAATTAGAGCGTTTGGATGAGCGGTTTCCAGTCGCCTCCTCGGATAAACCTATAGGGTTTCGGATTAGCAGGACCGCGTCTTAAGTGACATCAATATCTCGTGTTCACTTCCCAGTGTGGCGCTTTATGAAAGGCTAGCGAAAGGGTTGGGAAGATAGGACTGCCGGAGACATTAGCATTCTTTCCAGCGATATCCTCCTAACCCTGACTTCCCAACCCCTCCCTGCTCAAGCTATACCCCTCTCGCCTTGTTATAGATTGTGACCGGCGGTAAGTGATGCATTATTCATACCGGCAATGTCGTCTGTTGATGGATGGCTGTTTGAGAGGCCTGTCCGTTAAATAAATCAACACATAAAAATGCAAATTCTCACATTTCGAGAGGGAACGTGGCCAAAGTCCTACTCTACCCCCCCCCCCCCCCTCTTTTTGGCACTGGATTGTATTCCTGCTATAGTTTCCCTAAATGTAGATATATGAGAGAAATGCTAGTGTTTTTATTTATTTATTTATTTATTTATTATTTCATTGACAGCCTATTTATGGAAAGACAAAATGTAAGTGTATATCTGGATGTAGGAGAGATTTTTTTTTTTTATTGTCACAATGATCAATTACAGTAAGGGTTTCTTCTAGTCTGTTTTTAAAAGAAAGATCGAATCCAGGCGTAGCGAGCCTTCTAACACCAAGCAGTAGCGACACGTTCTTAGATTAACGCTGCTTAGCCATTGCATTCTCAATTGTTGCTTCGTATGTAGTTTATTTTTGTAAACGGTTGCCTATAGATATTACTGTGATGTTTATGAGGGTTAGTCAGAAATTTTCCACACTCCAGTTACTAGCAGTGTCCCCTCTCAGCGCTTTCCTTTCAAAGCTACCGTCTCTCCGGTCACTGGTGCTGTCATTTATCAAAGACTTTGTGCACAGTATAGCGAAAGTCTTCTGTCGTCAAGAACAGTGTATGAACGAATAGAGAAGTTCAAGAAGCCATCGAGAAGGAACCGGATGGCCGTCCACGTCCCCTGCCAATGACAAACGTCCGCATGCTTCTGCCCACAGTGTCGTAACCAACAACTCCCACCCCAATCATACACTACAAGCAATTTGGAAACACTAATCCATAAAAGTGGGATTTACCAGGGAAACTCCCAATACAATATTATCACGATACCGTTTAAAAATTTCTTGTTTTCCAAAGAAAAACACATTTTCATGCAATTCACAAACAATTTTTTTTTTATCCATTTCAACAATTAAAGTTAGCTGGAATTCTGACTGTAATGGAGCGGTTTCAGAACTGAACCCTATTGAGTTATTGGAGCAGCGTGACCTTGTAGTATGGAGGAAAACTCCATCAAGCCAATCCATCTTGTGGCAGATGCTCCAGGAAGCGTGGGGTGAAATCTCATCTCATCAGATTATCTTAAAAAAATGACAGTCTGCCAGGCTGTAATTGCTGCAAAAGATGTTTTTTTTTTTTTTGTTGTTGTTGTTGTTGTTGAAGGCAAAGTTTGAAGAGCACTTTCATCATTTCCATCAAAATCATTATTTCTAACTCTGACAATGTCATCGTGTCTTGTTCTTTTGCTATGTTTTCTATTCAGACTAATTTCGTGTGTGTGTTTCCTTGGAAAACAATAAAAATTCCAAGTGATCACAAACTTTTGAGCGGTAGTGTGGGTTCTGATTCGATTTGTATTGCAGTTTTTTTTAAGTCACATTTTGTCAAAAAAAATGTTTTTTTATATCCTGATCCAGAATAGTTTAGTGCTCACCACCTGTATAGAGGAACAGCAACATTTCACAACCTCAAATGCAAACATATATCGTTTTTGTAGTCAGTCTGGCGATTCAAAGAAAAGAAAAAGCTGGCGTTTTTACTGTACGGACATGCAAACACCATGCACACAGGATCAGAGGCGAGATTTGAACTCAACTCTACTACCTAATTGCATATTAGCTTTCTACTTCTATTCAGTTAGTTTTCCTGATTTGAGACCGGACTCATACTCGCGCTTTTATTGTTCTTGATCACTTCAAACTTGATAATGTAGTAAATTATTGAGTATTTTTGTTTTTTTTTCTTTTTCCTTTCCTTCTTTGTTAAATGCACACACTAATGAAAGGTTATGCTGCTTACAATTTACTGACAGTTCTACAAACATTATAAGAGTTCTTTCTAAGAACCCGCTTAAAACGTGTCGCGGTGGTGTGTACTCATCCGACTCCGTTCGTACTGAATAATTTATCAAACCCCCCCTGACTGACACATGGAATCTCATTTAGCCTAATCTTTGTTTATTTTATTTATGCATGCTCTCTTCTGAGGAGGGCAAAATCTCATTCCCATTCGCTGCACGTGCACGCTTGCTTTGTTTCAATACCCTAGACTTTACCAGTCATTGGTATTCAACAGAACGATTAGCATGTACAAAAGATCCCCGAATTAAGCTAACAGAACATTTCCGAGGTATGTGAGTAACACAAATGGTTTCACTTTTTTTTTTTTTTTCTTAAAGCACTTCTTTTTCTCTTACAGGTTGGATTCCTCTTTGATTGAGCTCTTGGATATTTTTAGTCCGATTAGTAACACGGAGAGAAGCAGAGTCAGCTCGTCTACACACAGGAGCCTCGCCGGCCCTCGTCAGACTCTCGGTGCCGTTCGGCCCGCGCGCAGCTCTGCGCTTTCTCCCCGAGGACAAACGCAGCCCTCACAGGAAGAGCTGGAGGAGAGTCAGATTCTGGAAGACATCTTTTTCATTTGCTAAAAAAAAAAACTTCTTCACTAGAACCTTAATGAGAGCACAAAACACTTTCCAGTAATGTACATAGAGCTTAAGTGCTAACCATCAAACAGCTGTGCATTATTCCATTTCTAATTTCATTATTAGATTTCTAATTATTTGTTTGATCGTTGGTCTTAAATCGCTTCACAGTGTCTGTATTACTGCCTTAATTGTTATTGTATGCCAAAGTAATCATTGTTTTTAAAAACGTTTTTTTACTTTAACGCTAATAAACATGTACTGTATTTATTCATCTTTGCTTCTGTGGTTTTTGAAAAACAGCAGGATGTACACTATCGGACCAAAGGAGTGCGAGGTGGCCCAAAATGTGACTCCATATGTACTGTATTTTTCCATGTATATAAAATTTGATGTAGTGCAGGAGGCGTTTAAGTTACACTGGGACTTGTGGTTAAATTTCTGGTGAATGGAGGCATAAAACCGATTGACACTTACAGAAGACTTCAAGCACAGTACGGTGACGAGATTCAGCCGCAGTAAAACTGTCTCTCATTGGACTAAAAAATCATAAATGAGAAACTTCAGGCTCGTAGTATGAACATAGCTTAAGTTACAAATTATCGTGATTACTTTATACATTAACACATTTATATCGCTTCATGTGCCATATTGAAGGGTTGCTAGACTTTTTACATCCCACTCCAACTTACCTTTGGAGGATTTCCTGCTCCAGATATTTCAAGCTAAATCATGAATACACTTTTTAATATATCATCTATGAGTCTCTCTATGGTCTGCTTCAAGATTCCTGTGATACCTACAGTAAGAATGGTTCCACATATAACTATGAACATGGCAAATATTTTCAGTATAAATGATTCAGGCTTATGATGGAAGTTGCTTGAATAGTTCGAGAACTAAAATTAACCCAGTTTTAAACATCATTTCATTTTCATAGCACATTGTTTAAATTTCTGTTGCACTTAATTTTCATAGCATACGGTTATGTTACGGATCTATTTATGATCGTACTATCTGGTTTTCCTTTCGAGTCCGGTTCCTCTCAAGGTTTCTTCCTCGTGTCGTCCCGGGGAGTTTTTCCTTCGCCAACGCCGCCTCTGGCTTGCTCATAATGAACATATTTTGAAAAAAAAAAAAAAATTATATCCAGAATTTTTATTCCTGTGAATCAGCATTGTGATCAATCAATTTTATCTGTATAGTACTTTGTGTTGATGCATTCTTTGCCACAAAAAAGAATAGTCATCTCGTCTAATCCTTCTTTTTAACTTTTTACTAAATGAATAGTTTTCAGCCCATATATTTTATGTAACAAAACCAGTTTGAATAAAACCATTTCTTTTTTTGTGTCTCAAGGCATTGAAACTGATAAAGAGCTTTAATTTACATAAACATCCACTACTGTTTGCAGTGCATTAGTTGTGCAGCTCTAAAGTATTATAATGTTCCTATATTGCTAAATCCTATTCAGATCATATTTGCAATACAAAGAATTTCAATTCAAGTCAAACCGGGTATTTTGATTATGCAGAATAATAAAAACTCTCTTTATTCCTTTATAAAATCCCCTGATACGCTAATGCACTTATCCCAGTGTTTCACTAGTGCTTGGATTCCATCAAGGTAGAGAGTTTACTCGGTTCGCCCGAGCCGTGATCAGACTGCTTGCTTCAGGTTTGAAACGCTGGCCTCCCAGGAACTCCTTTAGTGGCCCCAAACATGTAGAAATGGCTTGGAGTGGGGTCCAGGTTGTATGTGGTGAATAATTGTGTGTACAGTTATCTCTTCCGCAAGTCAGCAACAAGTTATCCTTCAATTTCCACTTGCTGAATATTCACAAGAACGGCTTCGGCGGGCTCCGAGCCACCATGCCCTGGATATTAATTCGCAACCTTCTTTAAAACTTTGCAGCAATCAAAAGTTTTACTGCGGCTAAAAGTCTCATCGCTGTATTGTGCTTGAAGTCTAATGCAATTGTCAATCAGTTTTACGGCTTTATGGATTTGAAATTCAAAGGTCCCGGTTTGACTTGAACACCACTTATAAGACAGTACTAAAGATGCTCTTTGAGGTGTTTGAGTTTCGTTATGAAGTCTCATCAGAATGTGGCAAACATTCACCTTTTTTAAAAACATAGTAATGAACTTTTGCTCTCATGTAATGTGAGATAAGAATATAAACCAGAGATTTATAATGATTTATCAAAAGTTTTGCACCTTGACTTGTGAAAGTGCTTGGATGTTACCTTGATGTGAAGCCTCCAATCAGCAACTCCACCAAGCCATAAACCCAAAAAACAGATAATAGACCACATAAAAAGGCTCGTACACACACAGCAGGAAATGGAGGAGGCATAACGCTGGTTTATTCTAGACTGTGCTTTATTATCGGGCTAAGCGGAGACGCATCATTCAGTAAAATTACAAAACGAGAGTCCAGGGAGCAGAAAGAACGCGCAGTTCCGAGGTACAGCAGGAGAAGTTAAAGCACTCTGTCTGCTAATAGCTCTCTCTCATCGGGATAGACTTGGCACAATCATTCACACAGAAAAGCCAGCACCCTCAAGTGTGCTCAAAAATCCTCACAACTTCCTTTTATTCATTTCCTCTCTCTCTCTCGCTCGCTCTTTTTATTTCTGTTGCTTGCCATTTGCCATCATGTCCTTGGATGAATTTCAGATGACACAGCAAGCTCTGAGATAGCAAGGAATGGCTGAGGACACACACACATACACACACACACACACACACACACACACACGCAGAGGTTAGCGTCCCGGTCTCACGCAGGTGTCACAGCAACTCAAACGAGCCAGAGCATATTACTGGATTGCATACGAATGAGGTCCAGGGTGGAAAAGTACACGAGGAAATACATTTTTTGTTGTAAGATGAGTCAAAACTTTGCAATTATTATCTGAACGTACATCCAACATGAGATATTTAAGTCCAAAAAAAAAAAAAAAGATGACAATTTCGTAGCATCCAAACAACTTTGTAACAATTGAAAATATTATTTTCCACAGTCTTGTTCCATATTCTGGAATCTAATTGGTCAGAAGGTGTTGGCTAATTTTGCGACTGGTGCCAGTAAGCTATTAACACACAATTTTTTTTAAAGAAGAAAGAAGAAAAACAATTGATATGGTTAAGTTCTTGCAGGAAAATTTACATATTTAACATTTACACAAGGAGTCTCCAGTGTCAGAGTGTCTCTTCCAAAGGAAAGTTTTAAATTCTTGCTAACAATCTAGTTTTTTTCCTTGTTGTAATAAACGAAACTTGCCGTTTCCCAAATTTTCTCCCTAATTTAATCGTATCCAATTCCTCAACCCGTCACTAGGGGGCTCCCACATTAAGGCTACTACTACTACCAGTCAAGGAATCACATGACGCCAGCCGACTGCATCTTTTCAAACTGCACCATTAGGGGGCGGCGTAACACACTCAGAGGACAGCGCTATCCTCTCCTTCCGCTTACGTGAGCTCACAGACGCCCCTGATTGGCTGTAGAGCCGTGATTGATGTCTCCCATCCCACCCCGCTGAGAGAGCTCTCTCCCGGCCCCCGGCTCCCACAAAGTAGTGATGTTTAAGATTTTGCCTCGAATCATTTTCCATTTTTTGCTGGAATCCACTAAAATGACTCACTGTATATACGTGACTCGAGTACTTTTCCATCCTGACGAAGGTGTTAAGAGAAGCGTCAAACGCTAACCCACATGGCTCGGGTGAATTCCTACGACCTGTGAGAGAACCCTGGACTCGGTGCTGGTTTTTAGTGAGGGAAGAAAAGCGCAGAGAGCATCCTAGTGGATCAGAACAATGCAACATCAGACACTTTCAAGAAAAAAGAGATGAGCAGTAGACCCTGGCGGCCATTCTTCATTTCACCACAATCGTTTTTTCAGATCTGTTTGCCCCGCCCCCTCCCGCACATTAACCATGCCAAGTTTCACTCTTTCATGTATTCATGTAATTTTAAGTTTCATTATTCATCATTCAGTCCTTGTAGATAGAAGTAAAAGTCCTATAAAATATGCAAACCTATATACAGAGGAAAAAACAGAGCAAAAAAAATGTACAGTATATTCAGTAGTTTATGTATATATTTATATATAATAAAATAATAACACTTCTGCTCTGTTTCTTGGTAGTTTATCGACCATAAACAATTTTAAAATCATGTAAACAGTTGTAGCTGAAACGTCGCGTGAGAGGAAAAGCGGGAAAGTGAGGCGTCTAGACGGAGCGGACGCGCGGACACGGAGCGAGGTATGGATTAAGAGCAGGACGAGCACTTCATGACACAACTGTTTGAACATCATAGCGAGCTTTCTTTCTTAGCGTACCTGAATGCTTATCTTTTTTTTTTTTTTTTTTTTCTTCCCGAAGAGGTCCGGATGGTGCGATGCGACATTCTTTTGAACAACGTCTGAATTCTTTTCAAAATAACGAACCCGCTGCCTGGGGGCGAGTTCGGAAATCCTTTACAACCTGTATAATACAGCGATTCGATGAAAAGCATGACAAAAAACAAAACAAAAAACAATAAAGCAAGGCGCCGAGCTATTCATGACGATCTGGAACGTAACCCCTTAATCAAACCCCCTCCCCCCGTCGAGCAAAACCCGGACGTAGCGAATTACATCTCAGCTCTTCGAACGACACTTGTAAACACGCTGTAGATGGAGATGCGAATGTTTTTTTTATTCTTTTTTTTTAGGTTTGTAAAATATGTACTTAATGCCCGCGTAATCGGAACCCTAAGCAAAAAAGTTTTCTACTTTGCATCGCAACAGATCGGCTTTCCAGGCGGAAGTACAGTAAGAAGCTGAAGGTTGCAAAAAACAGCAGTGCCTCTGGTGAGTTTGACATCTTTATCATCATCTTAAATGGCGGCTAGCAGTGTTCGGAGCACAGTGCTAATGGGAGAGGCAACCAGGTGACCTCGTGCACCCTTATCTGCTGGCAACCCGACGCTACATGCACTGACCGCTGAGTTCCGAAGTGTCGCGGTTCAAATTAAAGCTGGCGCAATACTGCAATATACTGTGTGTCTGTCTTCGTGTGTGTGTGTGTGTGTGTGTGTGTGTGTGTGTGTATTTGCAAAAGGTTCACGAGAGGGCCGAGAGGCAGATATGTCTAAGATAACGCGACGTCCCGTCCTAGTTCCTGCGGAAATGATCCTGAATCTCTTGAAGCCTGATTCTTTTGAAACTCTCTCTCTGAACAGAGGAGGCCTTTTTGCATTTTTCAGTAGCATATACACATATATACATCTATCTCTAAGCACACACTCTGTCGCATACGCATATTCGTGTGTGTGTGTGTGTGTGTGTGTTGGCATACAAGGTTATCAGAAAGGAATGCCTGCAGTTCGAGAGCTGCCAGATACGAGTCCCTTCCCGTTAGCTAAATTCCAAGCCGAGCTGTGGATCAAATTCCAGCTTCAATCTACAAAAAAAAAAAAAGAAAAAAAAGAAAGAAAGAAAAAAAAAGAAAAATCTACATATTAGCTGGTTCTATATATATGTACACACATATAAAATATATGCATATAAATACATATAGGTTTTAGGGGGGGTTAATATCATATGTATCCATATATACGCTGGAGGTGTGCATATATATATGAATACAGCTTTCTTTTTCATGTTCTGCAATACATATACATATTAAATGTACGCTAAATAGAAACGGGTTTGTTATATCTCAAACCTGTGATTTTTTTTTTTGTCTTTTTTTTTCTTTTTTCGTTTTCTTTTTTAAACTACAAGTTCAGGATGCTGAGATTAAAAAAGGTAAGGCTGCGATATGGAACAACCCTTCCCGTGTACCCTTCATCCCAAATGAGAAGAGAAAAAAAAAATAGATAGATATATATATTTTTTTCCCAGTTGTAAACTAGCGGAGTGAGCAGCCTCCTCAAGGCGTCTCGTACGATTTTTGCCGGTATTCAAAAGCATTATCAGCAATCTATATGTATGCATTTATACATATAATCTTATATATTCTACGTATACATCTGTTGTTGTTGTTGTTGTTTTTTTTTGTCTCGTAAATACAACTCTTAAACCGATTGGCACAGCAAAGGAGATGCAGTGGTCTGAGTATGTTACAGCTACAGAGTCTTTCTTTTCTTTCTTTCTTTTTTTTTTTTTTTTTTTTGAATCGATAAAAAGGTTTGGTCTTTTTGGTCCCTACGCAACTAAGGAATGACGGATTAAGTCTCCCAGAGGAGTGCGGCTGCAGTTCTTCGTGGCAGCTCTCGCCTCTGGAAACGGACAGGCACTCCGAGATAAAGATGGCCATCCACAACCACACCAAGCGTGTTTCCTGAAGCGTCACATCCTTCCAAAAAGTTTTTTTTTTTTCCTCCAAATTCTTTTCTAAAATGTTTGTTTTTTTTGTTGTTTTTTTTTAAAAAAAGAAAAAAGTTTCCTAGTCCCTTATTACAACACAATTCCCCATCCCCAAAAGTGTTTTTTTCAAAAGTGTTCCCCCCCCCCCCCTCGTTCGTAGAGTCTCATCTTCTTTTTCATTAGTTGATATATTCTTGTGGTTCTAAATGAGCAGGGTTCCTATCAGGCAGGCTGTGGAGACTCAGAAAGGGAGTCCGATGTGGTTGTGGAACACGGCGGCTCTCCTGAGTTTCCACCGAGCTCCTAAAGGTCCACTGAGCTTTCGCGGTGATGATGTGTCGTGCGCTGTGCCATCACCGCATGTCCAACACACCCCTCAGTCTCACGTCCACACCCCCAGCCACGTCGAGCTTGTCCTTTTTGTGTTTCGTTTGTGTGTTAGTCATGTTATCGCCATGTGATCCCACTCTACAAAACCTAGAAACGGGGAAACAGAGGAATGGTCAATTCATCAGGTTTTCTTTCAAAGGTAAAGCTTTTAGAAAGGAAAAGTCAGTTATTGGGTGGAGGATCAGGCAGTGATAGTAATTTGCGCCACAGGGAGACACTCACTCACTCACTCACCTTCTATACCGCTTTATCCTGTATTCAGGGTCGCGGGGACCTGGAGACTTAGGGTGCCAATACATCGCAGGGCGCACACATACACACACTATGGGCAGTTTGGGAACGCCAATTAGCCTGACCTGCATGTCTTTGGACTGTGGGAGGAAACCGGAGTACCCGGAGGAAACCCACCAAGCACAGGGAGAACATGCAAACTCCATGCACACAGAGACGGGATACGAACCCGGACCCTGGAGGTGCAAGGCGACAGTGCTAACCACTACACCACCGTATCGCCTCACAGGGAGACAGTCACATTTAATGTCTGTTGTATCAAGTTCCTGATATCAAGTACACCCCCCCCCGCCCCCACCCCCCCAAAAAAAAAGGTTACATACTCTTAAATTTAATTTATTTAAATTTATTCATTTTTGGCCAAGATCTTGTATCGATGATAGGAAACTGTACCATGTGATAACCTGGTGATTCAGTACATTCAGGTCGTCAGCTGACTTCATTTTATTGCCACACACCGTTGTTGAGTCTAGACCTGAGCAACTGATCAACCCCAGATCATAACACTGTCTCCAGAGGCTTGTACAGTCGACACTATGCATGATGGCGCTTCCCTTCTTACCCTGACACGCCCATCGCTCTGGAATACGCTCAGTCTAGACTCATCAAGTCACATGACCTTTTTCTATCGCTCCAAAGTCTAATCTTAAAGCTCCCTAGCAGTCTGATTAGTCTCATTAAAAAGTGGTTTTCTAATTCACACTGTGTGTGTGTGTGTGTGTGGAAATACTCTCACTTTCACTATTAAAAATAACTTTCATTTCTACTGCCAATTTTTTACAATGCAAAACCACACAAAGTGGTTAGGTGATCTCTGATTACGGTCGCTCATGATATTTTCTGATCACATTTCTATATATATAGATGTTGGAATAATATGTTGGAAACCACATGTGTAACCCAACTCCAGTCATGTTCATGTCTGCTTTGCTTGATACAGGCCGATAATAATTTGTAATTTTTTTTTTGGCCAGGCAGTTTACATCTTTGTTAAATAACAACATATTTCTAATTTCCTTACTATTAGGATTACATTACGTGAACAGCCATTCGACAAGACCTAAAAAGGAACTGTTGCTATGGAAACATATCAGTACGAGTAATGGAATATAATTCTGTAATTTGAAATATAACCAGCACAACTATCAAGGCTGCTATATGAAATCATTCTGGCCCTATCAGATTTGAAATAAAATTCAACACCACTTAGTGTAAGGCAGAAAATATGACATCGAGACATGAAGATGTAGTCCTAATGCATGATATGCATTGCGAAATTTAATTCAGCTCTGTTTAGCTGGAAAGTGACAGTAAAAAAAATCTAATATTTTGATAACCAAGAAACCCGGAGATCTAATTGGATCTGTCTGAATGAGGACGAAGAAGAAAAAAAAGAAGATGCAAAACTTAAACAGAAATGGTGAACATTCCAGGGTCCTGGATAGAATCATATCGTTATGTGTGTATGGTCATGAGCGTGTGCGTAGGTCTGACCTGTTGTTCCCCCAGTGCTACTGTGGCCTTCACCTCCAGGGTGAGGGACATCAGGGGGCGGGGCTAATAAGGGCGGTTGGCGTCCTTTGGCCTTTTGAGCTGCACTTTGAGTCTCTTCATGCCGATCTGGAAGCCATTCATGGACTGGATGGCAGCCTGGGCACTGGCGGGGTTATCGAAGCTCACAAAGCCTGAAGACAAGAGGCAGGGGAGGAGACATGGAGCAAAGGAGGAAGGGAGGAAGGGAGACAGAAAGAAGAGCAGGTTAAAACATGCCTGTTGAACGAGACAAGCTTGAAAAGGTGGGATGATCCAAATGAGACCAAACAAAAGGCAGAGAGAGGCTGAGAAAGAGACGGAAAGAAGGAGACACCCATGATGGTGTAAAGATGAGACAGTGAAAGGAGCATCGACCTCAGGAGAACGTTAACATTTATCGGCAACGCACGAAACCGGTCCGTACAGCACAAGAGCATACACACTCATATCAATATCCAACAACACAGGAACATGCAAACCTACGGAAGAATATGCATTAAGACAGAGTTTTTTGTATGTCTCTTTTGGACCGAACGTCTTCCAAACAAAACAGCTGCTCTACGCGCTATCAACTGCTTAAACACGAGAAACCAGATCGTATTGGGTGAAACAGGAATCAGTGAAAATATACTTTATTGTTCCAGACATAAGATGCTATACTGATTTGTACATTAATGCATTAATAAGCATTATAATAATTGATACATTTATAGATAAAGTGCATTTACCTACATTTTCTGTGTTGGTTATGTCTCGTGTTGGTTTTATTAAAGTTTTATCTGCAACATGAACAAGGGTTGTTGTGAAGGACACTTTCGCTATGTTATAAATATCTTTTACCTTTACTTCACACACACACACACACACACACACACAGTTCTAAATGTATATCAGCAGGACACAACCAGCACCCTGCGTCATGGAATCACCCCGATATGGCCTTCGATATGACATGATGCGATAGCTGTGATCGGCTTTATTAAGAAACCCCGCAGTTGGCGCAGTATGTATTTCAGGGTAAGGCAGGTACGACTCAGAATAAATCAGAATTCTGACAGAGATATACCTCAGCACCTTGGCATGGTTAAGAGCTGTGCACAGCAGCTCTGCTTTGAAAGTAACAGCACAGCCAGAGAACTGATGGATTTATTTGAAGCACCCGCACGTTAAAGTGTTTACATTTTTGGCAAGATTAGAGCAAAAGGCTTAGGTTAAGATTAAAGATGTCTGGCATTATCATTCTGGGCCAAGCATCTTACAGATGATTAAGCTGCACACTGCAGAGATCTCATCTTATGAGAAGGCTGGGGTTGGAGGAATAAGTTTGAGAGTTTTTATTGTCATAATTCAGTGTTGCATTCCTGGGTTGAGAATTTAGACTACAATTGGGATATCATTTTAGGGGGGGGGAGACGGCAGGTTTTGTGTTTGGGGTGCTTACGGTCTGGGATCAAAACTATTGAAATAATTAAGCATTGTAAAGAAAACGCTTTAATTAAAAATTGTTTAGAATTAGGTTTTTAGATTTGGGGACTGAAACCTTTAGGAAATCAGAATTTTGTGGAGGATTGAAGTAAGGTATTACAGTAGGTTTAGGGTTTGGATGTTGGGCTTTGGAGTTGGAGTCTGTGATTAAGGTTCGCGAATTTGTTTGTAGATTTGTAGTTTGGAATTTTTGGTTAAGTGGTTTAGCTTTGGGTTGTTGAGTCAGCGGCTTAGGATCTAGATTTGTGAGTTTTGGTTTTAGTTTTGGCGTATGAATTAGGGTTTGTGGCTTAAGGCTTTAGTTTTGGGGTGTGCTGGCTCACAGTTAAGGTTTTACTTTTGGGCTTGAATTTGGAATATTGCGTTTAAAACTATCGATTTGAAATGTGGCTTTAGGCTGTTGGGTTTGTGTTGGGTGTGTGGTTTAAGCTTTCAGATTTGGGGAATTGGGCATGTTTTTCTTTTTTTGGGGGGCGGGGTTCCCCCAGATGTTCTCCTTAGGCAAGCCCACATCATGGTACCAACTACCAACCATGGATGGCGAAGGCTATATCCGAGCCATAGGCTTTATCCGAGCCATGTGTGAGCCATCTTTTCGCACTCGTCAGCATCACCCGGGATTCAGATTGCAATCTCCAGATGATAGAGCAAGCACTTTACCACTGCACCATTTGGGGGGCCTGAGCGTATGGTTTAATGGTTTAGATTTGGGCTTTAAGGCGTTGGGTGTGTGGTTGAGATTTGGAGGACAGGGTTTTAATATTTGGGTTTAGATTTGGAAGCTTGGAAGTTTTGGAAATATAAAGTACTACAAAGGAGATTTGATAAATGCTACAACTGTTGTTAGAAACACCTGCATTGTCTGAGAGATAAAACAATATTTCCTTAGAAAGAAAATTTCTGATTCTTAGGCAAATTTCATCAGTTTGCAGTATTGGGCATAATTTGAGGGGCGTTAAAGTCAAACCGGGATTTTGGATTGCGCAGAGTAACAGATACCAGAAGTTTTGAGAGTGAAAACTCTCTTTATTTCTCTATATAATCCCCTGTTACACTCATGCACTTATCCCAGGGTTGCTCGGGTACCATCAAGGTTGATAGATTTCTCAATATGCTAGAGAGATGATCGGACTGCCTGCTTACAGGCAGATCTGCTAGCCTCCTACTAACTCCTTTAAGGGCCCAAACATGTGGAAATGGCTTGGAGCGAGGTGGCCAATATCTCCCAGCTGAGTTCCTTTAATCTGCAAGTGGTGTTGGGGAACAACTTGGTGACAAGTTATCCGTTTATCTGGTTTCAAGGATAAGGCGCTCCACTCGCTGAATGTTCACATATTGTGCTTGAAGTCTTCTGTGAATCAGTTTTATGCCTTCATTCAGCAGAAATTTCATCACAAATCCCGGTTTGACGTGAGCTCCCCTTGTACTATGGAAAAACATATATTTTGACTTTATCTCTAAAACAGACAAACATTAGGAGGGTGTTTTGTCTAATTTCAGTTTTCAAAGGTATATATAAAAAATGATAAAGATAGATTCACAATTCATCATGATTATAACAGAAGCCTATATGGAGTTTCTGATTGAAATAAAACACTGCCTTCATTGCTACTGTATCATTATAAAGCTTCAAAGCTAAAAGCTTGAACATGTTCTTCCTCCAGTTCCTTAATTTTCTCTTATATTAGCTTGGTCAGCATTTCCGTACCTCACATCTCAGCAAAGTTTCCTACTAACTATAGGGCTTTATATTAAGCTCAAATCAAATAGTGCTGTGTTCGTTCATGCACATACTGCCGCTGATAAGTGAATCAGCCAATGGAGCTGGAGATAGTGTTCATTTGAATATAGAGCCTCATTTTTGTTACAAGTAGGGCACATCAAAACATCTCGCACCCCTCAGCAAATTTCCTCTTTCCAGTCCACTGTTCTTTACTGATTTACACTGGGTAAAATCCACTACACTGCCTCCTCCCATGTGTCATATATATATATATGTATATTTATATATATATATATATATATTTTTTTTTAATGTGCTGTCTCTATTTCCTGAACCCTTAGCTGTGGTAGAGAAATGAGGTCAAAACATTAGTAGTGAGAGAATAAGAATGATAGTAATTTTTGCAGGTGTTTTATCATTTTTACCCACCAAAGCATTTACTTTGGTTTGTCGCCCGATCCACAAACACTTTGGAGGAGATGACATTACCGAAAGGCAGGAACATCTGCATCAGCTCGCCATCCCCAAACTCCTGAGGGAGGTGGTAGATGAACAGGTTACAGCCTTCCGGCCCTGCGGAATGGCACAGAGATGGAGGGAGACGGATAGACGGACAGGCGGAGATGAAGCCGGGGAGAGAGAGAGAGAGAGAGAGAGATTTGAAGAGAGACAAAAGGTGAGCGGGATAAAGCGGGGATTGGGAGAAAAGAGAGAATATATTGACATGAGGAGAATGAAGAAGAGGTGAAGGCAGAGGAGAAGACATAAAAGGAAAAATTAGAATAAGCAGCCTGGATAGCAGGCAAAGTGAAAGAGAGGAAGAGAGAGAGAGACAGAGAGAGAGAGAGAGAGAGAGAGGACGAAAAAACGAGACAGCTTGAAAAGGATGAGATTATCCGATTCTATCAGTTTTCTCTTTCTGCACACACAATCATGAAGAAAGGCATCTATCACTCAAATCATCAGAAGTGTTCAGTAGGAGAAATATTTTCCACCCTTCCTTCAAAATGCAGCTAAACAGGCTTTACAGTCGTGATGAATCGCTTCAGTTCGGAGTGGATAATATTAGCTCATGATATTACACGAAGCACGAGCATCTTTGACCGCAGCAGCCACTGGAGGGAGGCACAGCCGCAGGCATCTTCATAATTGTGTAGCATCACGCTCATTAAACAAATATTTCTTATATACACAAAATAAGAAAAAGAAATCCAGAAAATCACATTGTAGGATTTTATATGAATTACCTATGTTGGTAAATTCCTCAGTAAAATAATAAGTATTTGGTCACCTACAAACAAGCAAGATTTCTGTCTCTCACAGACCTGTAACTTCTTCTGTCCTCCACTCGTTATCTGTATTAATGGCATCTGTTATCAGTATAAAAGACACCTGTCCTCAAACAGTCACACTCCAAACTCCACTATGGCCACTAAGACCAAAGAGCTGTCAAAGGACACCAGAAACAAAACTGTAGACCTGAACCAGGCAATAGGTACGCAGCTTGGTGTGAAGAAATCAACTGTGGGAGCAATTATTAGAAAATGGAAGACATACAAGACCACTGATAATCTCC
>JAQQZT010000011.1:22401859-22413441 GCA_030068275.1 Clarias platycephalus | reverse complement strand
AACATTTTGTTTTATCTGCTTAAACTAAAAACGATTATTCCACTAATAATGTTAAAATCATCACGTGTCTGGCTAAATAATTTAGGATTTTTTTTACATGATTTATTCAAGTAAATTCTTCTAAAAAAAACAAATCAATATTGTTACCATATTTTTTTAAAAGTAGATAGCACATAAGATTTTTTACAGTGTAGAGGAGTCATGATAATGGTCAGGCTAAAGTCTTAATATGTTGAGAAAAAGTAATATATTGTATGATAAAAGAGATTTAATATTATGAAAAAATATCTAAATATTTTACAAACAATATCAATATATAAATAAATGTATTTTTTTACTAAAAGTAAAATATTTTGAGGGAAAAAAAACTGCAATGTTTTAAGTACAAAGCCGTAAAACTATGAGAACGTGGGACAAAGTATAAAAAAAAGTATATTTTTAGTACATAGATTTGGTTTGTAAAATATTTAGATTTTTTTCCTGTGTACTTAAAATTTAGGAACATTGAGAATTGTGGAAGTTAATTAAAAAAATTTACTAATTTATTCTCAATTTAAAATCTAATTCACATTACTGCAATATTTTCTTGAATGATCATACATTATTAATGTTTATTGTTATTTGTACACGGTACATATTAAATAAATAAATAAATAAATAAATAAAGCTTTTCCCTTAATTTTCAAACCATGCTCCTGGAACAATGTCATAGAAAACTGCTTATAAAGTCTAAAATCATACCTTTAAAAAACAGAAAAAGAAATACTATACAAATGTATTTTGATGTACAATAATTTAAATTTATGTTAACATGCTAATAATTTAATTAATTTATTATTTTAAAAATAATTTCTATTCCATATAGGTCAAAAGAACGAGAGCCAAATCATTTGAGAAGTTAGTAATAACAGCTTGCTTCTTTTTGTAAAATCTTCCCATAAATTTTGCACGAGATCAGGCTGGACCATCAAGACATCATCTTTAAAGCGTAATAATGTGCAAACTGGTGCAAAAGCTTTTTTGAATTTCATTTTCCCCGAATTACAAAGACAAGATTAATAAAAGCTCAGACAAGCTGTGACTCCTCGACGCTGCCGAGTAAATCACGCAGGCTTTTAACTCCACCGCGAGGCAGAGTAATGAAATGTGTAAGTATGAAGCAGATTCGGGGGGAAATCCTTCGACTTGTGAGCTTTATGGCTCTTTATTATTCATACTTTTATTTACACGATTATGAAGACGTTATTAAATCGCCGATCAGGAAGAGAGAGAGAGAGAGAGAGAGAGAGAGAGAGATGAAAGCTGTGTTGTTTTGTGCTAAATATATATTTTTTGATCCTACAGCAAATCTGGAAGTGAAGGATGAGCTGCACGTTTTTTTTTCTTTTTTAATTCAGGAAGATGATGAAATTAAACACACACACACAAACACACACACGCACACTAACATCTGGTTATTTGTTGATGTGTAGAGATTGTTCAAGCAAGAAAGTAAGAGTAATTAAATAAATAAAGTGCAGACGTATCCTGGGTTTTAACTTTTAATTCGAGTTGATTTACAAAGGAGTGTTTATTGTACGTCGTGCCTCAGTGGTGTAAGGGTTAGGACTTTGGTCTCGCACCTCCAGGGTCGGGAGTTGGATTCTCGTATCAGGTCTGTGTGTGTGGAGTTGGCATGCATATTCTCCCTGCAGTTGGTGGGTTTCCTCCTGGTTCCTCCCACAGTCCAAAGACATGCATGTAGCTAATTGGTATTTCCAAATTTCCAGTTGTGCGTGACTGAGTGTGTTAACTGGCTCTATAGGCGGGTCACAGGCTTACCCAAAACTGCATCCCCATTGGAAAAACATCTCCCTTCAGCTGCCCAGTTTTGCTTTTCTGTTCATCACGGATGCAAAGAGTGGTTAGTGACTTTTGCCTTAGTGTTATTTCCAACCACTTTCCTATCGAGTAATTTTTCTCTGACCCTGTTCATCAAGAACGGGTTTCTGAATTCGCATCATTTCTCGAGTTTTTCTCGAGGTCTGATAGGGCAAAGTGCACAGACAATTCATCTGTCGAGTGTTAGTAAGAAAAGATGGTCTGAGTTTGAGGGTGTTGGAGTTGGAGGAGGGAGAGAGTGGTGGGAGAATGTGAATCCGTCTCCGCGTCCCCGGTGTGCTTGTGTCTCTCATTGGGAAGCCATCCATCCCACTTAGGCAAAAACAAATCGACAAACCAATTCCTGATTAAAAATGCTAAACAGCTAGCTGTTGTCCTCCCTCCCAAGGTGGATGCACAATTGGAATATAGTCTTACTTCATCTTTTATTAGTATTATGATTTATTTTTTATATTTACAGTTTACAGTATTTTTTTTTTACAGTTGTTGGCATGCCTAATGCTTGTAAATCTCTGGACTTTTCCCGGTTTATTAGCTTTTCCTTTGTCTTCTTCCTCTTTCAGCTTCTTATTCTTCATGTATTAGTCTATATGTATGAATAATTATTAATATTTTTTCGTCCTTTCCCCATTTCTTTGATCTTTCTTTCTTTAATTTTTCTTGTTTTTTTCTGCTTATTTTTCTTCTTTCTTTCTTTCTTTGTCCAGGTTTCTTTCTTTCTTTCATTCTCTCTTTTATTCTTTCGATCTTTTGCAATTTCCTTATTCATTCTCTTTCTTTCTTCACCCATTTATTTGATCTTGTTCTTTTTCTTTCTTTGACTATATTCATCTTTCTTGTGTTTCTTTAAACCTTTCTTTCTTACTTTCTGACATTTTTCTTTTTTTCTTTTCATTCTTACTATTTTAGGCAATTCTTTCTTTCTTTCTTTCTTTCTTTCTTTCTTTCTTTCTTTCTTTCTTTCTTTCTTTCTCCTGTCTTTTATTTTCTATCTTCCATTTCTTTCCTTTTTTTTGCCCATTTCTTGTTTCTTTTTCTATTTCACTTATTATTTTTTTTTTTTTCTATTTCTTTCTTTCAACTAAAACAGTAAAACTGAAACTATTTTCCCCCCATACTCTTCCGTTCTCTTGTGCCGTGTCGTTACTCGTACATGATTGTGATCAGTGACCTTTGCTGCTGGTGTTTATGAGTTTAACTTCATAAGACTACTTTATCCCACCGTCTGTGGGACTGCGTTGTGACGAGGGTTTGTAACAATTGTTTTTTACCTCTGTATTCACTTTTTTCTTTCTCTCCGAGTGTTTGTAGCAATTCTGGGTACATTTAAATTTACATTTATTTCTGTGGCAGACACTTTCATCCAAGGAGACTTACAAGCGAGGCAGAAAACAATCCAAGCTGTTAAAGGAGCTGACAGCAATACAAGTGCTGTGAAAATAGATTTCACCAACCAGAAACCAGACCAGGAAATTCAGAGAGAGAGAGAGAGAGAGAAATATAAGAGAAAGAACGCAGAAGAGGTACAAGTGGTGAGTTGATGCATACTACACGTTGTCTCTTACTTCTAATTAAGAAACTTTTTTTTTCCTAAGTCTTTTAAGAGATTTAACTTCTGTGCAATGTTTTACAAAAACAGAAATGTTTCTTTTCTTCCTGAATCTTTACTTTATTTCGGAGCTTCACTTCTTGTCACTACACGTGAACTAGCATCTTCCCATTTATAGACCTTTAATCCTTTTCATCATTAACTTTTAGAAGTTAATTTAGAGTCACCGTTCTCACAATGGGTTCTGTGAAGCACAGCCAAGATTTACGTCACTGTTAAAAAAAAACTTGCTTTAAAATGACAAAGATAATATATTTACTTTTGTTCCCCCCAGTTACGTATTACTCTGGCAAATTGAATTGGTTTAATCAAAAACAGGTAGCCTATAACATTTTTTAATTATTATTTATGTTAATAATTATTAATACATTTATAATGAAATAAACAGTTAGTTATGCTAATTGAAACCACTGTACTGAGGAGATCCTTGTAGTTTTCTTTACAGTGTGTGTGTGAGAAGATGAGAAACCTTACTCTAGAGCCTCAGCTGAAGGGTTAAAAAGCCAATGTACTGTAAGTGTAAGTGTAAGGCCGTATAAAGTTATTGGTGTAGTACCAGGGTGAATGTCCTCTGGACACCAGGTGACATTTTTTTTGTACGCTACCTTTTCAAGATAGAAGATGTAGTTAATGTTATGGGTGAAGTCCATACATCTCACATACACTGTGTTAACTGTGCAGTGATACACAGTTAGTCTATGTTTAGGCGGCACAATGGGCTTGTTCGTTAGCCCTGTTGCCTTGCAAGTCCAAGGCTGGGGGTTTGAATCGTGCTTCTGGTCTGTGTGTGTAGTGTTAGTGGATTTCCTCTGCACTCTTTCCCCAGGTTCCTCCTACAGCCTAAAGACAAACTGATTGGCATTTCCAAATTGTCAACTTAAAAGAAAGGTTTTGTCTGCACATTGGTCAGAATTTGATCTTTCAATTATATCCTTACGTTTCATACATTGGAGGACCAGAATCCAGCCTCTGTTTGTCTGTACAGTATGTCTGTCCAGCTGAGCTTCCCTCAAGGTGGGCGTGGCTATACGCGTCACTCAACAGAGCCAATCAATTCATTGCTTTTGTCTCGAGGTGGGCGTGGCTATAGGTTACCATCACGATAGTTTAACGTATACACAGAGTGTGCAGAAGACAAAAAAAAAAAAACGATGGCAATGCATCGACAAACTATTTTTACCAAACAAACCCAAAAAATGGGACATACACTATGAAAAATGAACCTTGTGCCATATGTTAAATCTAAATGTTGAGTAGAAGTGAAGTTATGAGTAGTTACTGTATGGTTCAGATGCTAATCAACTTAATTTTAAGCCTAAACCTTTTACTAATGAATAAAGTGACTTTTTACTCATCAACAATATACTACTATTAATGCTAATAATATACAATTATAATAGAATTAAATAACAAATATGGAAATAGGCAGGCAGACTATGATTGCTGAAAGTGGAAGTTATTGACTCACTTCTAAATCAAAAATCAAAAATATTTGATTTAACAACAAACAATACTACTAATAAATAAAAAGCGATAAATCTTTTCTCAGTCGAGGTACTTATGTACGCTCGGCGCAGAACAGACTGGCCGGGTATAGGGTGCTATTTCTTTTGTCAAAAACGATGATTAGTTTTTGAAGATAAGATGACGTATCTTAATTTATGGTTTTGAGCTGGCTTTTGTTCTTTAAGTAATGGCAGTAGTATAAAGCACTCGGGTTTTCATAACATTTCCTAGATGGTTCGCTTAGTCCCTGACCTAATGAACTCGCGTGAGGGCGTGTTTATGACAGAGACGCCAAAGCACTTGGTCTGAAACAGAAATATGCTTAACTGTACATTCCATAGGCACAATTCCATTGCACTTATCCATGCAAATGATATGATTTGAAGTCGAGGGTAACATTAGTTAGTCTTCTTAAATGCATAAATTGACACACGGCGCCACGAGAGCGTTTTTCCGAGTTTACCAGATTTTCATGAATCGCAAATTTCCCATGAAAAAGCTCGTTCGAATGATTTAACGACTCAATCAGTTCATATCCAGGTTAATAAATGAGGCCCAGTGTGTCCATTTGCCATCCTACCCCTCTGAGAGACGTGCTTATGAGATCTACGCTACCTCTTCTACACCAGGAGCACAGAACGGACTGTTCAAATCATTCGCATTAAAACGATCATGGCGCCTCAATCCAGTACAGCTTTTCATTTCATTTCTTTTCATACACCAGCTAAATAAATGATTTAAGTGCCCTTAAATTGTAGTGTTAATCAAATGCAGATTTATTTTATTCGAAAGAAGATTTATATGAAGCAATGTGTGTACCTTCTCCAGCTTTCTGTCAGGTGTCATGAGTGTGCTGTTAGTAAGAACAGGTTATAAAATGCACAGTTATACAGTACGTCAGTCAGTCAGTCAGTCAGATCATGCATGTGGTTCTCTCTTCGGTGTAAAGACATCACTGTCTTTCAGAAAACCTCCAGTATCGTCTCACACGTTGCATCAATTCTCCAGCGTTACTATATGAAATATTTATGCAATGCTTATGAATGTGTTATAAAGGCGCTTTGTAGTGTCTTAGTGTTTTTCTCTGTCACTGGCTATACCACTGAAACTACACTTAAGCTTCTACTGTATATATAGTGGTCAAGGAACGCCTCTATCCATTCTTTATTTCTTCTTTCTTTGTCCATTTCTCTCTGTCTTTCTTTTGCCAATTCTTTAATCTCTTTCATTTTTTCTTCCTTTCTTTTCTTCCTTGTTAATTCGTTCTTTCTTTGTTCATCGCTCTCTTTCTTTGCCAATTCTTTCATTTCTTCTTCCTTTCTTTTCTTCCTTGTTAATTCTTTCTTTCTTTGTTCATCTCTCTCTTTCTTTGCCAATTCTTTCATTTCTTTCCTTTTTTCTTCCTTCTTTCATTCTTTCTTTCGTTGTCCATTTCTCTCTCTCTCTCTCTCTCTCTCTCTGTCAATCTAAATTCTTTCTTTTTCTCTTACCTTTTCTTTATGTCTTTCTTATGTCTGTCTTTGTCATTACCAATTCTTTCATTTTTTCTTTCTTTCTTCCCTCCTTGTCTTTTCTTTCTTTCGCTTTCTTTGTTCTTTGACAATTTCTTTCTTTCTTTCTCTCTTCCATTTTCTTTACTTCCTTGCTTTTTTCTTTCTTTTTTTCTTTTGTTCTTTCTTTCTTTCTTTCTTTCTTTCATGGTCCATTTCTTTTCTTTTTTCTTTCTTTCCTTTTTTTCTTTTATTCTTTCTTTGTAAATTTCTTCGCCCATATTTCACTTATTTTCTTCCTTTCATTTTTCTTCTAGGCCTATTTCATTTTTCTTTTGTTTCTTCAAGATTTCATGCTTTCTTTTTTCTTTTTTCAAAGTAAGATAATATTTTTCTGTTTGTTTTTCACCCCTCTGAACTCACCCATTCTTGTTTCTGTCCTTATACTGTGCTTATAAGTCTCTGTCTCTCTCTCTATCTCTCTCTCTCTCTCTTTGACTCTCTGTGTTAGTAAAAATAGTATGTCAGTCAGTCAGATCATGAATATGGTTCTCTCTTCGGTGTAAAGACATGGATGAAAAGTTTCATAAACCCTCCAACATTGTCTCACACATTTCATCAATTCTCCATTGTTGCATTCT
Source organism: Clarias platycephalus (assembly GCA_030068275.1). Lineage (NCBI taxonomy): Eukaryota > Metazoa > Chordata > Actinopteri > Siluriformes > Clariidae > Clarias > Clarias platycephalus. Next base: position 22,406,314 of record JAQQZT010000011.1, on the reverse strand, counting down.
GAAACGCATATGACGAATTTGTGGCTACTTTTGATACTTCTGCTTTAAGAGAAGTTGAACATTTTTCAGAGAAAAAACTCCGGAAACAGTTATTATTCACTACTCAATCATTCCGTGGCATTCAGCAAAAACAAAAAACAAACAAACAAAAAAGACGAAGCTTTAATAAGCACAGCTGTAAAGATGCCTATAGACTATGACTAAAGATCAACCCCGTTTTCAGGATCATACAGTATTTACGATCATGAGATTTTATTAAATGAAATGCTAATGAAATAAATAACGCAGCAGGTTTGTTTCACTGGAACTAAATGTGATATTTTTGGTACATGTAATACAGTTTTCTTTTTTTAAACTTTTGGAGGTAGATACAGTACAGTAGAGAGGGCATTTTGTTAAAATTTGCAAAGTTATTAAAGCACAATATTTTATTAGCATAAAGTTATCCAGTAGATCAAAATCAGCTGTCAGGTATCATTGGTCACGGCTATGCCGCCTGCACTGCCGTAAAGGCTCTTGCGGAAATAAAAAAAAAAAATTCATTAATAATTCCTTAATGTAGGCAGTAATAATTAAACCTTTGTTGTGGTATTAGTTGTAAGCAATAAGGTTTCAAACACACCAAAAAATGATTAATGTGTCAAAAATTTAAAATGAAAGGCAAAATTTCCACTCAGATAAAATAATAAGCTTGCAGATAAAAAATAAAATAAAATACGGCAATATCAATATACAGTACTGTATAATAGCTACATGAAGACAAAAGTTTTATTTTTATGTGCAGCAGCAAAGGAAAAAAAAAATCAGTAGAGTTTTTCTTCACATGCTAAAAGTTACTGATTTACTAAGTTCTTTTTTAATTTTAATCTCAAAATATATATTTTTATTAAAAACCAGTGATCTTTGCTCGGTCTGAGTTCTGACTGATTTGCAAGCTGCCTCGAGCAAAAGCATCTGCCAAATAAATAAATAAATGAAATTACAGAGTTGGCATGAAATAAAATACAAATACTTTGCTACTGCACTTGAGTATTTCGCTTACATGATGCTTTTTACTTCTACTTACTGCATTTTTTCATGACAAACCTGTACTTTTACTCCCTACACTTTAAATAGACACTTGTTACTTTTCTGCTGACAAACACATAAAAGTTTGTTGATTTTCTAATCTAAACATCAGCGTTTGCGCTGTCACTCACACTATACCATGACTGACCTCAGGTTCACCTTACGTAGGAAGGACAGGAACGGAACAATTCCACCAGTCAAAGTTTACAGAAATGATTGGCAGGTCATTGTTATTAGATTGGTTAGTGCACTAAAGTGATTGACGGTTACCGGGCAGTGGATCCCACCCACTCTGTCTCTGGGCTGCAGATACTTACAGTATGTCTCAAGCAGCGATCTACAGTAGCTAACCCGCTAACATACTGTGAAGATGCCAAAAAGAACGTAGTTTTTTGTACCAAGCTTATAATTATAATGTTTTGGTGTGTTTTTTAACCTTATAATATTCTATTTGCCTGCAGTTTGCCCATGTTTAATTGCGTAGATTACTTGCATTATACAGGATAGCAATGGTTTCAACTAACTAAGCTACCTAAGTAATGAATGAGGCTAACAATACTTATTAATGTCAAATCTTGTCCATAGTAATCTCTAGTAGACTTTCATATTCATGTTATGTACGTAACAGCATCAACTTTAATCGTGTTTAAAATACTAAATCAATAACTTGGTCTGATAGATATCCACCAGAGTCAGTTTCCTTTTGAAGTACTTCTACTTTTGTACTTAAAGTACATTTTAGAGCATGCACTTAGTGCTTCGACTTGAGTGGAACTTCTACTTGTAGTGGGGTACATTTTTAGGCAAGTACTTGTACTTTTACTTTAGTTCGTGTACTTCTGCCAACTCTGGAAATAAATGAAATTTGATCTAACGAAAGTAAAATGAAACAGACATCTTTTTTCTGCAACAAGGACAAAAAAAAGAAAAAGAAATGTGATACAGGTGCAGACTCACTCCTCTGGGTCCCGTATCCCTGTCATCTCTGATTGAGGTATGCTATTAAATATGAAGCTTACAATCAGGAGTCACCCTGACGTCTGTTGGCAATAGTGATGCTGATTTAAGACGACAGAGACGTACAAAAAGAAAGGAAGAGAGAAAGAAAAAAGAGAATCGCTACCTCCTCTGCTCTCGCTGTCGGCAGGTTTCACCTGGATCGGCCTGTTCATCTGTGGAGCGAGAGACGGATGGACGAAGAAGGAGAGGAAAGACAGGGTGGGGAGGTGTGTGAGAGAGAGAGAGAGAGAGAGAGAGAGAGAGAGAAAAGGAGAAAGAACCAGATGTTAGATTTGAAAGTGAATATAAAGGGACAGGTGCAGCATTCATACACATTTCGTACAGTTCAGATATATCTCAGTGATGATGTCTCATCTGAGTGTGTGTGTGTGTGTGTGTGTATGTGTGTGTGGGTGTAAGCAGGGATTTAGAGAGTTAGAAATAAAAGAGAACAACAGAAGATGGTTATGCCATATGTCAAATATGTACACATAGGCATGTGCGTGTGAGTGTCAATGGGCAGCCTGGTTTGTGTGTGTGTGTGTGCTGAGTTTAATTTCCAATCTGAGAGCAGCGCCATGTGAAAGCCTCGCGTCATTTAAAAGCGTTTCATTTTTCTGCCGTCAATCGTGGCAGGTTCCCAACCAGCTCCACCTCAATAATACATGCACACCGCTGAGCGGTCGGCACCAATCAATTTTTAATAATGCCAATCGCCACTCTGCCAGAAGGGAGGGGCGCAGAGACTGGAGGAGGGCAGAAGGAGAGGAACTTGGCTCCGTTACTGAACCCTGGAAGTGCGGGAGGAGAATAACAGACGCTAAAAGGAATGAGAGAGAGAGGGAGAGCTATTACAAAGGAAAGAAAGGAGAGGAGAGATAAGTGAAAGAGACTGCAGGTCTTCATGATTAAAAATACACAAGGTCTAAGTGTGTGTTTGGGATATTAATATTGGGGAAAATTTACAACACAATATAATGTTACGAATATTATCAATAATATTTTTAGCAAACATGTAACAAGTTGTTATGTAGAAATTCTGATTTTTCATCCTAATCTAACTTGGTGGGAGTGGCCTATTCTAGGATGACTCCGCCCATTCACACGTGATACACTACTGTTTAGTGCATTTCAAATATTTTGCCTTATGTTGACAATACAATTATTTTTTTTATATTTGTGCAAAAAAAATTAGCTCAAATTTGTTAAAGTTGCTACACAGATTAAACCAGAAAGTAACTCACCAGTGTCAGGTAACATTTCTTACTTTCGCTGTCCAACCTCTGGATTATGATTGGTCAGAAGATGTTTATTAATTTTCTATAACAGCAGCTTTTGCAGCTACGAGGTGTATATTAATTCCTTCTCGTTGTAATACAATATTGTACTGTATTAGACAATGGAATGAGTTTCCAGTGTCTGGAAGATGAGACAATCCTTAGGGTAGGCTGCATCACTCCACCACATCTTTGATTATTTTGCCATAACAGCAAACCCCAAATTGTTTTAAATCATCTTATACCACAAAATCCTTATCACGATCAAAAGTGTACCATAAAGTATACACTGAAAACGATTATTCTACAGTGTGATAAAACAAACCCCAGTCAGACTACACAAAGGCCATGACCACTGAGGTGCTTCCACTTAGGTCCAGTAGACATGAAAATGTCCCTCAATGGGAGCTGAATTAGGAAACAGACCTGTGGCCTTACATAAAGTTCACTTGTTTTTAGTCACACACACACGCACACACACAAACACAAGCCCACACACACAGTCTGTTTTCTTTTCCTCCTTCAGCTCCATTTATTTTTGCCCTTAAAGCCTGGCAAACAAATTTAATGCATTTTGATGCATTATTTATTTTTCTGTGCCTGCTGATAGCACAAGAGAAAACGAGGGAGGGGCGAGAGATGGAAAGAGATATAGTGAAAGAAAAGGGAGGAAGAGACAGGATTAAAGAATGGTTGATTGCAACAGAAACTGGGGAGCAGACCAAGGTCATGCACACCAATTCCATCATCAAACCACCCAAATCCCCCACTATCCTACACCAATGTCCTACAAATTCACCCCCATCTCCCACAAGGCCACCCTCATCTACTATAAACCTACTCCCATCAACAACGAACTCTCTCCCAATACCTCCATCCCCATCTGCATCAAACCCTCTCCCACCTCCACCGAACCCTCTCCCATCCCCAACAAACCCACCCCAATCTCTACCGAACCCTCTCCCATCCCCAACAAACCCACCCCAATCTCTACCGAACCCTCTCCCATCCCCAACAAACCCACCCCAATCTCTACCGAACCCTCTCCCATCCCCAACAAACCCACCCCAATCTCTACCGAACCCTCTCCCATCCCCAACAAACCCACCCC
>JAQQZT010000011.1:22379940-22396090 GCA_030068275.1 Clarias platycephalus | reverse complement strand
GAGAGCTCGGCCAATCAGTTCTCTCTAGACCTCCGGCTGCGAGAGGTTACAGCATCACCCGGGAACCGAACCAGCGACCTCCGGATGATAGGGCGAGCGCTTTACCACTGCGCCACTCGGAGGCCCCCTGACTGAACTTTATCCCTTTAAACAGAACCTACTGTACTTCCAACCAAACGTTCTTCTTAACAAAGTTCGAATGACCTGTACGCTTTTTGACCAAGACCTTCCTAATTTCCACCCAAACTTTCTCCTTACTAAGTTTACCTCCAACTAGCTTTTTTCCTGTCTAACTTCCAGTTCCCATATATAATGTCCTATGTTTTTTCATAGGGATTGTTTTTCGCCGGTAAGCGCTTTGCCTGTACTGCAGACGATATCCCAGTTACTTTACTCCCAGATCTTGTGATCTCGCTGTTCCTCTTTGACTCCCCACCTCAAGAGTGAAGATCCAGCAGAATTCTGAATTACAGCGTGACAGAAGAGATTTCATTCACAACACTATGATTTGCTGCAGACACATGAATACTTCCTTGTGTCCTATGCAAACAACCTTTAATTTGATGATATCCCTTTTCATTCCCTTCCTTTCTTCTTTGCACCATAAATTTGGTTACATTCTTCCTTTCCTCCATCCTTCCTTCATATGAAATCAACCATCATTTTGGTTCTTCCCTCTTTCCTTTTTTTATTGCCATGAAAAACCCTTTCTTCCAGTCCAACCAACCGCAATTTACTTACAACATATGCTTCTTTCTTTACCTCCTTCCAGTCTTTATTCAGTGAAAACACCCTCAATTTCCTTTGTTCATCTGTTCATTTGTTCCTTCCTTCCTCCCTCCCTCGCCCGCTCCCTCCCAAGTTAAGCAATCTGAATGTTGCCTTCTCATCTAGAACAGGAACTTTGATTTGGTTTTTTATCCTTCCTTCCTTCCTTGCTTCATTCCTCCCTTCCATCTATCCCTTTATTCCAATGACAGCAACCCCAGTTCCCATCTTTCAATTCTTAATTCACCCTAATTTGGTTCCATACTTCTTTCTGACCATACATCCTTCCTTTCAACAAAAGCAACCCCACTTACATCCTTAATGCCCCTTTCCGTTCCTTTTTTCATTCATCCATTCTTCTTTTTTGCCCTCAATTTGATTACTTCCTTCTTCTTGTCCTTTTTCCGTTCCATTCTTCTATCTTTGTCTTGAAACAAAACACTTCTTCTGACATATTGTTTCTTATCTTTTCTCATGTAAACAATCCCTGTTTGGTTCCACCTTTCCTTCCTTCCAGTGAAAGCAATTTGGTTATATCCTTTCTTCCCTCCTTCCTTCCATCTTTATTCCTTCATTCTCTTTCTTTCTTTCTTTCTTTCTTTCTTTCTTTCTTTCTTTCTTTCTTTCTGTTTGTCAGCTTATTTTGCAGTGTGTTGTTTCTTGGCCATAAATCCTGCATTCTCACCCAGAAGTAGGCATAAATCACGCTGCAGCACAGACCTGCCTTCACTGTATTTGCTTTTACTTATCTAATGAATAAAAAATGAAAAAACAAGCCCAAAACAGGGGAGTCTCTCTCTCTCTCTCTCTCTCTCTCTGCCTATTTGATTCCCCCCACAATACCCTGGCACGAAAGTGGAGGCTCTAAGTGCACTTGTGTAATTGGTGGAAGATTATTTATGAGTTTTACAGTGGTGCTTTCATTTGTTGCCCCTATTTACGGATGACTGGAGGGGCAATCAGGGCTGGAGCAGCATTCTGCTTGCGATTTGGGTGCACGGACCTGACCTTGTGCTGCTCTTCTCACAGAGTCAGAAGAGGTGAATGAGTGAGAGGTGGAGGGAGACAGAAACGTATCTCTTTCTTCCTAGGGGAGGGCTGAGGAGAATGTGAGAGAGATGTGGATATTCTTAGACATACATGAGACTGCACCTATTGTACACCACCAGATGGATAAAGCATGGGAAGAGAGTGACTTTCAAGATCCTAACAGATTATAAAGACAATGTATACGTTTTGGCTGATTTACGATGGGGGAATATACCATAAGTAAAAAGAACAAACCAAACATCACTCATCTCATCTTCTATACCGCTTTATCCTGTCGCAAGGACCTGGAGCCTATTCCAGGACACTTAGGGCACGGGGCAGGGTACACCCCGGACAGGGTGCCAATCCATAAACCAAACATCAATTAAAGACAAATATGGACATATCAAACTGATGCACAATTTTCTTAGCCACACATCAGTTAGTTTCTCCTTTGTTAAGGACCACTACGGTGACAAATTCTTTTTCACACTTTCTATTTTCACTGGTCATTAATGCTGTCCAAATTTTGTCTTGGGGTTAGGTCAGGTTGAAAAGGAAATGGCCAGGATGCAAAATACTATCTTGTAGATGTGAACTGTGCTCCTTTGGAAAAACAAATCTTCAGACCAAGGAGAAGCCTAAATAATGAACACATCGAGTATAGACTCTAGGCAGCATTGTGGCCTGATGGTTAACATTGTTGCCTCGCGCCACCAGGGTTGGCGGTTCGAATCTTGCCTCTTCCATGGTCTTTGCATGATTTAGTAGCTTTCTAGCTACCATGCTAGTTTTCTTCCACAGTCCAAAGGCATGTGGTGTAGGCTGACTGGTGTTTCCTAGTGAACGTTGGCACCCCATCCAGGTTGTGACCGGAGTTGCTTGGAATATAAAAATATATTACATTTTTATGGTATTTGGCAGATGCCCTTATCCCAGATTCCCCAGACCTACTATAGACAATGTATGTATGAATATACACACTTGTGTTCTGCCCAGTTAGCTCGCATCAGTAATAACCATTAGTTTTATTGAACGTGCTTGAATTTTCATATTTCTTGTATTTTACCAAAAATCCAACGTACTGGTACAGAAATAAGCAAAAACATTCAGTTCTGTTGCATATCACCAGATATTATAGGAAAATATTCCGCGAAACAACTGAACAACTATATAACCTGCGCCAAAGTTGTTTACTTGCTCATATGTCCAGAAATGTTCAATTTCTCTTTTATTCCAGCAATTTAGTCAGTTATATTGTTGTATGATATGGCTGCTACACCAGTCTCTTTTGTCCTCTTCTACCTGAATGTTTAAACCTAGACATATTTATATGCCATGACAGCCATGCTGATATTCAGCACAACGGCACAACCTTGAGTGTGATATTGCTTTTATACAACAGTTCTACAAACACCACTCATTATCAACAGATTATGATTTGCTTGATTATTTAAGCAGTTATTCTGCCCCGCCAACACATATCCCTCCTCGACTAGAGGAATTAAGTAACCGTGACTGAGCTGGAGACTGACAGTTAGTGTCATTAACAGGGATGAGAGTAGTTTTTAAATTCCTACTGGTACTATGTAAAATAATCTATGGAAGAGGTGGACAGGCTTTTAAATCTTGTAAGTTTTTCTTTATTTTTACACATAGTCAATTTTGCAATATCAGCTGGTAAATGGAAAGGTAGTGTGCTAAGTAGGGTGTATAATTCCTTGTTCCACACACTAAGTAAGCAGTGCCCTTGATTAGGGTTTACAGGTGGATTTGGGATTCAGCCTTGCGTTGTAGATAGCCTAACACAACATGGATTGTTTAAGATGATGTCACGTTATCAGATGTGTGCGCTTGCTGAAAGTGCTTCAGTGACTGGTTTTGAATGTGGGTTTTGGCAGGCAGATGCTCTCTCCTCAGTACTGCGGACCGTACAGACCGACTTTCACCCTTATCACGACTGATAGTTAGTGTAATCAACGATTGTAGAATACCTGAGATGCGAAGTGATACATATAGTTAGAATTCCCAGTGCCGTTACCGTATATTATCATCACTTGTGGAAGGAATGCCTCTAGTCCAATCAGATTACTCGGTTATAATGAACTGTTAATTTATCCATTGCTGTGGCTCTGACCTTACTTTTTGAAGAAATGTTTGCAAGAAACATAGCAATTAAATGTTACTTGTAATTATCAGAATTTGCAGTTGCAGTATCTAGTGCAGCCAAGTGCATTTCTAAAAGGAGCTTTCCTGATATTGGCTCTACTGCAAACCTTGCTCTAGGGTATTAAATTTCCATTTTGAGTTGAAACAAACTTCCGCCCGTGCAAATTTATGCTATTTGCGTCAACCCCTGACAGCATAACTGATTTTTCTGATGCTGGCTGCCCCTTTTATACCTCTCATCATAAATCTACATAAAAAAAAGCAGATAGCTTTGGTCATTTTTAACTCCTTTTACTGTTACAACGAGGAACTAGCATGTTTTAAAATAAGCACATCACACACAGTTCCACACACACACACACACACATCATCATCATCATCATCACCCTCGCTGCCAGCTTTCCTCCTTTATCCCATCATCAGCCATCAGCAGTCTGCCTGATTAAATATAGAACAAACACACACACATACACACTCACATGCACACAGAGGCAATGAGAGGAGAAAAAAAAACAGCTGATACCACTAAGAGCTTCCTTCTGCTCCTGCTGAAGCTGGACTAGGGAGAATCGAAGCTAATTTGGTGAGTGGTTTCGTGAACACAGACCTCGCATGCTCGCAATGATCGATCATCGAGCTCGCATTGTTGTCGAGTTGCTAAGTGTGTTACGTTGCTAACGGTTCACAACAGCTACCTGCCTATCATTCTTCTCACTCGTCTAATAGCTACCAATCACTCCGAGATTACGGTGGACATTTCGAGAAATTGCTGCCTGATGAAAAAAAAAAAAATTCTATTTGTGCTGCAGCGATTAGTCCATGTCAAAACACACACATACAAAAAAAATGATTGATGAGAATTTTCAGAATCACTGCATCATTCATCGAAAGGAAGACAAAATGCGCTTTTAGGGCGAATGACAGTTTTCAGAGGACGAAGTGACTTATATGTATAATTAGTAAAATGGCAATCTCAATGACAGGGCAATTTTAGGAACCGTGACCGAAAGATAAGCAGCCACAATGATCTATGTTTCTGGTCACATTATCGGGTTTGATTTGCGACCTCATGAAGTGTGTATTATAAAAAAAAAAAAAAAAAACGTAAATTAAAAAGACATTACTTAATCTGTAGGTACTGTAGGTACAGGTTCTGTTAGTACGGTTGGAGTACCTTTCTCATGGGGTTTCCATTCCATGACAGGGAACCAATAAGTCAGTGCGCTCTTAATAATATATTATTAAAATGAGCAAAATACACACTTATAACACCTAGCACAATATGTTATAAAAAAAAAAACAATAACCAAGTTGTATTACCTACCCGAAGTACTAATATGTCCCAAAGTGTGCTATTCCTCTTTACCCCAGCAATTTAGTCAATTATTATGTTGTACGAGGGGCGTTAAATTATGAGAGTAAAAACTCCTGTTATTTCTCTATACACACTAATGCACTTATTCCAGCATTTTACTAGTCCTTGGATACCATCAAGGTAGAAAATGTTCTCACTACTGTCTGTTTCACGTCTGAAACGATGGCCTTCCAGGAACTCCTTTAATGGCCCAAAGTTCAGTATGACAGTGAAAAGGACAGTATGAGTGATGTGTCAATAACGCCTAGCTGAGTTCTTGTAATGTGCACGTGGTGTAGGTGTACAATTCACATAGACAGGTAAGTCTCTTCGCCCACTTTTGACAAGTTATCCACTGATTTTCAAGGATCAGGTGTTTCACTCGTTGAATGTTCAAGCAAACTACTAGAGCCAACTCACCCGTCATCATTCAGGCAAGTACGCCCTACTTTAAAAACATTTGCATTGCGAAATTTCATCATAAGTCCCAGTTTGACTTGAACACCCATTGGATATTACGTTGTTCCTACACTAGTCTCTCTTTTTCCGCTTTTATCAATCAAGAAAACTTGTCATGTTAATGATTAAACAAACTGCAGAGAATTGAAAATCGATTAACTGATAATGTTTGTTTTGCATAAGGTATCTCCGTAGCCTACAAATCAGTTAACAAACGTGTTCACCACAAGAGGGCGCACTTGCAATTTAGGTATCGCGTAAGATATTTACGTGTATTTTTACTGGGCTGGACTATGAATAAGGACTGAGAGACGAGAGCAGTATTTTCTACAGCCTTATTTATTTGACTGCTTTAATTCTCTTTCTGGCTTCATTAATTTCTCTCAAATAATTAATTTGTTGGGTTTGTTCCACTAGAACTGTTTAAATAAAACTTAAGCAAAAAAAAAGGGCCTGTCGTCATTAATTATTAACGATTAATCGATCATTAATTGTTAATGTGTTAAACTACTGGTTTAGGAAATTGTGCTAAATAAGTACACTAAATAAATAATCACTAAAAAACTGATATCCAAAAAAATAAAAAAATAATCGCCATCACCCTTATAGAAAGTTTCATTTTGTTTACAATCATAAATGTTAAAAAAATCTTTTAATATGGAGAATAACCAATATATTATACCTAGGCAGTTATTCAATTATACGATCCTACAACTTAACCATAGCGAACCACGACACTGCATCGTAACTCTCCCTGAAACTAAACGACAGCTGCTTGTCTCCGAGGTGTAAATTAAAGTCAAAGACGGCGGAGCGCTGCCTCGTTTTTAACTGCTGCAGACATATTGCTTCAGGAGTGGTAGTAATCTCCTCAGAGCAGGATATAGTCGCAAATACCTTGTAAAGATGCCCTGCGTATAGTAACTGTCTAGCATGAGCAGCTGCTGTCACGTTCAGACAATAACACACCTGTGAGAAGCCCTTGAATCGCACTCGTTTATACAACGAAGAACACGTGCATCTGTCCTCATAAAAGACTTTCATGCAAATACGTTCCCATGAGCACTCCGACAATAACCTTCGCGCGCACACCTGCACATGTACACGCTCATTTCATGTATGGAATGGTTAAAAGTTGCAGTATATTGGTACATTGGGTTTAAAGTAATAATAAAAAAAAAAAAAACTAATTAAAAATCCTCCCACTTGTTCTTAAAGGGATTTTGACCAATCCCAAATGCCCCTGCTGATACCCTTCACCACTCACTCACAGAGAATAATGTTCAAAATACAAATTAAATGAACGATGGGTTCCAACGTTTCTATAGCAACGGTAGTTTCCACAGGGCCGGGTTACGAACCTGACGCCCAACCCTCCTCCTTTCCCATTCAGGATTTGGAACCGGCAACAGCCGAGTGATTCTGTTTTGGGAGTAAAGTTAAGGGCTTTGCCCAAGGGCCCAACGGTGGTAACCCTGAGGAGGTGGGGTTCGAACCCCCAACCAGCATCACAGAACCTCCACTGCCCCTGCATATTAAAATAATCTCATAAATTAAAAAAAGGCAATATAATGTTTGCAATAGCATACTCATTTATTTATTTCTCATAGCACGAAGCATTTTTTCAATTTTTGGCTGAGTCAAACGAGAGTGCAGCCAATATTACTTCACAACCTGATTTGGACTAATATGACCTTTTTTGGTTCATAAATATATTTATGGCATTTGGCAGACACCCTTATCCAGAGGGAGTTACATTTTTTATCTCAGTATACATCAGAGCAGTTAGTGGTTTAGTGCCTTCCTTGGTCAAGAGCCAAGCGGCAACTTGGTGGTGCTGGAGTTGGAACCTGAGACCTTCTGATCAGTAGTACAACACCTTAACCAATGAGCTACCCCTGCCCCTATATAGACACATAATCGTCTATACAACCTGTATGGGGGTGCCAATCCATCGCAGGGCACACACACATACTCAGACAATTTGAGGGACACCAATTAGTCTAATTTACATGTCTTTGGACTGTAAGGAAACCGGAGTACCTGGAGGAAACCCGCCAAGGACGGGGAGAACATGCAAACTCCATGCAGACAGAGGCGGGAATCGAACCTGACTGGACCCTGGAGGTGCAGGGCGACACTGCTAACCATTAAGTCACCGTGCCGCTGCGTTAAATCCTCATTACTTAAAAATCTTTTGACTCGTGAGCATTTAGTTTTGTGCACTGAATTCACCAGCATGCACCAGTAGGAGGAAAACCTTACATTTTTAGTGCAGTTTGTTGCAAGACCATGTTAGCTAATATTAGCTATTTACTGAATCAGGCTTCTTCAGGGCCGTACATATATCCTTTTTTTACGACCAGGAAAGAAAACTGAGAACTTTTGGTTGTCAAAACGTCGTGATGATGTTAATTCGGCAACTTTACAGACGTTGGGACACTGTTGTTGTTTTTGAAAGTTAAATCATTTTTTGTTTTGATGAATTGATGTCGGAACAATGTTGACGACATGACGATGGGATAACGCTAAACGAATGCCCCAATGAAATATTGCAAAAATGACTTCAAAACATGATTAATACTGTACCAAACCAACGGTATGAGCGCGATTCAATCTCTGGTTGCTGCAGCCAGAAGTGCTTACCTCTGGACCACTAGGGAACACACTGTTGATAATATTAAACTGGAAAGCAGCCAAAATGATAAAAAAAAAAAAAAAAACCACTTAACCTCTGAGACGTGTTCTGTGAAAGCGGACGTGATGCGGTTTGGACGCTGTACGAACACTATATTACAGTACAGTAATTTGTGAGCTACGATGCACCTCGCGGTAATGAAACAGAGAGGTAACATTACAGCATGACACAAGATTCTGTACACACGTTGTGTGATGGAAGCTGTTGAGTCCGTCCCAATCTCCGACAGGAATTCTAATCCCTGATCGAAACTTACGGGTCCATGGATGTGTGAAGCAGCACGAAAGGAGGATAACCAGCATCCAAATTAAGGTTATTCATTTGACGTTATCGCGACATTCAAAAACAACTTTGTCCCGATGTTGGATGTCATCGCGACGTCTTTTACAACTTCATGAATGGGAAACCTTTTTGAAAAATGTTTTTATTAACAACTGAATTATAAATATGTACAGTATGCCATGACACTGGAAGACTAAAATACACATATAATGCTACAGTAATACCACATAACAAATTTAAACTCGTACCCTCAATCATTAGACTTGCTACGTTTTTTTTCAGTTGTCACAGATGCTTTATTATTCTGATAGATTAGACATGATGAAAACTGAGATCAAGTCCCACAGTATCTGGCCTCAATACCAAAGTTATTGAATTGCTTTAGCCTTCAAACCTTCAAACTGATCCCCGCCCCCCCCCTTTAATGGAAGGAAGTGTCTATATCAAATAAAAGCCTGCCTTTTCTATTTGAGTCTAGCGAGGAAAAAAATGCACCGACTCACAACTGACAGCTTTGCGGATTTTAACACTGCCACAGAAATGCAGAACAAAAAGCGCTGCGATGTGAACGTTTTTCGCGATGGGCTCTTGTTCGTGTTGGGACTTTTGATTGTGCAAATGAACAGAACACAGTTAAGATTTCTCTATATGAAATACTCTCTGCGACACTAATGCACTTATCCCAGCGTGTCACTGATGCTTGGATGCCATCAAGAAAGAAAGTTTGGAGAAAACGCTGGCCTCCCAGGTACTCCCTTAATGACCCAAACATTTGGAAATGGCTTGAAGCGAGACCTTTTCTGGATCTGGTTTGATATACCAGGTCATATTAAAGGGAAAAACTTTAATCGGCTTGGATAGAGGACTTGTGTTAGTACTATTAAGATGAAGCATGCCTCAAGCTGGTCAGGATTCCACTCGCAATCCTCCTGTTCTGTAAGCTACTCGTGTGCAAGAACAGGCAGCATTCTTCATGAATACCAAAGGAAAATATCACGATAACCCTTTAGACGAGCAAAATTGGCAATATTTGAGACAAAGATATTCTGTCTCATGCCTACTCTCTACCCGCTTCCACTTACGTAAGAGTCGACTCACTGCTGACAAACTTTTTGGAATCTACTCTACTAATCTCTAAAACTATAATTAATCTTTTCGGATTTAATTGAAGCTCTCTTGGCTACTACTACGTCTTTTCTTTTTTCCGACGTGTGCTTTTCTTTTTCACAAATATTTAGTTCTATGTATTTTTCTGACCATTCTTTTTATACTATATGTTTCATATATATATATATATATAAACCCACACAGATGAAAATCTCTCTGTAGCGCTTTTTCTTTCTCACACTCGCACAAAGCATGTGAGGAATGAAATTTGGACCAAACACCGCTTCACCTTCAAAGAAAAATGGATAACAAAGAGCATGAGTCAGTGAAATCAGTTTCTCAGGTGCACTTATCTCCCCCGTGCTTTCAAACGAGTCCTCCATTGATCTGTACTCTACACACTGCATCACCCAAAAGCTCCCTGTAAGGGAGGTTGCAGCCTGTTGGAAGATGATTAAAATCTTTAATAATTTAAAACACAATCCCCAAAGAAGAGAGAAATCAACGGGTGAGAGTGAAAGAAAGTGAGAGTGAGAGAGAGAGAGAGAGAGAGAGAGAGAAAGGAAGGAAGAAGCACACTGAGCTGAAAGGAAACACTGTAATATTTTTGACCTTTGAAAGAGAAGTGAAATTGTGTCCTTCTCTTCGCTGGCTGTGCGGAGAGACGAGGCTCCGTCCTGTTCCTTTAATTTACTTCCTCTCCTTTGCAGACACCTTCTTCGGGGAGGGCAGCTAAGCCGGCCAGCTTGAGCACCCGTACAGTAAAGGGTATCATTTTCATTATTAATGTCTACGAATTAGACCCAAAATGTGCCAGGTAAGTACGCAATCAAAAGCTGGGCAAGAACATCGAGTTCACTGCGAGAGGTTAAAAAGGTTGGAGCAAACATTTGGGAGTAATTGCAAAAAAAAAAAGCTCACTGGAATATATTCCATGTGTGTGGTCACGGGTCATCCCTGTGTCATGACTGTCAGGTAGCTGGAAGAAATCATTCATTCATCTTCTATGTCTATTATTCTGCGTACAGGATGGCAGGGCCTGAGGCATGAGGCGGGGTGCACCGTGGACAGGGTGCCAATTCATTGCAATTTGGGAACGCCAAATGGCTTTGAACTGTGGGAGGAAAACGGTGTACCCTCACCAAGCACGGGAAGAACATACAAACTCCCTGCACACAGAGCCTGAGGCGGGAATCAAACCCTCGACCCCTGGAGGTGTGAGGTGACAGTGATAAACACCTGAATCCTAGATAATTTAATTAATTGGTGATGGTGATAAGGATAAGTTACATGATGGGAACCAGACTCAGAAGCAGGACTCATGATTCAAAGTGGATCCTGACTTTATTCAAGGAGTGTTGTGCATGAAGCCGGGATACATCTAGGGCAACTTCGAGGCAACTACTCATTCCCATTTGGGAGGAAACCACATAAGCACAGGGAATATATGAGCCACTGTGTCGCCCAAGGATGACATCTCTAACACATTTACTGTACTGTAGGGTCGAGGGGCCGAGTCCTGTCTTCGGGGCTAACTTTAGTCTCCAAATGGTGTGGGAGTGTCTGCATGCTTGCACCCAATAATGGACTGACACCCCGTCCAAGGTCTTGAGTACCCTGGCATAGACGCAACCCTGTATAGGATAAGCGGTGTAGAGAGTGATTGAAGAGTGATCTCGTGTACGTTATGACTTCATTCTGGACAGTAAACTAAACTCCCGCTGTTTAAGGACATAAGAAAGCTGCAGCCTGTCTCAGGAGAGGACTGGACTGTCGGTTACAAGCAGAGAAAGTCCTGTCTGGCTCTCTCTCTCTCTCTCCCGAGAAGACCTGGCTCACCATTTACACAGACAAACAAAAATCAATGGCTTAATGATCCAAAACCAGTAATAGAAAGAGTAAAAAAAAAAAAGGGGGGGGGGGGGGGGGTAAAAAAACCACTCCATCTAAAACAATAAAATGTCTTTTGGCAAATGCAGCTCCGTTCTGTGTCGCAGCGTGTGTCCGCAAGTGTGTATGTGAGTGTGCTCAACCTGGCTTGGTGGTGCAAAACATATTGATTTATTGATTGTCCGCTTTTTGCCCGGCCTCCTTCGCTGTTTCTCTTCCTCCGCGTGCCCTGCTGTAGAAGCTGTGAGGACGGGAAGACAGAGCGCGTGCTGCGAGTCAGCCGTCCTGGTGCGTACTCTACATCATCCAGATTTATTATCCTGGGTCAAGACCAAATCAAAACCTTGACCCATTCGCTGAGCACAATTTACAAGTGCCTTCCAAGAGCTGGTGAGATTTTGGCAAGGGATACTCTACCCCAACTAGACAGGTGCTGTGATGTAAGCCCACCCTTTTCGGGATAATTTAACGATTAGAGGAAGGCTCATGCTTTATGATTTACCTCTGTGAAGCCAAGAGGTGTGCTTGTTATCCTGGATCAGTCTACCAGTCTTAGGGCATAGCGTTAATCCTTTAAGATAGACCAGGGATGCCAAAACTTTCTAGTATCGGTGGGTCTAACACGGAGTAAAATCTTTGTAACAAACAGCATTTGCACCGCATGGGTTCTTCTGGACAAAAGCATGGTATGTACGGGATTATCCCATTAGCCAGACGCATACAGGGGTCAAGATTCAGTCCCAGTTCAAGCTGGTTCATTTGAGGTGTTGCAGACATCTCCTACAAGCACAACATGTGTTTGAGTTTACTCAAATAACTCCTCTTTACCACCTTGGTAAGCATCTCAACCATGCACGCCATGTTGAAACTTGAGGCAGATGGACTACAAGAACCGAAGACCCCAGAAAGACATATCTTCACCAAAAAGTTGGATTTCTAAGCATGCCCTTGCCATAAAGAACGACCGCTGTGGCATCCGCGCCACGAACGATCAGATAGCGCGAGCAGCTGTGGATCTCAGCTCTCCCTTTCGAAACGAAATCGTGTTTATTTGGTTCCCGTCGTGTGCGATGCGGGAGCCACAGGTAGGCCTCGTCGAACCGCCGGCGAAAAATAATCACGGCAATAAAAGCGAGGAAAATAAATAAATAAATAAAATAAATGCAAAAAAAAAACCTTGAAGGTAAAATAAAAAGTGCGAAGTCAGTGAGCTCCTCGATCTGAGTGCCGTTGTCATGACGACTTGTTATCCCAGCTACTCCCTGAGGCAGCTGGGAAATCAGGAGGGGAGGGCTACTGGGATCGAGGCTATTCTTAAACACACAGCAACAGGCAAATGCAATTACAGACACAGCGAGCCAGTGGCCTAATCAAATCAGCAGGGAGGGATGGAGGCGAGAGGCGGGGGCCTGTCGGATGCCTGTCGCTCGCCTGGAAAAGCTAAGCCAGATGCAGGGCACGCTCCATGCAAACACACACACACACACTGACGAATGATGGAAAAATAACTAATCTGATATGAAGGAGGCCCTGGATGGTGGACCTGTTATCTCCTCCGGCTCTTTTCGTATCATGCATAAAGCCCCGCTCATCTCCTTTCCCAGAGGGAAGGTATTTCCACATCCTCTCCAGGGTCTCAATGTCCACTGTGTCGATGTGGCTTGTGAGGTGTGACCAGGCCTGTCTCCTGTCTCCTGGTGCTAACGAGCGGGGTAATTACTGACGGCCCAGGCTGAGGGAGGCAGCTAGTGCGGCGAGGGACGGTGCTTAGTTAACCTCCCCCACGACGCACGAGCGTGTTTAATTAAACTGAACTCTCAGGGACCTCGAACAGACTGAGAAAGAATAGCGAGGAGAAATTATACGGAATCTATTGTCGGGGCTATTTTTAACCTCGGAACGGGGCGCTCCTCAGCCGGAGAGGCCTGATCCTCCCTTTGAGTGTCTTGCTTTTTTCCTAGTGATATGAGTAATGGATACTGCAAAGGCAATTTTAATTTCTACGGAAAAATTATTTGTCTCAGTGAAAACGAGCTGTTGATCCTCGCCTGATTCCGACTTTGGGCTGACTCTCAGCCGTTAAAGCTCTGATCTAGTGATCAAAAGATTGGGATCAAATCCAAACTGCATACAAGTTAAAGGCAAATAATAAAAAATCCCAGCAAATTAGCTTAAAAAGGCAGGATGAATTACGAGCAAGTGAAACTAAATTTCAATTCCTAATGCATGGGTTTTAAGGTCTTTGGAACCTTCAACACAACCTTCAGAAAGGGCAGAAACATTCAAAGAGCGCCCGAGGAGCGCTTTTATTTCTTACAAGGGCAGCCTGGTCGCTTAAGGCTGCATTTCACACTTTACTCAAACCAGCCAGGAAAGTCCTTGAAAAGTTTAATCAAAGAAATTAATTGTCATTTTAAACTGTCTTCAGTCTCCATTTTAAACATCTGGCCTCCTTCGAGCCTCCCACTGGTCGCCTGCTGTTTAATACGAGAGCAAATCTTCCTCTCTGCTTTCTAACATGCTGCCTGAACAAATGATGGAGAGAGAGAGAGAGAGACAGAGCGAGAGTGAGAGTAAAAGGGTATGGGTGTCAGAGGCCGTAAAAGTGTGTGTAGAATACCACGGCTTGTTTAATTCATCAAAACTGGCCTCATAGAGAGTTGTAGCTTTAAACTTTAATGAAAGCGCCCTAAAGTCCTGAAGTAGCGAAATGAATAGGAGAGAAAATATAAAACAGGGAACTCAGAAAGAGAGAAAACTTGGAGAGACTTCAGCGAAACAATC
The DNA here is from genome assembly GCA_030068275.1 of Clarias platycephalus. Lineage (NCBI taxonomy): Eukaryota > Metazoa > Chordata > Actinopteri > Siluriformes > Clariidae > Clarias > Clarias platycephalus. Next base: position 22,381,550 of record JAQQZT010000011.1, on the reverse strand, counting down.
CTTCTCTGTCACACACACACACACACACATGCGGTCTACTCTTTCCATGTTTATTGGCTTATGCTGGTGGAGCCAGTGATGAGAGTTCAGCGTGTCAGCAGAACTAGCTCTCGCGTTGCTAGAACTCAGCCTGTGTCCATGCATGTCCGAGGAAACGAGGAAACACTGTGGCTACGTTAATAAAAATACAGTATGAAGAATGACCTCTCTGAGAAAACCGAGCGTAAACACGGTACACATCGCACCTGCATCTCTGGACCAGAATATGTTTCAATCGTGTTCTTGACGAAAAATGAACTGCACTCTAGTTGGAACTGAACTCTGACGACCTCCCTCGGCACTTGTTTTTTCTCTCTCTGCATCTCTGGGTTATTGCTGTATGAAAAAAAAAAAAAAAAAAAAAAAACACCACAGATGATATCACAACAAAAAGTGGTGGTCACAGTGTGGCTCCAGTTGAACACTGGCACAGTGAGATTGCAGCGATAAAGGCATTCAGCCCTGAATCGAATCACTTCCAAGCGCAGAAAGTGAACCAAATATATGTGTAATGCTAAAACTGTGCCAAAGAAAAGAGCTGCAGTAATGTGTTATGTTCAGGATGTTTGGACAGCAAATAGAGAGAACAAATGATATATCTAATGCACAAAACAATTCATGCTATATTTATTTTAATAAAAAAATATTTGAAAATGATGTGGCAATTCACTGAGCTCCAGATCGATGTTCTTGATGCTTTTGGCATTATTATTATATTTCTCACCAATGCATGAAAGAGGAAATGGAGCATTTTGAATTTGTACTTTTAAAATAATATAGTTCTAATTAGCACTCGGTTTAATTAATTCATTCTGGTTTGGAGTTTCTCAAAATCTAGAATTGGGAAGATCTGATTTAGACATCAACGGGAGATGCAGGATAAAAAAAAAAAAGCTCCTGGCACCCAACGTGATGAAGCAGTGGATGGGAAAAAGTAATGATGATGATAATGGTGATGATGATGGGATCAGGAAAAAGCTCTAATTTCATATTGAATTCAAAGTTTCTGGTTGTAATTGGGAAATGTATTTATTCTTTTCTAGACTACTTTTGTTTGAGTGTTGGGAAATAGACTAGTTCTGGTTGAGTACTTGGAAATGGACAAGTTCTATGTCATAACTGGAGACTGGACAAGTTCTGGTCAAGTATCTGGTTAGGAAATTGACTTGTTCTGGTTGAGTATTGGGAAATGGACTAGTTCTCGTTAAGTATTTGGAAACAGACACTCTGCCTGAGTGTTGAGAAATGGACAAGTTGTGGTTGAGTATTGGGAAATGGACTAGTTCTGGTTGCAACTAAAATAAAGACTATTGATGATCTGGGCTTAAAAAACAGAAATCCAATCTGAAGTTTTGCAAATGAACCAATTTTGATCTGGAATTGGTCAATGAACTAGTTCTTGGCTTATTCTGCTTGGAATTAGTAAATGGGCTTAATCTGGTCTGAACTCAAGAAAATGGACAAGTTTTGGTTGAGTATTGGGAAATGGACTAGTTCTGGTTGAGTATTGGGAAATGGACAAGTTTTGGTTGAGTACTGGGAAATGGACTAGTTCTGGTTGAGTACTGGGA
>JAQQZT010000011.1:22363100-22373251 GCA_030068275.1 Clarias platycephalus | reverse complement strand
TTAATGTGGGAGCACGAAGTACCTCGCATCCCTCCCCTCTGAGAGAGCTCGGCCAATCAGCTCTCTCTAGACCTCCGTCTGCGAGAGGTTACAACATCACCCGGGAACCGAACCAGCGATCTCCGGATGATAGGGCGAGCACTTTACACTGTGTGTGTGTGTTCGTGTGTCAACCGAGGTAATGCTAGAAGTCTCTTAAAGATTGTTAGCAAATAGCTGTAATTAATAAAAAATATAAAAAACATGGGAATAAAGCACAACAGACCCACATGTCAGATTCAAGACGAGGCAAAGCAAGGCCAGTCAGGTTGCTTGAACACAAAGTTCTGATGGTGTAGGGGGCACGTAAACACATAGACACACACACACTCACATACACACACAGACGAACAACCAGAGCGTTTTTAACACAGCATAGCTGAGAGTACAGAATGCGAATGCTATAATTCTGTATAATTCTCTTTGAATGACCGAAAGGCCAGCCGACTCCGATGTGATTATTCCAAAAAATATTAATAATTAAAAATCTCACTGCGAAAAAAAAAAAGTGTGAAGGGCAAGAGAGAAACAGAGAGAATGAGAGATGAAGTGAACAAAAGGTAGAGAGAGAGAGAGAGAGAGAGAGAGAGAGAGCAGGAGTACGAAAGCATGATTTAACAAATGCTGCTTTCCTGTGCTCTGCTGTCTCGTCCCCCGGTAGAAGTAGTGCACACATACGCACGCACACACACACACACACACATGCACACACACACAGGCTGCATTTAGAGCAAGCGAAATCCAGTGTTTTTTTCAGAAACAGAGACGTGGCTGATGTACTGTAGGAAGGAGACGGAGTAAGAGACAGAAAGAGAGAGAGAGAGAGAGAGAGAGAGAAAGACAGAGAGACAAAGAGAGAGAGAGAGAGAGGATGACACAGCAATTGTGTGACAGAGGGAGAAAGAAGGAAGCGACAGCAAAAGAAATTAACCATGCTTTGAGGCAATGCGAATAGAAAGGGCTAGACAGCGAGGTCAACAACGCACTGAGAACATTGTTGGATGGAGATGGAGATGTGTGTGTGTGTGTGTGTGTGTGCATGCAAGATGAAAGAGAAAGCGAGTGAAAGCCAGACGTACAAAAAAAAAAAGAATATTCATGAAGTCCACCAGGGGTGGAATACATTTTCACGATATATGATACGTTTCACAATATTTAGCTTCGCTAAGGAAATGCATGCTCTGGGGGATAGAAAAAAAAAGAAGCACTTATGTAATGTATACACTCACTGGCCATTTTAATAGGAACACCTGTATCCCCGTTCATTCATGCAGTTCGTTATCCGGGACTCTGAGGTTACCTGAGCTGAATAATACAGGACTCCAAAAAAACAATGCCTGGTCTTTTTCCAATCTTCAGCTGTCCATTTGTGGCGTCCACAATATGTAACTATATGTTATTTTTACATCACGTCATACCACAGCACAGTTAGATCCTTGATTGCTCATACGATGCTGATGAAATATTTTCAAAACAGCAGTAAGTAGTTACAGCCGTCTTTCAAATCGCAGGTTAATATTAATGTGCTCGTTCTGATATGCACAGCAAGTGTTTATATAGATCTGAATCGATCGATCGCTTCATACCATGCCGTGCTTGAATATGTTTACCATTTCACCTCGCCCCCATGCTGGGCAGATTTCACATTAGTAATATAGTTCCGTACCTGAGTACACCTGTGTATCGATATTCTCAGACAAAGTAGTCTACGTCTTTGCCCATCTTGGTCTCGTCTTCTGAATTTGTAAATCAACAAATTCTTCATGATGAATCACAAATCCATGTTTGCTTCTTTGTTTTTATTCACTGTATTTAATTTGTCTTTTTTTTTCTCCATGTGAATTAAATGACATAATATTAGAAAAAAATCTACGACAATAAATCATACAATTTTCTTATGCATTACATCATTAATTATATTATTATTTGATCTGTTATTCCACTTTACTACATGTGCATTATATATGAGAGATATTCTGAATGCTTATTTCTTTCCCAGTTTGTGCACTGGAACTTTAAGAACAGCAACTGGTTGTTTTGAGTTTACCAATATGGCGTCAGGCCGGAGCCACATGTACGCAGAAAAGACAATTAAATGCACCTACAGTATAAACTTTTAAAAAGACCCGCACCCCCCCCCCCCCCCTTTATTAAAATGCCATCATAGGCTAATTGCTGTAGTATAGGAAAAACGAATCACTTTGGCATGGTTGGGTTATAAAAATATAATAAATTCTAAGACCTTTTGTGCATTTGATAAGTTGAGAGAGAAAATGAATTTTTCCAGTACAGGAAAAAATGACTGCGTCCCCGCAAGAGAGAGAGAGAGAAAGAGAGACAGAGATTAGGTTAAGAAAAAGATTCAATTCATAGAGATTCTGAACATAAAAATTCTTTTTAAGAATGAATTATGGGAAAGCTTATATATGAGGAAGATATTCGTTGATCTGATAAGAAAGAAAAAAATGTGCACGAGCAAAAGATGAGCAAGAACATGCACACACACAGAGTGAGGGAGAGAGAGAGAGAGAGAGAGAGATTCTGAATCCAGCACCATGGACAGCACTTATCGATCGCTTCCCAGCACACATCACCACAACTTTCACAAATTGCTATTGAGAAGTGACCTGTAATGCAATTACTGCCCAATCCGGGGCAGAAGTGGCCATCAATAATTAAAAGGTGGCTGAGTCGTGGCTCGCTGTCCCGCTCTTATTCGCGTGTTGTTATCTGCACGTGCGGCGCCTCGGGTACCGAGCTGTTGCGCCACCGGGCCTGGAAGAAGATTTGTGAAAATATGTCTTTCAATAAAACCAATCATGGCGGACGGATGCCCGCTGCTGCCGAGTTTATTATTCTGGTAGAATATGTCTCCGGCAGAAGCCCAGGCCACAGCGGCGCAATATTAACCGTCAACAAATCACAGAGCCCAACTGCCGTCTGCGCACCGACGCCGTTATTAGCAGTTATATCATCTGCCTGTTGTCTCAGTCACTCCGGAGAGCATGTGGCGCTTAAACCGAGTCAGCATCACAATAGCATTGTGTAAAGTTTGATTATTCCTCAACCACGTTTTTCTCTGCGAAAGCGGGAATATTACTCTGGCCGTTTTTACCGCAGGCTGACAGCAGTACTTCTTCCGTGAATAACACTGTAATAAGCTGAATATTCCACACACATACCCGTTTTTACTGTTTGCTTTTTTAGGAACACTCGTGTAGCCGCACATTCATAATTCATACTCAGAATGAGGGAAAAAGTGTGACTTTACCATTGGCATGGATGTTTGTTTCAGATGGTTTGAGTATTTCAGGAACTGATGATCTCCTGCAAATCTCATAGAGATGGGAATCTCTAGGGACCATCGATACGATGAGATCACAAACCTTATGCACTGATTCGACGCATTTATATTGCGATACCACAATTTTATAAATATCCTGATCCAATGTAATTTGTGGTTTAGATTTTGTTAATATGATAAACAAACACCAAGGCATTTCTCCTACCACACAGGATGCCAATGTATAAATAGTTTAGAGCACAACACCTGTAGTATTATAGAGGAACGACATCATGTTACCACCTCAAATGCAAACATAAATAAATGTAAAACATAATAATAAAAAATTTATTTTGGAGTCAACCAAGCATCATTTTCTGTGAAATGCTTTATGTCTTTCTTTACAAAGATGTCAGAGAGTAGAGCATTAATATCTTAAATCTATCTACCAGTTGTTCATGTCTTGACTTTTACTTTCCCCTAAAAATCTTAACTTCTGGGAAATGCTACTATGCAGTTTGAAAAATAATATTAAGTAAATATAATGTTATAGTTCTGTGATACATGATTTTCAGTCTAAATATGAACAGTTTGACAGCAAAATGAGATAACTCCATTTTTTTTTTTTGCAGTTTTGAGAAAAATGATTATTGCGAACTGATAATATTGAGAATATTCTCTGGATGATTTCCTTGAGTCACAAGGGTTTTAAAAAGCAAACATTGCAAAATATTTTGCCAAAATCATTTGGGTTGTATCAGTGTGAATTTTGTGTGATTTACAAAAAGCTATAACTACATCTCCAACGGTTTTGTCACAATGGATAAATGAGCCTGCAGTTGTGTTTGTGGTTATTGAAGTATGTGATTTAGTTTCAAGAACACGTTGGTTAAGTTTTCATTTAAAATATAGCAAACTCATGCTTTGATTGTGATTTTAACAGCAAATTAGATTACGGAAAAAAAGTGTTCACTTAGAAACTTCAGTACAGCATCATTAGCATTAACTAAACTTTCACGTCTGTACAGTATATAACGACAGATCGCCATCATAGTACAGGTATGTTCTGTATAACGTCTATTCGTACATTGATTGACTCAGTTGTCCCCTAAGATTTACACTATTACGGTAATACCATACAGAAAACGTGTCATGTCTCTTGTATAAAAATAGCTTGTGCGTATTTTTAATCGTTTAATGTCTTAATAACATACATTTAAGTCTTTAAAACATAGCTTAGTTAAGTACACAACATGGTGTTTGACCAACAGCCAAATCACATAAAGTGAATGTATTGTATCGCGGATGTTAATTGACGCATTTATACCTGTTATTCCTTACTGCTGCAGTGACCGCACCATTCTCCAAAAACCCTTTAAACACATTTAAACCACACGGCTTCACTTTACTAATCACATGACAAAAAGAAGCAACACGATTGGCTTGTCACAGCTCTAGTCGTTTGAGCTTTGTTTTCAAAACGTGTACAGTAAGTAGAATAGCGGTTTAAAGTAAACGTTTTATTATAGCCAACAAAAAAAAATTATACAAGAATTTAAAGTCGGAAAATGTTATTTATCATGTTTTGCTGTCAAACTGTGTTTCATGTTAAATTTGAAATAAATAGTAGCACTAATACATTTCAGACATATAATAGGAAAAACAAATCTGAATCCATTTGGGAAAATAAACCAGCCTGATCTTTTAGGATATAAATGAAAACAACCGCCAAAGTGTGTATAGAGAGTTTAACTGTCCAGAAGTTTGAGGTGCAGTTCATCCACCGGTCCTTTCCCTTTTCCCTCTTTTGCTCATGGAACAAGTTCGTATTGACCACGGCAGTGAATTATTGAAAGAGCTGCCATGAAAGTGGGTTGCACAGTCAATCAATAGCATGGATTTCTGGGTCGGAGTATTATCTCACACAATCGGCCAACAGTGAGAGAGCGAGAGAGCGAGCGACGGAGAGAGAGAAAGAAAGAATGAAAGAAAGAGTGAGAGAAAGACTGAATAGAAATGTGACTGGGTCTTGTGTTCAGTCTCTTTTTTCCCCCCCTCCCTCCATCATTTTCCTTTCTTTGCACCATGCGTGTGGCAGGTGACATGCGGTAATGCATTTCTATACGAGGTCAGAAATCACGCATCGATCCGCGGCCTTTATCCCACCCACGGCTTCTGAGTCATTCCGCACCAGTTTGAAAAATATTGTTATGAGAGCGAGGAAGCGTGTGTGTTTTGGCTTGTCTGCATACACACGTGTCTGTTGTTGTCCTAGGTATTTACACAATGTATGCACATGACTTAACTGTGACTGTTTTTGTATGAATATTCATGTGTGCGTATCCATTTCTAAACACAGACAGACACAAAAATCTGTGTGACGAGATCCCGTGCCAAAATCGATAGAGTCTGGAGAGCCGAGCTCGCTCCATTTGCACATCGTGTTACACCTGTCCAGGGCCAAGTTGGGCGACGCCCCCGTCATGTTCATCAGCTTTTTATAAATACTGTATCTCCAAACATTGTAAATGATGTTCAAGTATTAATTTGCTTAATAATTGTTTAAGGTGTTGCTGTTTCAAAAGATATAAACTGACTTTGACATTGATTTTTAAGATGGTGCATAATTATGATAGCAAGTGATCACGTCCCGATTTAGCTTCATAAATATTTTTTGCACCTAGTGGTCAAAAAGGGAACTGCGATGAATGCTAATAGAGGCCCATTAGGGATCAAATCATGCTGCCCACATTTGCTCTACACACATTCTGTTTACTTAGACAGGAAAATGAGAAGCACGGAGATTATTACTGCAATTCAGGTTTTGACTGATTGTGATTCAGATCCGGATTCTGATTTGAATTCTTGTGATTCAGATTCTTATTTTGTTCCTGTTTCTAATCTTCAGTCAGAGTTTAATTTCATTTCAGATTCTGAATCTGATTTCTTTTTTTTTATTATTATCATAGTGATTTTCTTTCTGATTTAAAATTTAAATTCAAATTCTGTTTACATTTTTTGTCATTCTGATTTTGATTGTGATTCTTGAAGTAATTCGAGTTTTTCTTTGGATTTTTGATTCCTACTTTGACTTGTGATATCAGCTCTGATTCACCTTCTTATTTATTAAATATTCTCATTGTGAGAATTGTGAGAGATTCAGGTTTTCATTTTGATTCTCAAACAGGTTTGGAATCTCACTGTAATTATAATTTTCAAGATGATTTTAATTCTTCATTAAAATCCTGAATCTCAGTCTGATGTAAGTTCTTCTTATGATTGAGATTTATATTGTGATTCTGATTCTCAATGTCCTTCTTATTATCACTATTATTATTATTATTATGTTATCCTGATCGTCACTCTTGCCAAAAATCGTGATGTAGAATCTCACTGATTTTGGTGCTGATTCTCTTTTTTATATTTAGATTGACAGTAATTCAGATTCAGATGTTCAGTATGATTGTTTACCATTCCATGTTGTTTACACACTCTCTCTGCACCTCTATTTCACCCTGACACTGCTACCGTCGTGTTGTGCGATTCATCGCTCCTGAAATGGACTAAATCAAACGAGGCCAATTGAAATTATTATTATTTTTTTTTTGTATCCAACTGAAAGAGGTGGTTAATCCATTTAATGATCCGTTAAATAGAAGGATAATCGACATGTAAACTTTTGGATCTAATTACTCGCAGATTACAGTGCATGCAATTCCGGTTACATTGATGACTCTGATTATTGAAAATATGATTTATTTATCTCAGTGTTTCGGCCCATTTAGGAACAAAATGATTATGATTTTTTTCCCTGTGCTAATCAGTTTGCAACATCATCATGCCGATTTTCTTTCTAATGGATGAACCAAGTGTTTCTTGCTTGCATTACGTAATTAATGAACTAAGTATTAATGTTAGAAATATTCAGTATAAAATAAACAGTAAATTTAATAAATAAATAAATAAGCCTACAGTATGCCGAAAGAGAGTGAAATAAACTGATATTGTGCTGCCTGCAAGTTCTTAAAACAATTACTGTCATACTGTTTTATCATCATATATCAAAGTATATATATATATATATATATATATATATATATATAAACAGTTTTACAGCAGAATGTGATAAAGGCAATTTTCAGACTTTTACTCATTTTGGCAAATTATTATTCTCAGATACATAACGTTGTCCATACCAAATCATTTAATATGAAATCAGCAGAAGTTTTAAATGTTCATGTTTTGAGTAAACCATGACAAGTGCTAACGCATCATGAAGAGCCCATCATTTTTCTTGTTTTTCTTTTTTCATCAGTGAAGCGAGGATTCATCATGTGCTACACAGCGGCTGCCGTGAGTGATCCGAATGTGTTTAAAAGGTTTTTGGAGAATTTTAAGCCTAGAAAAGGATGTTTAAACTCAGTTACTGCCATTATAGTCACTCCAACATTAATAAATAACAGGTACACATCTCTTAATATAAACTATGATGCGTTCAGTGAAATAGGACCTTATGCGATTTGGTTGCTGTTTAATGCACACAAAGTCACACACTTAACAAAACCATGTGTGATACCGTAGTGTGAGCATGTGGAGAAATAATGTTACAAAAGTTCAAATATCTTCAGTTCAGAGATCTTTAACAATCTTTGTAATTAAAAAGGGTTTATGTGACACAACCTCAATCCTTTTTTCCTAGATCTAATCTGCAGACTATTGATAGTAAATTGCATATTTACTGTAAATAACCACAGACACAAGTGCAGACTGATTTCTCCATTGTGACAAAAAGCTCAGTTATAGCTTTTTGAAAAATCACACAAAATTCACATTGATATAACCCAGAAAAATGTACGTAATATTTTGCCATTTTTGTTTTTTTAATATACTGTGACTCAAAGAAACCATGCACCAAACATTCTCCATCAGTTCATCAATACGTCTTGAAATTTCTCCAAACTGCAAAAATGGATTTATCTTATTTTGCTGTCAAACCATTTGCAGATATTTGCAAACTGATCGCAATCAAACAAGCTGCATGAACAGTATACACAGGTAAAACGCTATAAGTAACACGAGCGACTTCTTACTTACTTGTTGCTATGGTAACGCTGATGCCTATTGCCAAGTGAATTTATTACTGACAAAACCATTTCCTCAAATCGTCCAGATGTTATTATCCTGCTGGAACTGTAGAATCTCACTGTACATCGATATTCTTTAGCACTCGACACACTGTTTGCACTTAATGTTTTTGTGTTACACTCTATCAGATGACAATAAAACTGGAAGGATGGATGAGGATCGGAAGCATTACGTAAAAGGCAGGCCGGAGCGAGCATCATTATTGCCAGTGTTTGGGTCAACGTATCATTACCTTGAGGCTAACATTAGCGTTCGGTCTGGACGCCTTTTTTTTCCATCTCTCTCTCTCTCTCTCTCTCTCTCTCTTTCTCTCACTCTCTCTCTTTCTCGCTTGCTCCCTCAGCTTCGGGCTGACAGCAGCTCGGGATGTTGCACATCATCAGACCTTTCAAACATATAAAAACAACTTTCCTAATATCTACCAAGACGTCAAGTGAACTGGAAAAAAAAAAAGAGGGCGAAAGAGAGAGAAAAGAAGACAGAACAAGTAACTATAAAAAAGGAAAGAAAGCCAGTGAGAGAGATAAACAAAGGGGGTAAGAATGAAAAGGAAGAGGAAAGCTAAAGGAGTGAGGGATAGAAAAGGAAGTTTAAAAGATGAAGGATCAGAGAAGATGAAGATAAAAGATCTAATAGATAGATAGATAGATGGATAGAGGGAATAAAAGATGGAGGTATAGAAGAGACTGGAACAAGAGAAGTCTCGTTGGACAGAGAGATAAAAAGAACATAAAAGAGAAAAAGAGAGTAATAGATGGGAAATGAAAGAGAGATCGAGAAAGAGGGTATAAAATGAGATATGATAAGAGTATAAAAGACAGCGAGAGGTCACGGGGGAAGAAGACGTGAAGAGGGGGGTACAAAATGAGAAAAAGAAAAAAAGGGAGAAAAAGTAATTGGGAAGAAGGTGACAGGAAAGAGTGAGTGAGAGGAAGGAAGTATGAAAGAGGGATAAAGGTCTCAGGGGTAAGAGGAGACACCGAGAGAAGAAAAGAAAGAGTATGAATTACAGGTAATAGATAAAGAAAGGAAGAGAGAAAGATAGAGAGAGGAAGGAAGAGTATACAATAAGGATACTTTTGAGGGAATGAGACAGAGGAAAGGTGCATCTATAGAGAGAGAGAGAGAGAGAGAGAGAGATAGAGGGAGGTATAGAAGAAGGAGAGAGTCATGGACAAAGAGAAGTCTCAGAGGGATAGAGCTATGTAGAGCGGGGGAGTTAAAAAGAGAGGGGGTGAGAGATGGTAATACAGAGGACAGGGAACAGGAAGGAGAGGGTATAAAAGAGAGATGATGAGAGAGTATAAAAGAGGAAGAAATGTCTCAGGGGAGGAAAAGCTGGGGAGAGAGAGACAGAGAGAGAGAGAGAGAGAGAGAGAGAGAGAGAGAGAGAGAGAGAGAGTAAAAAGTAAAAGTGACAGAAATGCAAGACATAAGAGTCTCAGAAGGATAGAGATTGAGATTGATTTTTGTTGATTTATTTACAGTAGTGTTTAGTTTGATCTTAAGTTTCCTTCTGAAGTTAGGCCACATCCCAAGTGGTTTTTCGTGTACACAGCACGGAGACACACACAAACAGGGACAGACACACAGGGACAGATACACAGCAGTGACACACACACACACACACACACACACACACACACACACACACACACACACACACACACACACACACACACAC
>JAQQZT010000011.1:22352159-22363000 GCA_030068275.1 Clarias platycephalus | reverse complement strand
CACACACACACACACACACACACACACACACACACACACACACACACACACACACACACACACACACAGACACACAGCAGTGAGAGAGACAAACAGGAAGAGACATCCAGCAGTTAGAGAGAGACACATGGGAAGAGACAACAAGTAGTTAGAGAGACACACAAGGAGAGACACCCAGCAGAGCGAGAGACACACAGTGAGAGCCACCCACCGGAAGAAGAGACGCACACAGGGAGACACCTAGCAGTAAGAGACAAACAGAATGAGACATCCAGCAATGAGAGAGAGAAAGAGAGAGAGAGAGAGACATATAGAGAGACACCCTGTAGTGAGAGAGACACACCGAGACAGAACTTAGTGAAAGAAACAGGCAGCCAATTGAGAGAGAGAGAGAGAGAGAGAGAGAGAGAGAGAGAGAGAGAGAGAAATGGTGAGAGGGAGGCACGCAGAAGTGAGAGATACATAGCAGTGAGTGAGAGACATGTAGCTGTTAGGGAGACCCGCATGATTGACATAGTGGGATATGAAGCAGACAGGGAGAGAGACAAAGAAGTGAGAGACACAAAGCAATGAAAGAGCTACGAAGACAACAGTGGGAGAAATGTGCCACAATGAGAGACACAGCAGTGAGTGAGACGTGCTAGAGAAAGAGATATATGCAATAACGAGACGTGGAGCAGTGAGAGAGACATGGCAGAGAGAAAGAGACACACACACACACACATAGTAAAAGAGATTCTGAGTAAAAAGAAATGAAGCAATGAGAGAAACACTCTGCAGTAAGAAAGAGAGACAAGCAGAAGAGAGATAGAGATACAAAATAAAAGAGAGAGCAGAGAGAGAGACACACTTAACATTGAGAGAGACATGGCAGAAAAGAGTGAGAGAGAAACAGGAGAGTAAGAAAGATACACATTAAAAAAAGACATGAAGCAGCAAGAGAGACACTCAGCAGTGAGAGAGATGTGGCAGAGAGGACGACACACAGTAGAGCGAGACACTCAGCAGTGAGAGAGACACTTAGCAGTGAGAAAGAGATACAGCAGAACAGAGACACCACCCAGTACCCTCCCCCAATAAACATGTGCGTGTGCTGTTATGGGAAATTAACCAACGATGGGGTGTTGAGATTTCATTTTTCTTACAGCAATTTTCAATTTATTGCTTTTTGAAGTTTATTAATTAACAGCTCTTTTTTATTAATCCTTTTATTAATAACATGCTATATTTTATATCTTATAGTTATGTTGTGTGTTATGAAATGCAAGTTGGTACTAAAGAAAAGTCATAGGTTAAAGTATTAGAATGAGTGTGTTAACTCTGAGCTACTGTCCGAGCTGTGCTGGTATAGAAAATAAATCAGTTCTTGATCGATCACTCTCGTTAAGGTTTGTTTAACAGCAATGCCGCTCTCCCCAAATCTTTTCTTTTTGTTTCACAAAAAAATGAGCCTCTGCCTCACACTTCACGCCTCTGTTTGCTAATTAGAGTTCGTGTTTAACAATAGAGTCCTGACTTCGATTAAAGTCATTTGCAGTAGCTGACTCTACATTCCCATGGCTTTGTGTCATCATGATGAGAAGTGGATTTGGATCACAATGACTTCCAAGTCTGTGGAACAGCTATTAACACCAAGCCACAGGACGGAGGTGTTACAGAAATACACATTTTACAGTATCTAATATCTTATACATGTATCTAAGTAGAGTAGTACCTCAAAATATGTGAGTGATTTAAGTGAAATTTGTTCATTGACTTGCTTACTTTTCTCGATTTTGCACAATCGATACTGCCCTACTTAGTTACATAGAATTTTACTGCAACTTAAATGACAACAAATGGTAATTGATGTCCACTGGGGCAGGGATCGTGTTGCCCCATGCTTGCTTGCTCTGTAAACAGTTTTCTTTATCTAATGTATGCCACTGTCGCCGTCGCCCTCGGCTTGCTCATCAGGGACAATCTTATCATTTTGATTCATATATATTCACATTTCATACAAACTTAAATAATTTCATGTCAATTATTAAATCACTATACAAATGAAATTGAATTGAATTGAATCTATCATCAAGGCTGAATTCCAAATTCCTCTGTATCCCCTTAGTCAAGGGCACTACTTGGCACTATATGGTGTTCGTGGAACTGTTGTATAAAAACAAATATCACACTCCAGGTTGTGCTGTTGTGCTGAATATCATCACGGCTATGACATCTTCTATGACTGCACTGTAGCCGCGATGTTAACCAGCACAACAGCATGACCTCGGGTATGATACTGCTTAAATATCCCGCAAAGATTGGGAAAAATATAGGGATTAAAGAGCGGAAAATGGGAGAAATGTGTGTGCACCATGGTGACCTTGTTTCCAGTGGAAAGCCTAAGAAAAATCTCTTTCTTTTCAATTTGTTTAGGTGGGCTAGTTTGAGGTTTTAGATGTAGTTGAGCTGGAAATCTGGCAAACCTGGTTAATAATATTCACTCTTATAAGTGCGACGGGAAACCTGCCGTATCGAAGACAGCTGAACAAAGAGATTTAAGAGGTACAGAAGATGTAGCTACTGTAGCTGTTAATCCAGAATTGAATACAAAGTGTCTGCGGTGTGTATATGTGTGTGTGTGTGTGTGAACCAGGGAAAGGAAGCATCGCCCAAAGCGGAGTCACTTCCCTTCTTCTGTCTCGCTCTCTGTCTCTGCTCTGCATCTACGTCATAATCACTCGCATCAGAGATGTACAGCTCGATACGGCGACCGTCGGCCTCCCTGGAGGCTTCATTAAAACGGAGCACACCAAACTGAACCGAACCGAGCAAGAGCTGACAGAGACACATCAAAACACACGCGGACGCACTCGCGCGCACACACACACGCTGACACACACGCTGCAGCGACAATATGTGAAGAAAGGCTTCTTTTGCTTTTTTCTTACGCCAGGAAACGTGTACAGATGTTAACATGTGCACACACCGTGCTTTCACACCACACAAGCTATAAATAAGACTAGGTGGAAGGAAGGTAGGTGTCTGGCTGTAGTGTACTGTATGTGTGTGAGAGCGAGAGAAAGAAAGGGAAAAAAATGCAATAAGCATTTTTGTGGGTATTGGCATATGTGTGTAGTGTGTGGAATTTGGGTATATATATTCAAGTCCAGGGGGCGGAGTTGGACCTGAACCAAACATCCAGACTGGGCAGAGACAACTTAGTGAGTTTCAGGCTGAAGTGTAGGATTTAGGATGCGCGTTGTTCCATGTACTGTAGTACACTGTCTCACGGATAAGGGGTTACAGGTTATGCGTATAGGAGGAGTTGGATCAGATCCAGCTCCACCTCCTGGACTTTTGTTTTTTTTTATGCATTGGCTAGAGAAATAGGATGACCTACCCCTGGCAATGTCTTCTGCTCATGCAGGGCCGTCTGGGCTTTCAGCGCTGACTCTCTGGCACAGTATGTGAGAAAGGCACAGCCTAAGAGAGAGAGCGACAGAAAAGAGAGGAAGAGACATTCTCATTAAGCACTTAAAATGAAAGAAAAGTCAAAACTCGTTCTAGAAACTCGTTCAAAACACCAAGCGTACAACCAGGTTCTCTCGTAAAAAAAAAAAATCTGACGGATGGGACGAGGTGCGAACGTGCAGCCAGCAAGCCGTCACGCATCTGCTGGCTGAATCGCAGACTTGTTTTGACATTTGTGTGTGTGAAAGAGAATGCATGTAGTGCATGGGTTAGGAATGCAAAAAAAAAAAAGAAAAAAAAAAAAAGGATGACGGAACAGAACAGAAATACAGGGTGAGTGACAGAGATCTTCTGTCATCTATTCCTGTGACAACTCAGGAGCTTCCATATGTTCAGCTCCTCCTAATCCTCACTTCGCACCTGCATTGTGTGTGTGTGTGCGTGTTCTGTTTAAGAAGAGTGTGCACTTTGCTATATCGCCCAAAATGCTAATTTGCCTCACATATGCTTGGTTTCTCTAAAAAAAACAAAAAAAAAACAAGTTTGTCCTTGCTGTGATGCACACGAGAAAGAGGTCCCCCTTAAGGGAACAGGGAGGAAAAAAACAAAACAAAACCGTACAACAATTAGCATTCCATTTGTAAATGAAGTGGGTAAGTACGGCTATGTGAAATCTGTTTTAATTGCTAATATTTATAAATGCTAATGGATATGCTAATTTGGGATTTAATACTAAACCTACAAGTAGATTAATTCTGGGAAGCGGAAAAATAAATCTTGCCGGGGCGCTTTACCTTGTTCTGTTTATTACCTAGTAATGGCTGTCCCATAGACCCATGCCATCTGTTCAGATATTAAATAACTACAAAAAATACGATTATATTTAAGTTCGCAATACATCCAAACTTCATCTTAGGTGTTAGGGGAGGGGAAAAAAAACACTTGGTGTTGGTGTTAGATTCTAATATTGTGTCTGGGTTTCAAAGTCTTTTCGTTTTAAAATGCAAACCAGTTTTCATTTCCATAGTAAAATATGGTGAAGCTTTCTTTAAAGGAATGTGCATTTGCTATTGTCAGGCTGAAAGGTGAACAACATGGGATGGTCTTCATGGAAGTGAACTTTAGAGTCATTTTTTTTTAACACAATCAACAACAATTAAAAAAACTTCAAAAGCAAAAAAAAAAAATAGAATAGAATAAAACATATCACAAAAATAATCAATTAATTTCAGTTAAGAATTTAACTGGTTGAAAATGTACTGTATTACCAGGCAATGTTTGTTTTGCATACTATTTCTCTGTAGCTCACATAACTTGAACATCAGAAGAGGGCGCACTTGCAGCGGTGTGCTGTACAGGAAATTGTAGTTTTAGCAATGATGTTTTTGACCAACTATAAATAGATATATTTGCAAACTATAAAATGTTTTTAACAGTTAGACGTTCCATTCTTTAGTAACTGCTAGGACAAATAGCTCTGGTGTAAGAGGAATAAAACACTTTGTGGCATTTAGATTTTCCTAAAACAGCACTAGATTGTGTTTTATTACAGAACAGAACGCTTTCTGGAAACCAAGATCTCCAACTCAAGCTCCAGTTCTCTATAATACATTTCATCAGGAATCTTCTTCAATGGAATTGTTTGTGATGACTACATCAACGGACTCAAAGTAAACCTTGAAACCATCAGTGCTCAGAGTGTTCTGCATGTACTGTAAGCGTCGGAAAAAAGAACAGCAAACTAATTCGTCAAGACGTTTTGGACCTTTGATATATGAAATTATTTGTCGCGATTCCTACAATAACAGGCTGTAATATCTAGCATGGATGATAAATAACGCTTCTGGCTGTTCTGGTGAACGTATATGAGCGAGCTTCTTTTTCATTACGCCGCAGGTTTATGAGGTCATTATTTGTGCTGTCGTGGAATGGCGAATAAATTTCGAAGCTATGATGTGAGAGTCGAGCGTGTGGATTAAATGACTGAAATGAATGAGCGTCCAATTTCTCTGGAAGCGGATCCGGGCCGGGTGATAAAACGGTTAAGATGCATCTTTATTTTTTAATCGAAGATGACCAGAAATGAATGGATGTTACTAGAAAGCTTCTCGCATCCTGGTGTTTGTGTGTACAGAATGTCACAGGCATTTTTATCTCTTACTCCTATATTCTCTTATTTCATTTTGGGCGCGATGATCTCTAATATACAGCACGAAATTAAATTCTTTTTAATTACTTTTTTTTAAGTCTAAAAGCTAAAAATGATTTTTTTTTCAAACAAAGTAAAGAGAGAGTGTTTAAGTTAAAGATAACAGATGAGGAAGAAGAAACACAAACCACTCAGCAGCTCTTCAGGGACACCACGGGCACACACACACACAAACACGTGCGCACACACACACACACACACACACACACACACACACACACACACACACACACACACACACACACACACACACAAACGCGTTCTCTCTCCCCGAGGTTTGAGCATGAGTCAGCATTAATGTTCCCTGCTGTCCATTGCGTGTGTTTAACCCTGGCTGCGCCGTTGCCGGTGTGAGTGTCTTGGCCTCCTGCAGCCCTGCCTGGCTTTTTTAATTAACTCTGACTCATTAGCAACGGGGAGCGCTCAGTACGACAGCCTGGCTCGCTCCTCTGAGGCGCTGTCATTCTGCCATGTTACAGAACATGCTAGCACTCTCGCGGGACACGTGTCCATGCTCCAGAACACACACTCCCACACACAGTCTTGTATTCATCTCTTTATAAAATCATTTGGTATTTCCATTAATTTGCATCCCCTCTGTCATTAATAAAAACTTTATCTTACTAAAATTAATCCAAGGACCTTAACGGGAAAGCATATATAATAGAGAGCATATATAAATCAAGTGTATTTTGTAAATTTTATGTATTTGTGCTTAAACTTAACTTTTTCCTGTCATCCACCACCTGCTGCACTACACACATCAGCCAGGATGTAATCTAGCTGGAGAAAGGGTTTTAATAGCATGCCAGGGTGCTGCTGAAACACTGAATAAACCAAGGAAGGCTGTCCTACTTAAAGATAAAACTCACTCTCTCACTCTTATCGTCTATACCGCTTTATCCTGTATTCAGGGTCGCGAGGGGCCTGAAGCCTATCTCAAGAGACTTAGAGCACAAGGCAGGGTACATTCTGGACAGGACATTCTGCCAATCTATCGCCGGGCACACACACATACAGTACACTCACACACTCATTCACACACTACAGGCAATTTGGGAACGCCAAATTCGGGATCTGCATGTCTTTGGACTGTGGGAGGAAACCGGAGTACCCGGAGGAAACCCACCAAGCACAGGGAGGACATAAAGATAAAATTAAAATATAATAGACTAAACTAAACGATATTAAGATAAAGATATGATTATATATACTAGAGAAATATTTAAAATACTAGAGAGGTAAAAAAAAAAAAAAAAAAAAAAAACGCCCCTTGAAGCTGAGATTTTTCTCTCAAGCCACAAACATAATGTGCAAAATACCTCTTTATATAATCATTATATATCAGTTACCTTCTTTTGTATTAATACTGTAAGAAGCTAACTAGTTTGCTCTAAGTCATTACATTATTACCACCCACTTAGTAGCTAAGGCAAGGCAAGGCTTCCTGACCACCAGACGACCACCTACTGTAAATAAAACCTGTTTAACGCTGTCACTAAAGCCAAATACTAGCCTTACTTTAGCTAATTTGCTACAAGACCTTTAAAAACACGCACCACCTGCTGCACTACACACACCGGCCAAGAGTTAAAATCAATTAAATTTTATATTATTTATACAGTACACCGTTTTTAACAATGGTCATACTCGCAAAGCAGCTTTACAGCATTAAAAAAATATGGAAATGACTTCAAAAATGGTCTTATGGCTTATTGAAGAGCTGAAGCCTAAACTTCGTGTTTGGTGTTGTGATCTTGCATGATGATGCACGTCCAGACACTTCTGCCCACACTGTCCACAAAAACTTCGTTAAGAGGCATTGAAGCATCCTCCCTATAGTCCTGATCTTTTTGCATGTGACTTTCACCTGTTTGGTCCCCTGAAAGCAGCCCTATGAGGATGAAGAAGATTCACTTCTAATGTGAAAAAGTAATTGCCCCCTAAACGTAACTGCAATCAAGCATTTGTGATAACTGTCAGAGTCTTTCACATCCCTTTGGAGGAATTTTGGCCCATTCTTCTTTGAAGAATAGTATCAATTCAGCCACACTGGAGGGTTTTCAAACATGAACAGCCTGTTGTTTGTCCGGACTTTCCCCAGACCACTCCATAACCTTAATTCAGTTGTTTTAAGCTATTAAGAAGTGGACTTGCTGGTGTGTTTTTGGATTATAGACCGGCTGCATAACCCAAGCTCGAGGTCATGAGCTGATGGCCAAACATTCTCCTTCACTATTTTCTGTTTAAAGCACAGAATTCATGGTTCCATCAATTACCGTATGGAAAGTTGTCCACCTCCTGAAGCTGCAAAGCAGCCGCAGACCATCACACTACCATCACCATGTTTGTCTGTTGGTATGATGTTCTTTTTAAGAAATGCGGTGTTAGTTTTACGCCAGTACTAATGGGACACACACCTTCCAAAAAGTTCAACTTTTGTCTTATCAGTCCACAAAATATTTGCCTCAAGACTTATTAGTTTTTTTTAGCAAATGTGAGAAGAGCCTTTGTGTTCTTTTTAGTCAGCTCAATTATTTAAGTCTGACAAATATGCAAGATATACAGTATATATATATTCAGGATGGGGGCAAATACTTTTTCATGACAGTGTAATTGTCATGTTTTGTCAAATAATAAACCTAAATTTAGCCAGTTTGCTAGGAAATTTAGCACCTGCTGAATTTTAAAAACACAGTGAAATCTTTAGCATGATGTTCCCTAGCTTGTTAGCAATCTTGCTAATGTATTTACTGTAGCTAAACAAGGCAAAATCTCCCCACAGTACCAAAAAAAAAGTAATCTAAAAATAGTTAGCATAAGACCAGAAAGCTGTTATGTGGCTCTTAGTTTTATTTACACTATAAAGTGTGCTACCTTGCTAACCTACTTAGCTTAGTTCGCAGAAATTATTACTCCAGCTAATTTTAGCTAACTAACAACAGTTACACCTGAACATAACTACAGCAAACCTGCAAAATATCTCAAAATCTTAAAAAGGTTTAAATATTTACATTTTAATTGATATTTCATGTACATGTATGGGGGGGGGGGGAAACAACAACAACACATTCTTAGAGTCTGAGTTCAACTAAATGCCCTATCAGTCTGAAGACCGTCATGTCTTCAAGGAAACACTTAGCCCTCACCAAAATAAATAAATAAATAAATAAAATACATGACCACACACACACACATGCACACAATGGATGAGCTAAAACAGCGGGTGCCTATTTTTGTTCTTCCCCTAAAAGCAATTCTACTCTTCTCCTCTCAGCTCAGGCGTTCGCTTTATCGGGAGGAGAGAGAGAGAGAGAGAGTGTGTGTGTGTGTGTATGTGTGTGTGTGCATGCGTGTGGAGCTATACACACAGGCCGGATAAGACAAGAGAGGCAGAGATTGCATAGAAACAAGGGAGGGATGGAGCGGGTGAGAGAGCGAGGGGCGGGAGGGAGACGCCAGAGAGAGTGCTAGAGTAAATGGTTTGTGGAAAAGGACGACAGAGGAATGAAGAAAGAGTTAGGGTAGGGAAGAGTGTGTGGTACGCAGGCTGAGGGAAGCGTGCTGAAAGAGGCAGCCAGGGTGAGAGAGAGCAAGAGAGAGAGAGAGAGAGAGAGAGAGAGAGGGGATAAGATCTCCTGGCTTCTGTGAACACTATCCCCTAGTATCCTACACTCGTTGCTTATCTTGCCGACTGCAGACACCCCTAAGGGACACACACACACACACACACACACTTATATACAGAAACAACTAGAACTGAGTGAACAAATAGAGAGAATGTAAGACAAAGGACAACGTATATCTACTGTAAGTGGCACTTACAGTAGAAAGAAATGAAAGATGATGTCTGAAGGCATTATATAAAGGTCAAAATCTATTGTACTTTTTTTCAGCTACATAAAATCCTTTGCTTACAATCAACAACCGTGACATTTCCCAATCAAATCCGAATGAGTAAGAAAAAAATAACAAGTCTCTGGTCGGACTACCTGCCCATCCAGTAAACACATGTGAATCGCTGTTTAAAACAATAAGTCGTTGAACAATAGTCAAAAAATTTGGACACACCATCTATTTCTATGGATTTTCAAATTTTTATTTCTATCTACATTGTAAAACAATACTGAAGGCATCCAAAATATGCAATAATCTATTTATAACAATTGATATTAAAATGAGAGGTAATAAGAGGCTGGTAACTCAAAATAAACTTCTCCTCTGCAGCAGAGGTAGGTCTTGATCGTGCTCCACATAACAATACTGTTCTTGCAAGAACTGATCCATAACAGCTGATCTTCATGCCTTAAACTAACGGTTGTTGTACGTTAGTTAGTTAATACCATGTGTGTTATTTTTTTCTACTTTTGAAATCTCCAGTTTTGCATTAGAATGTAGAAAATAAATCACAAAACAAAAAAACACTGAATTACAAGGTGTGTCCAAACTTTACATCACAAGGTAATATCTGATACCCTGGTGCTCCCGCTACAATCCCGCCTGCTATAAATCAGCTCACTCCATCTCTCAGTGAATTAATAGACTGAAATGGCATATAAACAACTAATATTTATTCAACTAACTAACTAATATAGACACAAACAATATGCATCAAATAAATCATTTTAACAATATTAACAGTATGGCTCTGCTATGGCCAATCATACTGTACACTATAGGCAATATGGAAACACCAGACACATCAATCAACCTACACTGCATGTCTTTGGCCTACGAAAGGAAACTGGGGTCCACATAGGAAACCCAACAACCATGGGGAGAACATGCAAACTCCATGCACACAGACTGGAGGCAAGATTTAACCCCGAACCCTGGAGGTGCAAGGTGACAGTGTTAACCAGTAATCCACACTGTCACAAGCTACAGTAGTTATTTCTGATGTTTATTGGCTCTGCCACTGAAATACAGCAGTCTATGACCCTTTATACGACCATTATAGGCTGTGGTGTATATAAAAAGGGGGCAAAAAACGAATAAACATACTATAACAGATGTGAACAGATAATAGCCAGCTTATAAATTACATTAAAGAAAATCTATCTATCTATCTATTAGGGCTGCACGATATTAGGAAAATATGCGATATGCGATATTGTTGTTGAATATTGCAATAACGATATTTCTTGCGATATAACATTTCCCTAGAGAAATGCATTTT
>JAQQZT010000011.1:22315132-22349571 GCA_030068275.1 Clarias platycephalus | reverse complement strand
ACACACACACACACACACACACACACACACACACACACACACACACACACACACACACACACACACACATATGCACAAAGCCCTTACTAGATAACACGCACACTTTCAGAAGAGCTGACAAAGGCAGACTATAGCAATTCCGCCTCTATTTGCTCGCAAGATTGTCCTGTTTTTTTTTCTTTTTCTTCCTTATAAAATATGCTTGTTAGTGCTCCTGATCTGTTCTGCCATCTTCCATCCTTCCGTTCATTATCTATAGCGTTTATCCTGTCCGGGGTCATGCAGGAGGCTGCCAGGGAACGTCGTGCCGACCCATCACAGGACAAAGGACACAACCTCCCACACACCAAATCATAGACTAAGGGGGATTTGTGCATGTCTTTGGACTGTGGGAGGAAACCGGAGTACCCGGAGGAAACCCTACAAGCATGAAGAGATCCAAAACATCCAGATCCAAGGCGGGACTTAAACCCGTGATCCTGGAGATGCAAGGCCACAGTGTTAACCACTATGCCACTGCAATGCCATATCTACATTACTGCACAGTAAAATCCTTTTCTTCTCAAACAGTGGTTAGGAAACAGGGTCACCCATGATACAGCGCCCCTGGAGTGGACAGGGCTAAGAGTCATGCTCAAGGGCCCAGTAATGGCAGCCTGATGGAACTAGGGCTTGAACCACTGACCTTCTGATCAGTAACCCAAGGCCTTGAGCTGTCACTGCCCCCCAGTGCAGACATTTCCAATGCACCGATTTATCGGCTGGGTGGTGCAGGGAGTGAGGATGAGTCAGGAGCCTGTCCTTAGCAATAGCCCCAGGATAGCCGATTAGCATAGAGAGCTGAAAACTTTTCAGTACCTTTATTCTGACAAAATTAAACATCTTAAACATGGCGGTACATTGAATGTGTCATACATCGGCATAAACGTATAACCACATTACTAAACTTCTGATTATTACAACATGCACACGAGAACATACTCATACCGTGAAACTAAAGACCATATGATTGCATAAACGATTAAATTGCACAGCTCTACAATCTAGTAGGAATCAACCAAAATTTTTAATGGTAGGTCAGACTTCCTGACAATCAGTAATCAGTATGCTCAAGGAAATCTTTAGATATCTACACTACCAGAGTTTGGTGTCACGGTAGCTTAGTGTTTAGGACCGTGGCCTTGAACCTCCAGGGTCCGGGATCGATTCCCACCTCGGCGTCTTTGTGCATGTTCCCCCCACGTTTGGTGGGTTTCCTCCCACAGTCTTAATACATGCAGATTAGGCTAAGTGGCGTTCATAAATTGCCTGTATTGAGAATGCTGACTGGAGGTCTTACCACAGTGGTACAAATTGGAATAAATACTGTACAATGGTCACCATTGGCCTCCATGGTCCCTAGATAGATGGAGTTGAAAGTTCACACACCTTCTAATTCCATGGTCTTTCCTGATTTTTATTTCTTTGCTAAAGGCGTCCAGAATTTGCAATAATCTCCTTTAAACAGTTGATATTGGGATGTATCTGCTACGTCTGCTCTGTGAAGCTTTCATAACGGCTCTAATCTGAGGCGCTGTTTGTTAATTGGTGATTTCTGACATATGTGTAACTTCATAGTTTTGAAATCAAAATATTGTTCCAATATGTCAAATAAATCACACAGAACCACTGAATTAGAAGACGCGTCCAAAACCTTTGACTGGTAGTGTACCGGTCAAGTCCACGTCCTAACAGACCTACTGTAGGAAAACTAACTTTGTCAAATATTACGGGAAAAAAAAGAAGTGGGGTCATTCAGATGAAAGATACGTAATGTCACCTTCTGGATGGATTGGACAGCAGCTCAACAGGAGAGTACTCCAGGAGACACTGAATTAGCAGCCAGCCGTGTAGGGTGAAATGCAAACTGCCCGTAAGTATTGAGGTTAAAGGAGTCTGCCAAGTGCTGAAATACAAGAACTGAAGGTTACAATAATAGATGCCAAGAAATGTCTTCAGTGCACCAAATATTCCCACAGCACTGTTGGCGCGAATAAAGATTGAGCATGTGTGTGTGTGTGTGTGTGTGTGTGTGTGTGTGTGTGTGTGTGTGTGTGTGTGTGTGAGTCTGTTCGCCGTTTTCTGCACCTGTATTAAACTTTAATGGAAGCGATATGTTAATTACCGTCAAACTTGTAATGCGACTGACCGACATTAGATTAACACTTAAAATTAATGGAAAAGTCCAATAAATCGCCGCTGCGTCCTCGCTCTCGGACTGATGAGATATGCGATTTGGTATGTAGTAAGGTTTCTCGGAGGGCAGGACAAAAGGGAAACACCAGCATGGTGGAGCTAATTGAGTCCGAGACAGGGTGACCTGCCCCTGCCGCGTCGCCCTTCCTCTGCCGCAGACACAAACAGCTCCTTAATATTCCGCCGCTTCCCTCTCCTCGCTGCTGTCCCCTCGCCGTCCTTCTGTCTTTATACTCGGTTGGACAAGAGAAAGGCGCGACGTTGGAGCAAAGACGTGAATCGTTTAGCTTTTGCTCCTCGACCCATCGATTCTTCCTCCTTAATTGGCTTTATTAGACAAGACGGAGAGTGTGTTGATGTCTCCAGCTTCCCTCATCGCGTTCATCCTCAAGACAAACCCCGGATAATTGTTTTTCCTCCGTCTTTTGTGTCATAGTGGAATGGGCTCCTGTGGGATTATTAGCAAGCAAGGGTCCCTCAATAATTCATCCCAAGCTATTTATATACAGTCCTCGAAACTCGCCCTGAGTGGGCTTATCTGTCTTTCAGGAGAGTGCAACATGAGGGAGAGACAAGCGCGAGAAGGGAGAAAAAAAAAATAATAAAAGGACGGCAAAAGGGGCAAGAGTGAGCAGAAGGACAGAAAGCGTCTGAGACCAGGAAAGAGATTGAATAAGAGATGGAGTGAGCCTCTTTTCAGGCGAGACACAATGACCTGTTTCTCCTGTGCTTTTGAGTTTCAAGGTAATGCCAGCACTCCCTCTCTCTCTCTCTCTCTCTCTCGCACTCTCTCTCTCTGTCTCTCGCCAACACCAAAAGAACAAAAGCGCCATCCCGGGAATACGCTCGCTCGCAAAACACTCATTAATGGTTTCTAATCTGTCAGCTTTTTCCCCCCATTTAACGCAATTAAGACATTTGCTAAAGCTAACGTGGACTGGCAATCAACTCCAAGGACACACGAAACCGACATAATAGGATTTGTAAACACCCGACTCGTTATCAAACGTGCGCTTGCGAACCTCTCGAACGAGTGCGCAGCTAATGCTAAAGAGATCAACAGACGCCGGAGAGAATGTCAGCTGCACGCTGACGCTAGAGATCATCCACCCCTCCCTCCCCTCACCCACACCAATACAGGCTCACACACACCTTTAGGCTCCTGCATGCTGATACCCATATTTTTATTTTCATTTTTTTTGCCGTAATGGAAAGAACTGCTAAAACGTTACGGCTGATCCGTCTCTTGCTTGCAAAGTATTTCCACTATCTTCATAATTATTAATATTTATGCCTGTGGCAGACCAGCTGCTCTCTCTCTCTCGCTCTCAGTCTCTCCCTCTAAGTGCACCACGAATTTTCATTTTAACATCTCAATTTCAAACAGATCATCAAGCTGATTTGGAGTTCGAGCATCAACAGAACTCAAACTTCAATCAGAAACCAATTTGCACGGTCCGAGTCGGTGGTCGGCCAACCAACATCAGAGAGACTCCGGCAATTCGGGGACGGCTGGTATATAAATTGCTTTCAAGCTTTTTTATTTCCTTTAAAAGATCATCTTATTTGCTGGTAAGAAATGGGAAATAGTGTCTTGCGCAAGAACAAAACCACTAACTCCTATTAAACTAAAGAAAAATGCTCAGAACAGTACGACGTAAAGGCTCCAAATGAACCCTAATTGTTATATAATATATAATAGTAATAGCGTAATATTTTTATTCCTCCCAATCAAGCTGAGCTGTATTAGCTCAATCGTATTCCGTAGCCATGGCAAGGGACATCATTATCGCAGCGTTACGCCGAAGTTCAGAACACCACGGTGAGCCACTGCAACACTTGCCACCTCTGGCCATCTCATGTTCAGGCCTCCGTATTCTCCAAGGACGCCGGGACACCGCTGTTCATCATTAAGCCCTGCTCAGGACGTACCATCTGCGCTCATCCGCCCTCCCGTCTTGGCTGACTGGTCAGCAGGGGGGATAAGGATCGGATGAAGCTGCCTTTTGGAGGTGCTGTTCGGTCTGAGACCCGGTGCTGTGATTAAAAACGTGCGCTAATAGGCTCTGGCATGCAAGGGACAGGCTGCTGGGGTTAGCCTGGGAGGCCTCCGAGGCCATTAAATTGCAAATGAGTGATAACGTGTTGGAGAAATTCCTTTCAGATTGTGCCCGGGCGCTTCGAACACGAGGATCTCATCTCGGACACGCATACATATTCCGGGTCCAGGATCAGCTGGCCACTGAGCAGGTGCATCCCTTGTCTTTCTCCAGCTCTGTTTATCACTCATCGCTTTTAGGGTCTATTTCCCTGGCAGGGCTACCACTTTGGAATGTTATGTTAAAAATCCTTCTATTAAATTAATTACCTAGTATCAAAAATTATTCTGGATTTGGTGGCTCACTGTTGCATCGTTCCTTTAGGATTGGGGGTTCAAATCTCACCTCCAGTCTGTGCATGTTCTACTTGTGCTTGGTGGGTTTCGTCAGGGTACTCTGGTTTCTTCCCACATAGTCAGAAGACATTCACTGAAGGTTGATTGGTGTTTCCAAGTTGCCTGTTGTGTATGATTGTGAGAATGGGTGGTTGGGGCAGTGGTGGTTCAAACGCGGTTACTGATTGGAAGGTTGGGGGTTCAAGCCCCAACCGCCAAGTTGCCACTGTTGAGCCCTTGAGCGAGGCACTTAACCCTATCTGACCCTGCACTCGAACCCCTTCCTAACTGTCTATAAATGCTGTATCACAAATAATTACATTTTTCACTTGTGCCCTGTGATGCTTTGGCACCTAATCCAGAGTTCGTGCCTTTAGTTCCAGACAAAGCAAAATCGGTATGACTGAAAACATGTATTAACTCTCATCTACTTTGCATACTTTCCTGTTTGTGTTGAGCGTACTAGTTAACGATATTTCTTTCCTTGAAATATACAGTGGGTGGCTTAGTGGGTAGCACTGTCGTCTTGCACCTCCAGGGTCCGGGTTCGATTCCCGTCTCTCTGTGTGCATGGAGTTTGCATGTTCTCCCCGTGCTTGGCGGGCTTCCTCCGGGTACTCTGGTTTCCTCCCAAAGACCTGAAGATTAGGCTAACTGCTGTAGAGTTCCCAAATTCCCAGTAGTGTGTGTGTGCCCTGCGATGGACTGGCACCCTGTCGGGGTTTTTGAAACACAAATCCCCAGTCACGCCAGCTGAATTGATAAGTTGCAAAACTACTTTTGCTGCTTCGGCAGAACTGAAATGAAATTAGTCATTAAAAATAGGCAGCGTTTTACACAATCGTACACACACACACAAACACACACACACACACAGAGTCAATCTGAAAGCCGGATCAGATGGCATAACTGTTATAGGGTTTCTTCAGCATTTAAAAATACCTACCTAACCTGAAGTTAACTAGTGACGCACATTAATTAACACACTCGCCTCCCCGCGTGTCTCCCGCTCTGTCTCTCTCTCTCTCTCTCTCTCTGTCTCTTACTCCACTGTCCGATGTCTCATGACTCATTTTCCCCAGTCCTGCTCCTCCTCCTCCTCCTGCAGTACCAGAAGGTCGTCCTGAATCCGAGGCCACGGTGGTCACAGAATAGTGCTTAAATCTTTAAAAACGTCATCTATAAATTACTGCAGAGGACATCGGGGTCATTGCCGAGGGTGGAATCCAGCCAAAAGCCATCAATCTGAGGGGAGGATGACATCTGTCTCTGGGACTCCCCTGGTCTCTTTCGCTCTCATCTTTTCTCCCAACCTTAGTGCTTTTTCTTCTACAAGTACCTGCATGCAAGCTGGCTTTATTTCGTTTTTTTTTTTTTTTTTTTAAATAATTGATCAAAATCTAGAAAGGTGTCCCAAAAACTTTCCGTTTTTGCCTATGTACGTCAAACCGATGCATTTTTAATTCCTGGCATGAGCCCTTTTTTTTTTTTTTTAAGAAGAATATGGACAAGATTAAAAACAAACCTCAGATGCTGGTGGTGTGTTTACTGTTGTTCAGGGGTTTGCATTGTTGCCTCGCACCTCCAGCGTTGAGGGTTCGAATTGCGCCTCCGGTCTGCGTGCGTGGAGGTTATAATTTCTCCCCGTGCTCTGTGGGTTTCCCCCCGTCAAATTAAAACTCATAGTGTATGAATAGCTGTGTGAGTGTGAGTGTGTATGTGTGTGTGTCTGTGTGCGTGTGTGGATGTGCACACTATTCAAGGAGTCCCGTTCATTGTGCCCTAAGCTCCAGACCCTTCGTGACCCTACACATGGAAAATACATGAATCAAAATGGACCTGACTTATTAGAATTCTGCGTGTAATATGAACTCTTGTATAACACACACTCATTGTTATAGCAGTCAAAATAAAAAAAAATAAATAAAAAATGTGATTCTCATCCTGAAATCTTTTCATTTTATTTTTTTAAATATTATTTTTACATCGTCCATTGCCCTCCATTGGTTGATATTAGGCTCACTTAACTCCGCTGGCGTTCAATGCAATAAATATTCCGACATTAAAATCCTATTTACATTCCGCAGTAAGTGAGGAAAATCGCTAATGAGGATTTATTTGATGACAATGCTTCCATTAAAACTCTCATGCCCCTATGAATAACAAATGCACTGTTTCAGTAGACACCGAGCTAATTGTAATCTCATAATGATGAACTCCTCAACTGGCTTTTCTGGTGTATAAACATCAAAAAAACACAACTGCACTGTCTACTTTTCTTATATCATTACTATTATTCTTCTTACTCGTGTTATTTTATCAATCCGGGGTTTCCATGCAAACACAACAAAAGAAAGGGGTTCGACTTTTTGATACACGAGAAAATTCAAACCTCCCGGGAACCAGCATGGACCTTCTACATCAATATTTTTCAGTACATCTACCATAATGGAGATATTTGATGTCAACTGTATACACACACACACACACACACATTCTTTTTCTCTCGCTCTCGCAGCTTCACGTTTTTGCCACGGTATCATCTCCATCTCCATTTCCTTTTCCGCGTTCCACGCCGCTGATGAAGTGCACCCAATCCACCCCAACCTGACACACACCTCTCCAGCTGCCTCGGCATGCTCGCGTCGGAAATGACTAGCCTCTACCCGTATATCACACGCCGTATAATGAAAAACTCAAGCCGGTGATGCGCGATGCCACATTACAATATGCAAGGCAACCCAGGAGACCTCGCGTTATGTGCGCGTTGCACTTATTCATCCGGAAGCGCAGAGCACAGACGTAGCCGTGCCGGTTATTGTGATACATCGCGTGCAACGTGGCCGATTTAAATACGCCGTTTCTGCAAAGATGGAATTTTCTTGGATGGAATTAATCAAATTTGCATACATGTTATTTGATGTAGGTGCTCCAGTGCGAAAAAGGGGAAATTACCTAAGGGAGGGAAAAGTACTGTACATCCCGTGTAGGCCACTTTACCTGGAGATATTTGGGGAAAAAATAATTGCGGTGGGTTTGTTCAAAGAAAAAAAAAAAAAATCCATGATCTTGCTAACTTTTTTTGCAACTTTTTCCTGACTGCGCAGCAGATAACACTATAATGCCTTCACGAAATGGTGCAAATTTTCATTTAAATGGCTCATCAAATTCACATAAGCCCAAGTTAAAATGATGTCATTTCTCTGCATGCTTGTTTACACCGAATAAACTGCAAAAAGCAAATGATCGCTGCATAAAAACGTATCGGCAGAGCACGCCTTGTGCCACTCGAGCCGCGTACTCTGCGTGACCTACGCGGCATTGATCCGTGCGAGAGGCGGCAGCGCGAAATGCCACTCGGCACCGGTGTAAATCTAACATGTGCACTGGGGTGGCAAACATTGACTCCTTCCTCCACATGTACCCAATGCAATATCATCTCGCTGTTTGTTTTAGCTCCAAGCTGCACAGTGTGGAGAAATTTTCCTCGGCTGAACGAAGGAACGCTGCTATAGATCGGTGTATCCCATCGCCCGGCAATCCCTGAACAGTAAAAACAAAACAAAGTGGATTATCTTTAACGCAGCCCTTAAAAGCCTCCCCTGTTACATCCTTTTCCTCTTCGCCAAAGTGTAATTAAAACGCAGTTCGCCTTAAATCAGTTCTCGCGATGAAAACGATCTGGACCCTGCATCCCTGACGTGATGTAACACTAAGATTATGAGAAGATGGGTTAAGCACGTATACCTGCGTGCTGCCTCTCACAGTTCGGGGGATTTGTGCTGACTCAGATGTTTCGGTGCAGCAATCGGCTCTGTTTTGACAGTGTGTGCTTACAGGTAGGCAGGAAAAATAGGCAACATTTAGAAAATGTTACGAAATCAAATGTTTCTCAAAGGCTGAGATGCATTTTCTGACATTTGCAGGTATTCTCTCAGGGCAGTACTCCAAGCTGAGTTGTGCACATGTGGTAAGGGGGACTGTATTACCACCATTGGTAAAGCTGTGTCCACAAGTTTGCCGTTGATTAAGCAGCAGTACTACAGTACTGTGCAAAAAAAGTCCTAGGCACCATGTGCTTTGAAAAATGTATTTAAGGACTTTATTATTGAGTCAGTACAAAACATCAATATTCAAACAAAATTAAAGCATACAGAAAAATACTTTGTATGCCAGAAAAAAAAGCAGCATATTAAATAAACGACCGCATTATGATAAAAGAACAAATTAGAAGTTTGCAAGCAAAAAAAGAGCAGGTGAGACAAAGTCCTTAGAAGAACTGTGAGTGGTTCTGCGGGATGCTGAGTAAAACTTGATCGCTAATTTTCGCATTAAAACTGCGCAAATTCTACCTGAGACTAAAGAGTCCTCAAAGCATTGTCACTCCAAATACTGACTTTGTTTCATTCATTACTGTTTCCTATTCCTAGAATTTATTTGCATGCATCGAAGACTTCTGCATAGTACTCTAAGTCTAGCACCACTGTCTAGGAGTTTGATGTAAATAAATGTATTTACCTAAGAAAATTATTTTTTTAACATAATATCTTTAGACAGTCAGGTCTTGTTCACATGGGCGTTAAAATCGAGCGTTTTTCTGCCGTTCGTAGCGTCCGGTGAGCGCGGATCAAGCGCCGAGGGTTTTCTACACATAGGAGTCAATGAGAGTGTTCACACGGGCTATGGTGCACGTTGCATGCAGCTTTTTCTTGGCGTTAAAATCCCAACGAACGCAAAGAAAACACTTCTAGTGCATTTTCTTCGCGTTCATTTTACGCTTCGGAGGACCAGATGTATCCCATGATCCTACATGCTATACATAGGGAAATGCGGAAAAAAGGCAAAATAAAATGTCAGAGGCAATCCTCTCTCCCTACGTCGCCGTGTTACGAGAATTTTTAAAACAAGAAGATTAATGTCTAATACAGCAAAATGGTCGATATTAAAAGGCGGCACCTCAAATAAAACGACAAGGGCTTTCATATCCAGTTCCCGACACACTGCCCCCACAGGTTAACACACAAACTACAATTTGGGCTGCAGGATGGCGTTAGACAGAGACAAACGAACGACAGTGTAGAAGTCAATCGAGCGCCGCTACAAAACGCAACATAAACGTCTAGGACGTTCAGAGTGCGTTCGTTCATCCAAAAATGTTACGTCCGTGTGAACAAGGCCTTAGTCTTTTTTATTTTGCATTTCCTAGGTGCAATTATATATATACCATTTAAGGGTTCAAGATGGCGCCGGTGAGGACCTACTTTTCTTTGTTTCTAAGCATTTCACTGTATATCGTACTGTTTATGACTGTGTATGTGACAAATAAAATTTGAATTTGAAATGTCTTTTTCTTTCAAATGGTTTAGCTTCTGGCTAAGAAATATAAATAAATTTACAATAAATTTACACAGGTTTTTTTTTGGCATTCGATTAACTTTATTTCTAATGGTCTAAAGCCATTAAAAAGACATACAATCATTACAAATAACTGTATTTCTTTCTTTTTGTTTAACATAGCATAACTCAACCAAATGGTAGAGATGGCTCAATCAGGTTAAGTTCAACACGTTTTTCAATATGATAAACTGACTCAAAATGTGCCCTTTAAGAATGGCCTTTAAAGGGGTAGCTATACATATTTTATTCATATAATAATATTGTGACCTCATATAAGGAGGCTTGTTGCTCAGCTCGAATGCTCTCCGATGGGGTTTGGCTCAGTAGTAGCTCAGTTACATAGACACTGAACTCGCAATTTTCCCCCATGAGTAATCTAAAGGAAGTTTATTATAGGTATATTAAGTAATGTGCATAGTCGTGCTGGATCAAGTGCTATTTTAAAAACCGTTGAATAATGATGCTGAAAGCCATATTTGCAATGACTAACACTCACATTTCATTCGAGATTAAGGGCAAGCGCTTGTCTTTAAAAGCAATGGTCAAGACGCTACCCAAAAACCTGGCAATCTCAAAGATGTAACTTTATGCAAAAATAAAGTCGATTACTTCCCATTTTTACTTCCATTCCATTTTATTTCTTCCGACTCACAGCTGCTGGTAGGCTGCGTGCCAGTGATGGGTATGATGTACCCAAAATAGACTGGCACTGATGTTTTTTTACTGCAAATAGATTGCAGCAATTGTGAACAGTAAACATTGTTTCTTGTTTATTCTGGGCATAACAAGTCTGATAATACATCTGGTCTGGTTGTACATCCTGTATCTGCCAAGGACACCACGGTGACAAGCTGTAGCACAGCATAGAACTTCTCATCACTAGCGTGATTTAGTTAAAGTTACTGTATAGCATAGTGTCCGGTATCGCATTATGAAGCTAATATGATGAGATATAAAAGGTATATCCATATTATTTTTTTAAAAAAGTAACGTATTCTATTTGAAAGGAAAGAAAACCCCAAGACAGAACTTACCTACTGTATCCTAAAGATAAACAGACATGAAATTATGATTTCATTTCTGCCATCCGCATCGGAATATTTGCTAATAATTTCATTTCAAGCCGTTAGATCGCGTTAGTTTCTGCTGAATAAACAACTTCCGACAGGATGCTCAACATCTCCAGCAGCTTCAGGGGCAGGATCGGAAGCCTCTTGCGTAATTCTTGGAATTTCATATCAGCTCTATTCAATTACTCAGACAACACCGCGCTGCCCAAATTGGGGAAACAGTTCGTCTTCAGATCTCGCACACCTCGCGTCATAGCCGTTTAAATATTTAACACGGAACTGCTCTGAAAACAAGCTATTTATTTCACTGAAAGCGCTTCTCTCACCGCCAGAGCACAACCCTGAATCAAAATGGTGCTATAACGACTACATGGTCTGAGAAACAAACGAGAAGAGAAGAAGAGAGAAGAAAGGTCGGCCTTCGGGCTCTTAGTTTTTTTGTTTTTTTTTCCCGAGCAGAGGATACTGTAAAACTTTAATAGCTGGACCAGGCTTAGTCTGGCTTTGCTCTATGGAGTCAGTTTTTTTCCCCCTATTCGGAAAAGATAAGCGCACAACACAGTCGCTAAGTGAAACATAAATCTTTTAACTTGAAGGGATTTTAGGAATTCCTACAGTGTGGATTTCTGCACTGCAGTGCATTTGCATTTTTTTCCCCCTCCCTTTTCCCAGGCTGAAAGTACTGAAAAGTAAATCTGACTAGGGTTGATGAAAATGCCAAATCGGCGGTAGTACAAATACGACATTACATTACTTCCTATTCGATTATTTCCCCTCCGCCTCTTTTCGAATTCACTTTAATGTACTACTTTCACAAAGTCTGACCCACTTTTTTTTTCCCAGCAATTTTCCAAAAAGGGTTTAACGGATATCAAGAGGTGCTGGATTAAGAGTCGTGCATGCTTAATCTAACACCTCTGCATGCAGTCTAAAAGAGGACAAAAATGAGATTTTTTTTTTTTTTAAATAGCACTTTCAGGTCAGTGCCCTGAAGGTAAGAAGGAATGGTTTTGTCCTGACCCAGTTCAGTTTCTACTCTTGGGCCGCAGTATTTAATAAGGGCCGTGCGAAGGTCAACGCTGGCAGGCGGCTTAGCTCTTGTCTCTCTGCTTTTTCCCCTCCCAGCTCTTCGCTCTTCCCATCTCTGCCATCGCCTAGTCATCGCTCAGGGTGACTAAGTATCTCTCCGCCTGATGGCCAACCCCTGCAACAGTCCCCTCCGATAATAATGGACAATAGCTGCGCTGCCACCTTCCCTACAGTCTGGCTGAAAAATGGGCCGTCTGTACGTATTTACATATGTGTTCGTGGTGTGCTGCGTATTTATCTCTCTGTACTTGGTGTCAAGAGGCAGGTGGGAAGGAGCGCCGTGACCAGGCAAGACCTCCGCAGTGACACATGTTGCCTCCCTCGTAAACAAAACGCTCAGCATTGATCATGTGGCATCGTCATCGCAGAGCGGCCAGGACAGACTGAGAAAGAGAGAGAAAGAGAGAGAGAGGGAGAGAGACAGAGAGAGGGGAGGATTTGGGAAGGGCGAGGAGGAGCGTATCCACAGATCCGAAACTGAAAAAAAGAGAAGCGCTGTGTGCGCAGATGATGCAAGAGCAGTGAAATCCTGTAGCCAGAATGCAAGCTGAATTAACACCATGCTGCAGGAGAATGAAAAAAAGAAAAAAAAAAAACGCCCAAACCCTCTCTCCCTCCCTCTCTCCACCAAGGACAACCAAACCTCACTGCGAAAAATTCAGCCTCTAATGAACTTTATTTCAGCGTCGAAATCTGGATTTCGCCTTGTAACTCGTAAAGGTGTCATCCCGCGTATCTCTTGCATTGGCTCGGGTACTGTATGTCTATCTGTCGTGACCGGTATTCATGAAAAAGCTCGAATATATGGCATGTGGGTCTATGACACACTGTTCAAAAACAAAGCCAGCAAAGCCTCGGGCTGGTTAAAAACTGAGCTGGGAGAGTCACAAGGGAACCGGGCAGTCAAACTCTCTTTTAGCTGCCGTCCCAGCATGCACTGGGGAGGGACTGTTACGGACTGCGCACTGAGAGGGGTCCGGGCAGAAGACGTCGCGCTGGAGTCCTCCACAGAGTGTTCTCTGCACCTGCTGGTGACCAGGACAAATGCACTCTATTAGCAGTGCTGAGTCACGCCGAGCTGCCAAATGAAATCGCCGGAGAATGGACGCGTTGTCCTCTCAAACCCAGATCTGCTCTCTCTCTCTCTCTCTCTATCTCTCTTTCCCTTTATTGCGTCTTTTGCTTACCTCAAACCCATCATGCTTTCCGTTTGTGCTATTTTATCTCATTCCTTCCTCCTGCATTCATCCATCCATCTCACCCTCCACTACTAAACCATCCTTCATTTAATTTTTTTTATTTATTTTTTTATTTTTTACCCGTCCCTTAAACATATTGCACTTTTGTCTCTTCATAAATCTAAGCTGCTTTATGTGCCCTGCTTTCTCCACACTTCTATTTCTAATAAATCCAGGCTTTCCTCTACATCACTCTTACTCCCTGACATCCAAGCCCCTTTCCCCTAATAGCTAG
The DNA here is from genome assembly GCA_030068275.1 of Clarias platycephalus. Lineage (NCBI taxonomy): Eukaryota > Metazoa > Chordata > Actinopteri > Siluriformes > Clariidae > Clarias > Clarias platycephalus. Next base: position 22,335,873 of record JAQQZT010000011.1, on the reverse strand, counting down.
ATAACTGGTGTATAGGCGAGATATCACAGCTAGTTTTGTTATTTATTTATTTATTTATTTATTTATTTTTTAAAAAGCCTTTAAATCCCTGCCTAGCCGGCAGGCTCTTGTGCAAAAATAGACCTCATGTACGCGCATAACAACGATCAAAAATAGACTTTGTGAATTTAGCAGTGCAGTGTGAAATGGAAAGCTTCTCCCCTTACATGTTTTATTATGGCATCCAACATAGTCCCTCACCACCCACGCGCTACGTCGCAGCTTCAAATGCTCTACTTTTGCAAGGGCAGCTCGTTGCTTACGGCGCAACGCACAACAATTTGCTCTTGCACTGTTCCGCTGCTCTGCAACCTATTTAAAACCGCAACTCGCATTGCCTTCAGAATAATTAAACATCCCATCAGTAACTGCGCAGCTTTCGGGCCAAATGTGACTTCGCCTTGTCCTGTCAACAAAACGAATCTCAGCAATTATCTCCTGCAAGGAGGAGAGGCTAATATTTGCCGTTTAGCCATCGGAAAGATGTGTATTCGTCTTGAGGTTGTGCCATTTCCATTACCCGGGTGCTGTTTACAGGTCTACAGGGATCAAGAGCTCGGTCACAGAACGCAATTTCGAACTTGGGGAGAAAGTTAAGATGGGTGACAGAGTGAAGGAAGATGAGAAAAGATGCCTTTCGGGCACATGAATGGATGAGGGATGAGGAGGAGAGGAGGATGAAAGAAAGGCACGGAACTACGGAGGAGGGAATGTGGTAGGAGGAAGAGAGGAGCGTGGCAGTGGAGGAGTCGTGATTTCTCAAAAATGCATGAAGAGAACGAATGCCGATCCAAAATCCAAAAATGCATAGGATATGAATTTATTATTTTTATTCCATTGTTCTAGACAGATAGCGGTACAAATATAGGACACACTGTATGATTGGTTGTTTGTGGTTTAGGAGACAAAAATAAAGCTCATGGGTCAGAACGCAGCTTTCACACATCCTTAGTAACTGCCTGGTCAGGAGCGCAGTGATTCACATTGAGTTTTGTTTATACCATATGTGACCCATTATATCAAGTCACTTTTTTGGTGATCTGAGTTATGCATATTTTCAGATTCCTGGGTCAATAAGCTCCATTTTGATCCCGAGTTTATTGCTCGGAGAGCCTCAGAAAACAAGCGTTAAAATCCTATTTTTAGAATATTCAAATAAGGATTCAGCGATGTAGTAAGAAAGAAAGAACCCACAGCCTCAGTTTGACACCAAGATTCCTCTGCTACCCCAATCGTATCTTCGCCAACAGGGCAGGTTTATAACAAAAAAAATGCATGTTTTTCTATCGCAACTGGAGTAACAAGCTTGGATAGCATTCATTAAAGTGCTTTAAAATAATACTTACGATTAAAACATTCTCAATTCTTTTGAAGGATCAGAAAGGAAAGATGTTCATCAACAGATTTTTACTGAAATCGAAAATTTGATACATTAAGCCTTCGTGACTTAATACCTGACTTGATATGACGTGACACATACGGTATATATACAAACCAAACATCAGTCATACTTATGGCTGTGTTTAAAATAAATCAATTACAAACTTTTTATAAATCCAGTTCTGGTTTAGGCCACACCCACTTCAGGTTTAAATCCGAATAGATGTATCTACAAATACAAATACACATTACAGTGCTGTTGTGTTACGCCACAAACCAGGGCCAATGTGGAGACAGAACCGCAACAGGCTGTAAGAAGCAGTCACTGCGGCACTAATACGCTCAGGAAATCGTCCAGGACGCATTGTGACGCCATACACCGTTAATCGTCTACGAAGGTGTGTGTGATTAACCACCAGATTGTGAGTCACTACTACATTTGCACTATCAATAAAAGATAAGCTCTTTGTTCTCTCTCTCTTTACCACCGACCCACTCGCTCCTCTTCTTACATTTACCACGATCATTACCCAGCGTATGTGTAACAGTAACTGTAACAGTGTATCCGTAAAAAATTCTTCATAGGATGAGCAGGTGCGTTTGTACCTTCTTGTTGAAGGATGGCTTTATTACGTTTGGATTTAAACCCCAAGTGATATGTTGATGTTTTAAAGTCCAGGCCACTCCGGAGTAACGCAAACACAAAGCAAAAAAATTCTAAAAGAGCTGACTGGGCTGTCGGATCAACAAATCAAATACGGAATACAGAACGTCTACAGCGGCTTTAGGGCGAGATCGAAGCCTTGCATAATTCACCGGATATTATAAGGGTTGGCGACGTTCTACTCAATTACTCCAACTACTCTAGGCTGTCCAGAAATGTATTTGAAACATGACCAAGTGTAAATGATAGACAGGGAATTCTGTATGCAGATAGAATACTTCCCTCACACCCTGTGTTGTAAATAAGGCTTAAAAAAACAAACAAAAACGTACAAACAAGCGTAGTTGATAAGAGATTTGTGACTGCCTGTAGAAAGCACATACGTAATCAACCACTGAGTGATGCAACTTGTGTCACTGGCAATGCAAAGAGTCTGGAAAAAAAGGAGGAACACTCCTAGCACTAAGAGTGTTCCTAATGAACAAGTGCTGCCCAAGTCTTAGCGAAGGCCATATATCCCTGGAAGGTGTCACTTCGTAGGATCAGCCCATGTGGACACCCACAGTTCACGGCCAACATGATTAACCGCCAAACTGGGAGTCACTACTACAGCTGCCGTATTAATAAAAGATAAGCTCTCCCCTCCGCCTCCGTCACCATCTCCACTCCCTCCGCTCATAACCATTTGTTCTGCTGCTTCATATATTTAACGCTAGCGTTACCCAGCACTCCTCATTTAGCATAGGACAGTATGTTGTCCCCGCTCTCCTGGGGATGGATGGCTCTATTAGATACGAATATGACCCCCAAGTCAGGCAATGTCCTCCGGGGTGAAGCAGATCAATTAGACGGAACTGGGAAATAATGGCACCCTGGGGAACGAGGTTCAGGGGAGATCCCCCGGCGCACGACGAGACGGAGCATTTTTCTGGAATCCGTCTTCCCGATTGCACCGCGGGTCCCCTGCGCTGGCGATAATTAAGACTCCGGCACAACGAGCCGGTGGTGTCAGAGAGTGCAATAGCAGGGATGTGTGCGCTCCTGTACAAGAGAGCAACTGGTGCACCAGAGGAAACAAAGAATGCACGATGCGGAACGATAGTGGAAATTCGTGAATGGAGAAATAGTACAAGAGGAAGAACGTGATGTATGGAGGTTTGTTAGATAAAATGAAATTTTAAAAATGACAACCCAATAGATCACACACACATAAAAAAAAAAAAATTCTCAAATTCCAAACTCTTAAAAAGGTTTACCTGGCACCCTGTTCAGATAAGGGATGTGATGTGTTGAGGTTTTTTAAATAAAATCTTCAGTAAATATGACATAAAAAATGACTCAATGGTCACAAAAAAAGCCAAATTCTATTAAGATGTATTTCGTTAAACTCCTACAGTAAAAAGGTTTACGTGAAACACTGTTCAGATAGGGGAACTTGTACATTTGTACCTTTAATGGTTCTCCTTCAGGGGTTCAGGGACTTCTCAATTTTTCCAAGAGTGCACCTCCTGATTTCTTAACTACTTGTGCTATTAAAAAGCAGATACCTGATTTGAACTCTTCTTCAATATGTTTTTCCTTAACTATACAATTAAAAACTTCTTTAACTTTACAAAATGGACCATTTGCTGATAAACAAACACTCACTGGACCTTTACTCTTTTACGGTTCCTCCCACATGGGGCAAAAAAAAAAAAAAAAACTAAAAGGTTCTAAGTGGAACCTTCATTTTCTTTATGTCTAGCAATAATGCTGAATTATTCAACTATACAAGTCTCTTGTGCTGTCAGTGAAAATGTCAAACACCGAAACCAGTCTCAGTCGCGCTAAATACGGTGCCGACCTTTCGTCGTGATGTGTGGACGTACGTACGCGCGAGCGAGCGAGCGATCGCGCGCGCGCACTCTCACTCTCATACACACGCACATTCGCGCACACACACAGAGAGAGAGAGACACGCTCGTGCAGCATCCCTTTTTTTTCGCTTTTGCATCCGTACAAGAGTGAAGATCCAAGCACATGCTCTTTCTTTCAAACTGTAAAAATAAAGGATGCTGCATTAAAGCGCATAAGCAATAACAAAAAAAATAAATAAGATTAAAAAGAAAAATATATAATAATAATAATAATAATAATAATAATAATAATAATGATAAAAAGAAGAAACTTTATCACAAAAAAAAACTAAAAACTTGCAATGTTGTAATAACAGCCTGTGCGAGCTGATAACACGATATTAATCCATCATCCCCTCTCCTTCCACGGGAGACCGTGCCGTGCGCGCGCCACATCCCCGTGCCCCTACCTTTGTGCATGCCCGTGAATCGGTCCTTCAGCACGGTGAGCTCGTAGATCTTGCCGAACTCCTCGAAGAGCGGCCGCAGGTCCTTCTCGTCCAGGTTGCGCGGGATCTGGCCGACGAACAGCTTGATGGCGTCGTGGTCCTTCATGGGGATGGTGGCGCAGCCCGGCGCGCCGTGACCGTGGCTTATTCCGTTCACGAGCCCGTTCGCGGCGGCGGCGGCGGCGGCCACCGCTACGTGCGCCGCGCCGTCCGCCTGGCCGTTCGCTAAAGTTGTCATCGTCGACGGCGAGCCGTGGATCAGCGGCGGCAAGTCAGCGGCGGGTCCTCCGAAGTGCGTGGTGAGACAGTCTCGCGGTGGCACGCGCAGCTCCCGAGCTACAGTTGCAGTCGCGGGCAAATACTGACACGCGCGTATGAACATGTAAAACGGAATTGAGTTGGATATGAGGGGGGAAAAAAAAACAACAACAACAAGCTCGTTCCCGGCGCGAAGGCGCGTCCGCTCTGTATGTGATGCCCTGTTCAGTCGTTCATTTCATTACACACACAAAAAAATTAAAACGGCACAGAAACAGACAGAGAAAGAGAGACAGAGATAGAAAAAGACAGAGAAAGAGAGAGAGAGCGAGAGAGAGATCGCGCGCGCTTTGTATTTACACCTCCGTTCCCACTCGCCTCTGCTCTTCTAGCTACTCTTTTATTATTTATTTATTTATTTATTTAATTATTTTTTTTTCTCCACCGGGAAGTCGCTACGGGTGTCCTCTCGGTTTAAACGTACAGGGTTTCCACCACTCCACACAGAGGAGTAGGGGAGAACGCACGGTGTGTATCAGAGACTCTGAGCGCATCCGAAATCACAAACTGCTCTACTTAATTATGTGACACCAATTCGTAAAGTCATTTAGTTCCATCCGAGTTCGTGTCGTGATACATGTTTTTAATACGTAATGATCTGGATCACGATCTCTCATCTTCCCCCTCAACAGACAGAATGGTGCACTCCGCCAGGGGAGAGGTACTATAAATGAAGTAAAATATCACCGTTTGTAGTGTTCTTTGTATGGTGTCGGGCTGTCAGCTCCATCAAACCCGTCCAAAAGAACCCAGGCTCTCGCTTTTCTGCAGAATCAGATCAATTCCAAATTAGGGCGTTTTCGTGTTAAAAATCTGACATGTTTTTGTCTTTTTTTTTTTTTTTTTTTAAACAAAGGATGGGTGTTGCAGTTATTAGTCACAACACAGCTGTAATCGTGTTCCTCGGTTAGTTCTGAGTGTGTGTTAAAGTGTGAAGAAGCTGCTGGTTGAGCGGTGTATACAGAGTTACCGAGGTGGACAGCGCCTGGTCCTGAAATAAAAAATGGCGGGAACACAGAAGAGCCGCGCGGGAAAACTCTCACAGCTGTTAAATATGACAGATCAAAAACAAATATCTGATTTGTATAGGAAATAAAGATTCTATTGTGTATATACCGTTTATATATAAAATAAGGAAAAACCTGTGTGCTCTTGTAAGAGAGCACCGTGAGAGCAGTGGTTTTATCGCATGCGCCTCTGTGTAATCACGTTACTATACGTTTTCCCGACACGTCGAACAAACGTGCGCTCTAGTTTGATGTCATAAAAAAAAAAGGAAAATAAAAATATTAATTCTTTACCTTTATAAAGTGGAGGTGGAATCTAGAATCAATGCAAAGTAAACTGTCGCGTCAATACGTTTTTCGGGATACATGGTTTTAAGAATGGGTTAAATATCAGGAAATCATATCCACTGAGTTCTTTACATATATATTAAAATGTCTAATCTATTACACACTAATTAGTAGTAAACATTTGCTAGTATTTCTGGTCTCTCAAACGCTGTTGTTATCATAAAGGGTGTGTCTACGACTGGGTCAAACAGAACAAAGGGCGTGGCCAAATGGTGGTACAGTGAGGCAGCTGCCACACTAGAAATACCTCTGATCTCTACTCACATCTCTGAGAGGTATCTTACTTTTGTAATCTATCCAGACTCAATGAGTAATACTGTACATACAGTACCAGTCAAAAGGTTGGATTCAAATTCTCGCTCAATGTTTTTTATTTTTTACATTCTAGAACAATACTAGAGATTTCAAAACTATTGAATTAGGGACTTGAACAACAACAACAACAACAACAACAACAACAACAGTCAGTTGTTAATTTAAGACACAAAGTTCATCTGTTCTGGAACAGTTCTTCCAGGAACAGCATTGTCAAGTGCATTTGCGATAGCCATCTAGCACCATGACGAAACTGGCTGTCATGAAGAAAGCAAGATCAACATCTACCTCTACTGCAGTGAAGAAGTTAATTTAGGAGTTATCAGCCTCAAATCACCAATTAACAAACAGCACCTCAGATTAGAGCCGTTATGAGGATTTACAGAGCATAAGTAGCAGCCACCATCTGAATATCAACTGTTGAAAGGAGATTATTGCATATCTTGAATACCTTCAGTTTTACAGTGTAAAAAGAAATAAAAATCAGAAATGATCATAGAATTAGAAGGTGTGTCCAAACTTTTGCCTGGTACTGTATCTTGTGTTAATGTAAATCATTTTAGCTTCGTAGGTGCTTTAACCAAATCCACTGAGCATGTAGAACTACATTATACGTTATATGTAATTAAAATATTCCTGAAAATGAAACTTGCAACATGCAACTTTCTTGTATTGTTATTATAATAATTATAATTTTTTCATTTGACATGGAATTTCCTTAAAAGCCATGCATGTCAAGCATGTAACTGAGCAGTTAAGAGTTAAGGACTCGGGTCTCAGAGGGCCCAGAATAGATCTCTTGCAATCCTGGGATTTAAGCTCATAACATTTTAGTCACTAAGGGCTGCTTTCTTAAGTTTAGCAAAGTCAGAGTAAATCCTTAGGCCTACTGTACCTCAGAAAAGGTTTTCTTTTCTTTTGTTCCTCTTTTTTGCATCCTATTTAGTGAGCTGTGACTATGGCTGATGACAGCTTGTTCAGCTTATTAATTAACAGCTTATTAACAAACCTTCAGCACAGGTTTGTTTTCTTTAGAGATTAGCACATATTAACCTAAATTAGGACACAATTAATGAGCATTAAAACACTAAAACTTAAACTTGCAAAATGAAAGCATGAGAGTCCAAGCTTGCTTGTGCATGAGAAATGTACATTTTATAATCTATTTTGTTTTGTATCTCTACCAAATTTGCACACTTTGTGCTGCATCAAGTGCTATTTTTTAAAAACAAAGCATTTTAAACTGATGGTGAGTTTAATGTTATAATTAGGATGATTAGGATTAAGATTATAAGATGTTTCCTTTGTCCCTTTTAATAACAAAATGCTTTAGCACATTTACAAATTTATTTTGTATTATATTAGTTCAAACCATATATATTTTTTAAACTCATTTGCTTTCAGCCTGCATCATAAGACAAGCACAATGATGGCATAACATGCAGTCTCTTTAGCCAATCCATATTTAATCCAGTTTGTTTTTGAGGTTTAATGATCAGGGTGTTTTTAGACACAGCCAAAAAAAAAAAAAAATGGCTGTGTCTAAAACAACAACACCAACAAAAACAACAACAGGCCAATTTACATTAAGATTCTGACAAGAGACAAAGCATTTAAAGATTTAAACCCCCCCCAAAATAATAAAAAAATAAAAATAAATAAAAAACATATCAACGATTATACTTTCACCTCAAAAGTGAAGAAATGTAGCAGATCTGCCTTTTACTTGTTTCTCCAATGTGGTACGATGCAAAAGGATGTGCTTCCTATAAGAATATCGCTAATTTGAATATGATGCAACAAATAGATGTGAAAAAAAAACAACAACCTTGAGGTTCACACACACACATACACACCGGTTGCAGGTTCAGACTTCGTTATTGAACTCGTACATGCGCAAACCTGCCTGCGAGGTGCATTTCTTTACAACACACTTATGAGCGCGGCGTTTCTTCTTCTTTCTGACAATGACACACTGCTCTCTTGCTCAGAGCACCTGCTCATAATGATGTAGAATTGCAGGCTGCACAGGAGACGGTAGAGTCCCCTGCCGAGCTCATGTACGCGTAGGAACAATGAGTTGTACGCACGCGGTAATGCCTACGAATGCAGTAGATCCTCGGGCGAGCTGAGAAATTTCAAGATACAAATCTCGTCCAAACAATAAATGCTCCAGACAGCAACTTACGAGGGAACAAACAACCCGCATTACAGCATTCAGAATAAACATTAATGCAATCAAGTCAGTGACTGGGTGTGCACTTTCAGTATGCAAATGAAGAGCAATTTCACGGATGTTTGAGAAGATTGTTGCTTCAGTTCAACGAGATGTATTCACTCATGTTTTGAACTTTTGAGAACAGATTCATTTATAGCAAGTCCTGCATAGAAGCACCAATCTGTGGTTGGATTAAAATGAACTGCTGACAGTGAGGCCCTTATTTTACGTTTCATTTATTTTCACCAAAGATTACTTGGACAGATATGAGGACCCAGTGGAATAGAACGCAGCGTGCTTGTGTTGGCTTCGACGGAACAGTTTCAAAGGTTTGGTCTCAGTCCAAGTCGGTATTAATGTCCAACAATTTATGTTCTCACAGCCTTTGCTTTCATTATCTTCACACATCCACCCTATTTTCACTTCCTGCAGCTTTAACTGTCTTAATCGATGTGACAGAAATAAGGACCATAACCTGCTTATTTTCCAAATCGCAGCTGACAGAAAGTGCAGCATATTTGCCATCTGCTTAATACATCATATCATTTATGTTGACCTTTGCAATATTGATAGTGTAATCTGATACAGAGTGAAAAATGCTGTCTGACTGGATGTTTAATTGAGTGCTGCAATCACCATGATCTATCCAACTTCGAAACAATGAGGCTCATTTATAAACCTAAATCCTAAACAGAGGTGGCAAAAGTACATAAACCTAAAGTACTTGCCTAAAATGTACTTCAATACAAGTAGAAGTACCACGACAAATCTTTACTAAAGTTGAAGTACTAAGTACATGCTCTGAAATGTACTTCAAGTGCAAAAGTACAAATACTCCACAAAGAAACAGATTTTTCTGGATATCTATGTGACCGAGTTATTGATTTTTATAATCTTTTTGGATTTTTCCCCCAATTTGCTCTCTAATTTAGTCGTGTCCAAGTCCTCCCCGTCACTAGGGGGCTCCCACATTAAGGCTACTACTACCACTCAGTCGGGAGGGCTGAAAACTATAACGTGTTTCCTCCGAACCACGTGACCGCATCTTTTCGAACTCCGCACCGTTGGGAGCGGCATAACACACTCTGAGGACAGCGCTATCTGCTCCTTCCGCTTGCGTGAGCTCACAGACGCCCCTGATTGGCTGTAGATTAATGTGGGAGCACTAAGTACCTCTCATTCCTCCCCTCTGAGAGAGCTTGACTACTCAGCTCTCTCTAGACCTCCGGCTGCGAGAGGTTACAGCATCACCCGGGATTCAAACCAGCGATCTCCAGATGATAGGGCGAGTGCTTTACCACTGCGCCACTCGGAGGCCAAGTGACCAAGTTATTGGTGAACAGTATTTCAAAGCATTTTAAACACAATTAAAGATGCTGTTGATAACATCAATGTGCAAGTCTTGTACAGAATTCATTAACAGTAACATTAATCACACATCGTTACAAACAAAATGACATGGTTTGTGTTTCACGCCAATAACAAAGTGTATGAGTTCGCAACGCTTTTGCTCAGTGTGTTAGCTAGTTAGCTGGATCACTTCTATTCTTACCTTAACAAGTGCAGCTGATTGAGATGCTTGAAAAAGGAGACAGAAAAATCCACATTTTAGAGATCGAGTGGGCAGGATCTGTTGCCCAGGTAACTGTCAATCACTTTGGTATTTAACCAATCTTATGCGGTTTAATATTGCAACGACCTGCCAGTTGTTTCTGTAAAGTAGGATTGGTGGAAGTGTTTTGTACCAGGCCCTTCCACATGGGGTGAAGCTTACAGTAGGTCACGGTATAGTGTGAGTGACACCGCAAACATTTATGTTTAGATTTGAAAATCAATTGCTCATATACAGAAAATATTCAAGTAAAGTACACATATGTAAAAAAAAAAAAGTACTAGAGAAGTATTTGTACTGTACAAATTTTGTACTGTATTACTTGTCACATAAATTAAAGCAAGGAACACAGGAAATTCAGAAACTATGCTTTTCTTCATATGTCAACCATGTACACTACATACTGTACAGCATGACAATTAATATAGAAAAAAAGGTTCCTAATTCATGTCATAAACATTTCAGAAAACTTAGGCATTCGGTACCATAGACAAATACTAACTCTTCCTCCTTGTATACTTTGGGTACAATTACTTTGGTTTTGCTTTCAATTTATAAATGTATGTTTTAATCAAATTTGTAGGTTTAATTGGAAAAAAGTACTCAGTGTATAAAATTGCATCTAAAAATGACAATTATGATCATCAGCTGGGGTTCACAATGGGGAGTCTCCTTGTACATAAATTGACACACGAGTATTCAGTGTTTTCATTGATACTTAAATTTAATTAGATATTTAGATGCGATTATGTTTGAATACCTTTAAAGCTGATTAATAAGACTATAGACTGTCAGATGGCCTTGTCCTTGCACAGCTAGTTCGCTTTTTTCTTGGCAAAGCAGCCTGGATTGTTCTCCCAAAGCATCCGTTTTGGCCACCATTCCACTCCTCTATGTGCCCGACCTGTCTTCAGCCATATTTTTAATCCGAGACGCAAAAATGCGTGAGCACAAATCATTGTGATTATGTTCAGTGGCGAGTTTTGCAGTGATTATTGTGTGTTATGTTATCATTACTGGTCCCCTATGGTTTCCCTCGCTCACTCTTTTACTTTCCATCTCTTTCTCCTCAACTTCTCTTGTTTTTTTTTTTCAGTGCTTTTGAATGCACCACAAGCAGCTCTAAATGAAAAGCTTCTGATGAGCGGGCCCATTGATGTAGTAATAATAATATGCAATTAACGCGTAATTTACTGAACAATATGTCTTCACTGAAACCCCAGAAGTTGCCATGCCTCTTTGGGTAGATGTGGCTTAGATAAATAGCACAAGGGAGGTAATGTTCAAAACCAAAGTTCTGCTCCGTGAATGAATTTCTCTCTGGGTTCGAATTTTCAACCACAAGGGCTTCCAGGATTTTGATATTGATAACAACCTTTTTCTTGAGTTTTATACTTTTTTTATTCTAAGGATTGCCACATCTTTTAGCGGTTAGCACTGTCACCTTGCACCTCCAGTATCCAGGTTCGATTCACGTCTCAGGTCTGTGTGCGTATTCTTTCTGTACTTGGTGGGTTTCCTCTGCGTACTGCGGGTTCCTCCCACAGTACAAAAACATGCAGATTAGGCTACTTGACATTTTTAAGCTTAGTGTGTGAATAAGTGTGTGCGTGCGTGCTAGCCCTGCAATGGATTGGCACCCTGCTTTGGCCCTAAGCCTCCTGGGATAGGTTCCAGGCTCCCTGCGACCCTGTATACTGGATAAAATGGTATAGATGATGAGTGAGTGAGGGTCGCCATTTCAGAGCTTTTGATCTGAAAGATCTGGCACAGGTTATATGGTGCCATACCTGTCACATTCCTCCCATTTGTGACCAGCATTGCATGTAGTGGCTAGGTTGTATGGGGTGTAGCATTAGGGGTCTTGCATAACACCCCAACAGTGGTGACCTGGCAATGGGGTGCTCAAACCCAAAACCCCTTCAATCAACAACCCAGGGGTGCAACCACCCGAGTCACCATTCCTTCCGAAAATAGTGTACAATAAATGTACAAAATCATAAATCTATGTATCATATTATACCATTTTGCTGTTCCTATAGCTCAGTGACGGTCGTTCCTTTTTATTGAGAATTTGTAAGGTGGTTTCAGGCTTATAATGACCATCATGTTCTTTCACATAGCATGAGTCACAATGAAATTCACTATACCAAAGTGAAATAGGTTTTTCTTTTTTTTTTTTTTCTTTTTCTTTTTTACGATTTTGTTTAGGTCTAAAAGGAAAAAAAGAACTCTGGTAGCAGATGGAAATGGGTTTAAAAACATTATATAAGTGATATCAATGTGACAACATTCAACCAAGAAGAAACACCTTTCCTGGTGGACTATTACACAGCATACAGCTGACTGTAGAAATCCCTTCAAAGTACATTTTACATACTTTCTTTACCATCTGCCTAGCTACTCTTGTTTACACCAGCTAGTAAAAAAAATCCTCAACTACTCAATTAGACTAAACCCTCTACTAAACACAGTATTGATTAACACATCATATTTTATTACATGTTTTTTGGCTCTAGTGTACTGTATATACAAGGTACAGCTTTTTCCAATCATGTACAAGGCTATACACCGCACTATCCAAGCCACTGAAAATACAAATGCATTAACTTTTGTAAACACTACAAATCCTCTTTGGGGATATCCATTTATATGTGGGTGAATTTAATTGGGAAATATGTAAGCCTAGACTTAGTACGAAAGTTTTTTTTATTTTTTTATTTACAACTTCTGAGTACATAATGCCATTGCAGCAAACCAAATCCTTGTCGTCCTTGGAACTTTCCTCGAACTCAAATCCAGTTATTCTATTGAAACCGTTAAAGAAATGAGAAATAAACAAAATCTTGCAGGGCAACTTGATTGAATAGATTGAAAATGTGTGATATTATCTTCTCTGCATATTAATGCCGTTCCTACCTTGTCCTTCATCCAGGACAAAGTTCTAAATCTCGCTGAGCCTTGGAGGCAGTATATCATTGCACTATAATTTCAGACTATGGTGGAGGAAGGACCACAGGAGTGCTGAGCATCAGGAGGATCAAAGAGGTGCTGAGAAAATGAACTCTCCTTTTTTTGTCAGTGACACTGAACGTTGTAAGACATTGGATACTGAAGTTGTAGACAAATGGCAAACAAGCAAAGATATTTAACCCTTTAACATCCACACTAATCAGAAATATCGATTTTTTTTCCTTTGCATTTTTTTCTTGGGGCAATAATAGCAACAAATGTGTGTTTTTTTTCTATTCAAACCCAGTGTAGGCCTTTTCCAAATGTTTAAGATGTCACTTCATAGTAAAAGGATCGAAATATTGACAAAAATCCCAAACTCAGATACAACGCAAAAAACTTCTGGGTGTTGGGTCCACTTTATTTCTTTTGTCTTGTGTCATCTGAAGCATTAAAAAAGGCCTAATATTTTTAAAGACATCGCCATCGCGTGAATTTTTTAGCATTCCATATCTCAACCAAGTGGTAGAGAAGGCTCAATCAGGTAAGGTTTAACACATTTTTCAATATGATATACTGACTCAAAATGGACTCTACCAAAAGGTTGAGCAGAATGTTAAACAGTTAAAAATATTTCTGAATATGTTTATAGTAGGCAATTTAATTGAAAATGGAATAATTGAGTAGCAACCATATTGGGAAAGAAGTTCAAATAATGCTGAAAATGAACAATTAATCATTAATCATTATCACCATCATCAATAGTTCACTAGTTGAGTCATAAAAGAAAAAGAAAAAACTGATGATAAGAAGCAAATTGTATAATAAACATATGGGCCATATTCAGGGCTGAGTTATACACAAATAGTGAGGATTTAATACTCAACATACGTACATATAGTGGTATTCTGACCTTAGACATAACCACAGCCTTAAGCTCTACTCTGACAGCTACGTAGGAGTTGTGCATATGGGCCAGAGTTTGCCTAAAACAGAGGTGTGTCTCAGTTATACACAGTTCTGACCTTGATCTTAAGTGTGTTTTTCTCGTTTGATTGGCTGGAGTCCAGCACTCTTGCCTGACAGTTTAAAAATTTATGTTTTGGGCTGTAAATACAGTAAAAAGATACACATTTCATTTCAAACAAGTATAAAATATGACACTGTCCAGTGAATTCCTTTTTTCTTCTTCTTCTTTTTTTTTTTTTTTTTAAATATATGGTGAACATTCAAGGAGACAGCATCTTAACTGGAGAAATGGCGTATCACAAGGACAATCTTGTTTTATGGATAAAATTATGAACAACACTTACATAAAGTGAGCCGTAAGTGTAGCACAGCGATTCTTGGCCAGCTTATCGTTCAAACTGTGGGCATGCTTTTTTTTTTTTTTTTTGCATAGAAATATTCAAAATCATTGGCATTTTATTAACTAGACAACTTAAATAGTGAAGTAAAAGTGTGATGAAATAATAGCCTCCATTCTGTGGGCACAATGACAATTTAGTAAATTGTGCCAACTTTATATTGTGCACACATTTAACTGTCAAAAGACAATATAAAATAGGAAAATGCAAATGTGCTGGATCAAGTGCTAATTAACAGAGCTTTGGAGTGGTAATTCAGAGGGGGGAAAAAAACGTATTGTGGCCACATTGAGTGCTTAAAATGCTATTGTTTGTGCACAAGATACAGTCCATCCATCCATACTTTTAATGCTAAGTAGGATCCCTAGGGGTCTAGGGCCTATCCCAGAGAACTTAAAGCATACAACCCATACACACTCATTCAAATAACAGTGCACTATGGGTAATCTGGGAACAAAATTCAATCTACGAGGTATGTCTTTGGACTGCGGGAGGAAACCAGGGTGCCCAGAGGAAACCCATGCAAACTCGACGCACACACACACACCGGAGGCGAGATTCAAGCCACCAACCCTGGACGTGTGTGGTGACAGTGCAAGCTGTGCGACAGTGCAAGTTCATTGAAATCTATTTGCAGTAAATAAGTTACTTCTTCAGTCAGCGTTTTCTGTCCTCGAGTTTTTCTTTTCCTCAAGTGCTCGCGTTTAAAGGCAGCGGTCTAGACACTATTGAAAAGCAATGTCTCGCACTTCTACTCTGTCAATCAGGCAATCCCAAAGGTGATTTCTATCATTCGGACGGGGCGCTAGGAAAGTTAAGTATGTGCATCGAGCAACTCCGAGCACTTTTCTCGTGTAAATATTGACGTAGATTTTGAACATAAGGCACCGACTATGAATACCGTCCTTTGTTTGACGATTTAATTTGTTGCTTATTCATTTTGATATTTGAATGAAAACATGGCTATAGCCTCTAACGACACATTAATGTTAACGAAGACTTCCAGAATACCCTCATAAAGCAGACTTAGCTTGTTTTGTTTCTTGTAAATATGCTTTCAATTATTTTAATTAGTTGATTTGAGATTGGAAGCCACATACTGAAAGCTGCGTTCAATGCTGAAAAAAAAAACCAAAAAAAAAAAAAAAAACCACTATTCCTGCCGATAAGGAAAAACAAGTTCGAATTGGGACCCACAAGCACATACAGAACAAATAAAGGCATGATTTGGTACAGTTTTTTTTTTCTCTAATTGCTGTTTACTCTTGAGAGGCTGCTTATCGAATGAGTGGTAATATTGTGCATCAGAGCCTCTGGTTGTTAAGGCTGTATTGGAAAGAGATTAGTACTTTACCACTCGACACAGCTGGGTGTTTCTTCAGAGCTCAAATCCTCAATCACAGTTCTAGGCTGCTCTCAGCTTGCTTCTGGGAGCAAAACAGGAATAGCAGAACATGCACTGGGTCCAAATACGACACAACCCGTATATGCATGTCGGTGGTTTGAGTCGAATTTTTAAAGGAATTCACTAAACTAATGAAAGTTTGATTAGCTCTATATGCTCATTACATTAAAAGATTTTGTGGATTTCATATGATGAATTTCGGTATGTAAGCTCATAAGGTTTGGATGCCTTAATATTAAAAAGCACTTATACATATGCGTGTGGGAGTGTGTGTGTGTGTTTAATTTCATATGGCATTTTTGGTTTTTAAATACAGGCTTCTCCGAGCGCTCATGTTTTAATCAGTAGAGGTCAGAAGAACTGCAAGTCCTGACCTTTTAACTGCTCATGAGCACCTGTGCCACAGTGAGATGTGTCACCTCCTGTCATGTCATCACGCCGCCACTCTTTGATGACAACTGTGGTGTCTGGGTGTCTGGTCTTGCCGAGCCTCTGATTGCACCCGAGGGAAAGTGTAACAAAGGAGGCCGAAGCCACCTGCTACTGCCCTGCAGCCACACGGAAAATCTCGGGAGATATGTGAGACAGAGGCTGGCAATACCCAGGAGTGCTAGATTATGTTCTTGCTAGATTACATCTTAGCTGACAGCATGAGAGAAGGAAAGATTTCGCTGTTATGGACAGTGACAGTGTGTCGGACATTCCCTTGGGAAACAAAGACGGTGTGGTGTTAGGACAGTAAAGGCACTCAAGGCCAGTTGTACTTCTTGCAATCTGTAGCTGCAAGCGATTACCTAATTGGACAGTCGGCAAGTCTTTGCACTGTAGGCATCAAAAACTCAATTTCACTCCCCAGTCCATCACACCATGGAATGATTCTGACAAGATGCATGAAGCCACCACACCTTTTCAAACTGCTATGCTATACTGTAGTGCAGCTGAAGATTTTCAGGAGAAAGCACTACCTGCCCTCTACTGCATACATGAGCTTACAGACAGCCACAGTTGATTAGTTTTGCTCTGACTGACAGGGGACAGAGTAACACCATCCCTCACACCCGAGAGGATCATCAGGATTTGAATTCGCAATCCCAGCGAGAGGGTGAATGCCGTTCTGTTGTGCCACTACATTCTGTAGATGTAGTACTCCAGAGAGATATGGCTAGAGACAGCTTTGACATGCTCAGACATGCAGAAATTCTGACTTCCTGTCAAACTCATGGTAAACCCTTTTAAGCTAGCTAGGGTGTTGTTCTTTCACTTGGGTTTGACAAAGAGAAACATCCAGAACATCTACTAAATGTAACAATGGTTAAATGCAAAGTTCATCATGTGATGATCCAGTTTTACTGTGATTCAATCTTTTACCATTAATATGGTTATGGACATTCCAACACTGAAATGGATAATAACCAATTTCATTGGTTTCTCCAAGCGTCAGATTTGATCTTGCTCTTGGGGAGGATAGGAACGGGCTACAACACAAAGTTCCTGTCAAATCCATGGTAAGCCCTCTAAAGCTAGCCAGTGCTAGCCAGTTCTCTTACTGAAGGTTTGCAGAGAGAACCATCCAAAACGTCACTTGATCTCTAAGGATGGTTGAAAGCCATGGCCATCAAGAGATGTACCATTGTCATGGTCTATGCCGCTTTATCCGCTTTTTGGATACATGGTTGTGGGAAGCCTGGAGCCTATCTAAGGAGACTTAGGGCACAAGGCGGGGTACACCCTGGTTACATCGCTCATTCACACACTATAGGCAATTTGGGAATTTCAATCAGCCTAATACGCGTGCCTTTGGACTGAGGAAACTCCCCAAGCATGGGAAGAACATGAAAACTCCATGCACACAGAACCGAGGTGAGAATCGAACCTAGACCCTGGAGGTGCAAGGCAGCAGTGCTAACCACTAAGCCACTGAGCTGCCTCAAGTGCTGTACCAGTGATCTTCAAATCTAGCAAATTCACCATTATCATGGGTATTTCTGATCTCCAGATAAACTGAAATGGATAAAAAGCAAAAGAGACCAACAATCACATCTTCCAGTGGTCCTTCAGTCTCTCCTTTCAGCCCCCCCAAACCCCCAACCTCTAGGGTAAAATGTGTTCTGGTTCTTGAGGAGTACAATGATGGACACAGAAGCTCTCTGATGGAGCTGGACTCTCATCAACCTGCTGCATTGTACGTATGCAATACACCACTGCCACTGATATAGACAATACACCACTGCTTTGGAGAACCTCAAGCATGTACAGTAGCAAGTGGAAGGAGCAACAGTATGTGACAGCACTAGTCCTCAGAAGATCTATGAATAGCCTTCTTTCATGCATTATCGTTCCTCGAAAAAGTAAGAATCCTTCAAACTATATTAATCCATTCATGTTAATGCTTTAACAAGGAGCAACTTTCAACAGACATGGACAAGGTTCATGGGGGTGGATAATGAAAAAAAGAAGTTTCTAGACACAGCATTTCAAGTGATTAGTGCAGACCTGCATTGCATAGATTGTTCTTACCTGCTGTACATTGGTTCCTAAATTAAAACTAAATCTAACACTATGGCTTGACAGAGACAATCAAAACACATATCACAATGGTTTAATAATGCAGAGGTAATTAGTCTAATGCTTGCTATGACACTTTATGTAATATATTCATGCTTTAGTTTCCCAAAGACTTATATTCCATATTCTGCACACCCCCATCTCAAGTAAGAAGAAAGATATATACAGTAAGGGTATTTAAAGTGATGGCATTAACATCCACACTGGCACAGTAACTTGGTGGTTAGCACTGTCGCCTTGTACCTCCAGGGGCCGGGGTCGATTCCCACCTCGGGTCTGTATGCATGGAGCTTGCATGTTCTCCCCATACTTGATGGGTTTCTTCTGGGTACTCCAGGTTGCTCTCACAGTCCAAAGACATGCAGTTTAGACTAACTGGTATTCCCAAATTGCCCTGTGATTAAACTCTCCTGGGATAGGTTCCAGGCACCCCATGTTTTATATCTTAGATTATTCACAATGTAATTGCAAATGACTTGGCTATTTTGAGTGAGTATTTACTTGAGAAGAATTGATATACAGTACATACACTATTTCTTACCGTTGATAAGTCATCAAGTTGCTGGTCATTTAATTACCATTATTGTCTAACCATGAGATTGCGTATTTTGTGCCAGCCGCACAGTTAACAGGTGTGATCATATATGATGAGTGTATATGTAATATCCTCAGTGTATGATATTACATATACACTCATCATAGACATGAATTTCATGGCAATATTGAGCTTACAATTCATTTTTTGACCTGGTCTTTGGCAGAAGGATGAAGCCGAACTTTTTGAGCCTCATGATAGAAAATCTGTTGACTGTGTTTAGAAGTCAGATCCATGCCAAGAGACTAACTAATTTAATAGAATGCTAGACATTCTGCCAAGAAGAGTGGACAAGCATCCAACCAAGGTTCTGCAATTCGTTTATTGATGGCTACTGAAAGGATGGATATTTTACAAAATATTAGGTGTGCTGGATGTATAATCTCGACCCTGTGATGATTTCAGAAAACCCAAATAAATTGAAAACTTGCACCTCATATTCTTCTGCTTTTCTCTTAAAGGTGTATGTTGTATAATGATACTGTCCCCAAAAAAGCCAAATTTGTCCATAATATTTATGTATGCAAACTTCTGACTGCAAATACATACTGTGTGGCAATTTTATTCCACATACTGTATGTACATACTGTACAGTACTCATGATTCTGAAGAAAGTACAAAGTAAGTACATCCAGCTCGTAAAGCATATTACATATCTACATACCAAATGTATGCATTGGTCAAGAGGTCAGTGGGAAGTATGGTTTGTTTTCTTTCACTATTTGTTGAATATACATCCAATAAGAAATTCTACTATGGTAAACTGCAGTACATACCATGGCATTCCATTGCTTACCATGGTTGGCGACATACAACTTTCTACAGTACTAGGGTAGGTACTATAAAACTTCAGGGATTCCATGTTAGTACTGTGGAACATCAGTGGTAGCACTTTAGTGTGTACACACCATACTTTGACGAATACCATGGTACTTGGTATCACAGTGGCTACCAAAGTTTAACAAGTATATACTGTTGTATGTTTGTACATCCTGGACAATATTAGATATGTTAGAACATACTACTGGTATAGTACAGGCAGTATCATATAAGATACCTGCTGAACTTGCCACCAAGGTACCCAAAAAGTACCATGGGATTATTGTATATTAACCTGCAGAGGGAACTACTGTATAACAGGTAAAATACAGTACTAGTAGATGTTACTATGTACAGTGAATCCTCGGATTGCGAGTAACGCGGTTTGCGAGTGTTCCGCAAGACGAGCAAAGATTTGTTATAAATTTTGACTTGAAAAACGAGCAAATCTTGGTTTACGAGTACTGAGTATTATGTATCATGCATGCGCTTCTTGTTTTGACCCGAGCGTCACGTGATCACAACTGAGTCAACATGTATAACATTTTTAACACTATCCTGGTGCCTGTTCAATAGTACTATGACTGACGCTATAATACAAGTACCCTTACATCAAAAGTATACATCTTGGTAGTGGTGGTATATAGTACTGTGTGGTATACTGTATGCAGAGGTGGAAAGTAATGAATTACATTTACTCGCATTACTGTAATTGTGTAGATTTTTTATGTACTTCTACTTTTTAAAGTAGTTTTTAAAATCTGTAATTTTACTTTTACTTAAGTATGTTTTG